>JAPUBX010004004.1:160000-717121 GCA_028672205.1 Proteocephalus fallax | reverse complement strand
ATGTGCGTAGCATCGGCAAATTAACATGATCTCACAAAATTGATGCTCAGCTGAGGCTAGCTGCAATCAACGAGCCCCCAAAATAACGAGTCCAAAATCAATTAAAAATGAACCTTCATCAGCTTAAAGTCTTCTCCACGTGCTCACAACAACATCTCAGAGCTATCATTCGCGTGCAGTAAATGTTTTAAAGTGAATACAAGAACGAGAATTGTACTTACACTTTACTCCCAAATAAACGTCATCGAAGTTGCACCCGCACACACAACCATCCAGCAGGCACAATTGTGTCCGAATGGTGAACGAGATTTCTTTTATATATTAGAAAAAGGGGGTGTCGGGGGAGGGAGTGGGTTGATTCGTTTCATAGGGTCAATCCAGTTGCTTAGGGGGATCTCATGGAGTAGTAATCACATCAAGTTGTAAAAAACTGAAATATGGAAAAGTTGACATGAATGTGAAGAAAATGAGCAGGGCTTGTTTATTGCACTTAATACCTGGCTTTTGTTAGTTCCTTCTGTTGAATTTAGTCCAATTTGTGCCGAACCCTGTGTCAAAACCATTGTGCGTATTAATGGTGACCGAACTGTAATTATTGGATTGGAAAAGTTGGTGAGGTGGGGTGGTCTGGTGGGGTTCATCAGAATAATCGAAATGACTATTTTTTTGCAATTGCAAAATTACAATGCAAATAATGCATGATGTTTGTTCAAATATAAACCGCTATTATATTGGCCATATGGTGAAGCATTATGCTGATGAAAGTAGATTTTCGAATTCAAATTGGTCCTGTCATTTTGAATACTCGTCGATTGCAAGTCGCCTCACCTCAACCTCAAAGTGCAATCATGTTAATTTGTAGCTACGCACTTGTTGTTATAATTCAGTATGTCAGCAAGCCTACTGGAATGTGGGACGGCAAATTATTATGGCTTTCATCATTATCGTCATAACCCAGTATCCTTAGCTATCACTTCTAAAATGATAACCATCAATGAGGAGACTGGGTCACCACGATGATGAATTCAATGACAATTTGATTTCCCATGTTCCAGCAGACTTCCTAATCAACTGGATCATGACAAAATGTGCGTAGCATCGGCAAATTAACATGATCTCACAAAATTGATGCTCAGCTGAGGCTAGCTGCAATCAACGAGCCCCCAAAATAACGAGTCCAAAATCAATTAAAAATGAACCTTCATCAGCTTAAAGTCTTCTCCACGTGCTCACAACAACATCTCAGAGCTATCATTCGCGTGCAGTAAATGTTTTAAAGTGAATACAAGAACGAGAATTGTACTTACACTTTACTCCCAAATAAACGTCATCGAAGTTGCACCCGCACACACAACCATCCAGCAGGCACAATTGCGTCCGAATGGTGAACGAGATTTCTTTTATATATTAGAATAAGGGGGTGTCGGGGGGAGGGAGTGGGTTGATTCGTTTCATAGGGTCAATCCAGTTGCTTAGGGGGATCTCATGGAGTAGTAATCACATCAAGTTGTAAAAAACTGAAATATGGAAAAGTTGACATGAATGTGAAGAAAATGAGCAGGGCTTGTTTATTGCACTTAATACCTGGCTTTTGTTAGTTCCTTCTGTTGAATTTAGTCCAATTTGTGCCGAACCCTGTGTCAAAACCATTGTGCGTATTAATGGTGACCGAACTGTAATTATTGGATTGGAAAAGTTGGTGAGGTGGGGTGGTCTGGTGGGGTTCATCAGAATAATCGAAATGACTATTTTTTTGCAATTGCAAAATTACAATGCAAATAATGCATGATGTTTGTTCAAATATAAACCGCTATTATATTGGCCATATGGTGAAGCATTATGCTGATGAAAGTAGATTTTCGAATTCAAATTGGTCCTGTCATTTTGAATACTCGTCGATTGCAAGTCGCCTCACCTCAACCTCAAAGTGCAATCATGTTAATTTGTAGCTACGCACTTGTTGTTATAATTCAGTATGTCAGCAAGCCTACTGGAATGTGGGACGGCAAATTATTATGGCTTTCATCATTATCGTCATAACCCAGTATCCTTAGCTATCACTTCTAAAATGATAACCATCAATGAGGAGACTGGGTCACCACGATGATGAATTCAATGACAATTTGATTTCCCATGTTCCAGCAGACTTCCTAATCAACTGGATCATGACAAAATGTGCGTAGCATCGGCAAATTAACATGATCTCACAAAATTGATGCTCAGCTGAGGCTAGCTGCAATCAACGAGCCCCCAAAATAACGAGTCCAAAATCAATTAAAAATGAACCTTCATCAGCTTAAAGTCTTCTCCACGTGCTCACAACAACATCTCAGAGCTATCATTCGCGTGCAGTAAATGTTTTAAAGTGAATACAAGAACGAGAATTGTACTTACACTTTACTCCCAAATAAACGTCATCGAAGTTGCACCCGCACACACAACCATCCAGCAGGCAACGATTGCGTCCGAAGATAAAAGGTGAACAGGGATTCTCTTGATATATTGAGAGATAAGGGGTGGCGGGGGGTGGGAGTGGGTTGATTCGTTTCATAGGGTCAATCCAGTTGCTTAGGGGGATCTCATGGAGTAGTAATCACATCAAGTTGTAAAAAACTGAAATATGGAAAAGTTGACATGAATGTGAAGAAAATGAGCAGGGCTTGTTTATTGCACTTAATACCTGGCTTTTGTTAGTTCCTTCTGTTGAATTTAGTCCAATTTGTGCCGAACCCTGTGTCAAAACCATTGTGCGTATTAATGGTGACCGAACTGTAATTATTGGATTGGAAAAGTTGGTGAGGTGGGGTGGTCTGGTGGGGTTCATCAGAATAATCGAAATGACTATTTTTTTGCAATTGCAAAATTACAATGCAAATAATGCATGATGTTTGTTCAAATATAAACCGCTATTATATTGGCCATATGGTGAAGCATTATGCTGATGAAAGTAGATTTTCGAATTCAAATTGGTCCTGTCATTTTGAATACTCGTCGATTGCAAGTCGCCTCACCTCAACCTCAAAGTGCAATCATGTTAATTTGTAGCTACGCACTTGTTGTTATAATTCAGTATGTCAGCAAGCCTACTGGAATGTGGGACGGCAAATTATTATGGCTTTCATCATTATCGTCATAACCCAGTATCCTTAGCTATCACTTCTAAAATGATAACCATCAATGAGGAGACTGGGTCACCACGATGATGAATTCAATGACAATTTGATTTCCCATGTTCCAGCAGACTTCCTAATCAACTGGATCATGACAAAATGTGCGTAGCATCGGCAAATTAACATGATCTCACAAAATTGATGCTCAGCTGAGGCTAGCTGCAATCAACGAGCCCCCAAAATAACGAGTCCAAAATCAATTAAAAATGAACCTTCATCAGCTTAAAGTCTTCTCCACGTGCTCACAACAACATCTCAGAGCTATCATTCGCGTGCAGTAAATGTTTTAAAGTGAATACAAGAACGAGAATTGTACTTACACTTTACTCCCAAATAAACTTCATCGAAGTTGCACCCGCACACACAACCATCCAGCAGGCACAATTGTGTCCGAATGGTGAACGAGATTTCTTTTATATATTAGAAAAAGGGGGTGTCGGGGGGAGGGAGTGGGTTGATTCGTTTCATAGGGTCAATCCAGTTGCTTAGGGGGATCTCATGGAGTAGTAATCACATCAAGTTGTAAAAAACTGAAATATGGAAAAGTTGACATGAATGTGAAGAAAATGAGCAGGGCTTGTTTATTGCACTTAATACCTGGCTTTTGTTAGTTCCTTCTGTTGAATTTAGTCCAATTTGTGCCGAACCCTGTGTCAAAACCATTGTGCGTATTAATGGTGACCGAACTGTAATTATTGGATTGGAAAAGTTGGTGAGGTGGGGTGGTCTGGTGGGGTTCATCAGAATAATCGAAATGACTATTTTTTTGCAATTGCAAAATTACAATGCAAATAATGCATGATGTTTGTTCAAATATAAACCGCTATTATATTGGCCATATGGTGAAGCATTATGCTGATGAAAGTAGATTTTCGAATTCAAATTGGTCCTGTCATTTTGAATACTCGTCGATTGCAAGTCGCCTCACCTCAACCTCAAAGTGCAATCATGTTAATTTGTAGCTACCCACTTGTTGTTATAATTCAGTATGTCAGCAAGCCTACTGGAATGTGGGACGGCAAATTATTATGGCTTTCATCATTATCGTCATAACCCAGTATCCTTAGCTATCACTTCTAAAATGATAACCATCAATGAGGAGACTGGGTCACCACGATGATGAATTCAATGACAATTTGATTTCCCATGTTCCAGCAGACTTCCTAATCAACTGGATCATGACAAAATGTGCGTAGCATCGGCAAATTAACATGATCTCACAAAATTGATGCTCAGCTGAGGCTAGCTGCAATCAACGAGACCCCAAAATAACGAGTCCAAAATCAATTAAAAATGAACCTTCATCAGCTTAAAGTCTTCTCCACGTGCTCACAACAACATCTCAGAGCTATCATTCGCGTGCAGTAGATGTTTTAAAGTGAATACAAGAACGAGAATTGTACTTACACTTTACTCCCAAATAAACGTCATCGAAGTTGCACCCGCACACACAACCATCCAGCAGGCACAATTGCGTCCGAATGGTGAACGAGATTTCTTTGATATATTAGAATAAGGGGGTGGCGGGGGGTGGGAGTGGGTTGATTCGTTTCATAGGGTCAATCCAGTTGCTTAGGGGGATCTCATGGAGTAGTAATCACATCAAGTTGTAAAAAACTGAAATATGGAAAAGTTGACATGAATGTGAAGAAAATGAGCAGGGCTTGTTTATTGCACTTAATACCTGGCTTTTGTTAGTTCCTTCTGTTGAATTTAGTCCAATTTGTGCCGAACCCTGTGTCAAAACCATTGTGCGTATTAATGGTGACCGAACTGTAATTATTGGATTGGAAAAGTTGGTGAGGTGGGGTGGTCTGGTGGGGTTCATCAGAATAATCGAAATGACTATTTTTTTGCAATTGCAAAATTACAATGCAAATAATGCATGATGTTTGTTCAAATATAAACCGCTATTATATTGGCCATATGGTGAAGCATTATGCTGATGAAAGTAGATTTTCGAATTCAAATTGGTCCTGTCATTTTGAATACTCGTCGATTGCAAGTCGCCTCACCTCAACCTCAAAGTGCAATCATGTTAATTTGTAGCTACGCACTTGTTGTTATAATTCAGTATGTCAGCAAGCCTACTGGAATGTGGGACGGCAAATTATTATGGCTTTCATCATTATCGTCATAACCCAGTATCCTTAGCTATCACTTCTAAAATGATAACCATCAATGAGGAGACTGGGTCACCACGATGATGAATTCAATGACAATTTGATTTCCCATGTTCCAGCAGACTTCCTAATCAACTGGATCATGACAAAATGTGCGTAGCATCGGCAAATTAACATGATCTCACAAAATTGATGCTCAGCTGAGGCTAGCTGCAATCAACGAGACCCCAAAATAACGAGTCCAAAATCAATTAAAAATGAACCTTCATCAGCTTAAAGTCTTCTCCACGTGCTCACAACAACATCTCAGAGCTATCGTCTGCGTGCAGTAGATGTTCCGAAGTTGAATACAAGAACGAGAATTGTACTTACACTTTACTCCCAAATAAACGTCATCGAAGTTGCACCCGCACACACAACCATCCAGCAGGCACAATTGCGTCCGAATGGTGAACGAGATTTCTTTGATATATTAGAAAAAGGGGGTGTCGGGGGGAGGGAGTGGGTTGATTCGTTTCATAGGGTCAATCCAGTTGCTTAGGGGGATCTCATGGAGTAGTAATCACATCAAGTTGTAAAAAACTGAAATATGGAAAAGTTGACATGAATGTGAAGAAAATGAGCAGGGCTTGTTTATTGCACTTAATACCTGGCTTTTGTTAGTTCCTTCTGTTGAATTTAGTCCAATTTGTGCCGAACCCTGTGTCAAAACCATTGTGCGTATTAATGGTGACCGAACTGTAATTATTGGATTGGAAAAGTTGGTGAGGTGGGGTGGTCTGGTGGGGTTCATCAGAATAATCGAAATGACTATTTTTTTGCAATTGCAAAATTACAATGCAAATAATGCATGATGTTTGTTCAAATATAAACCGCTATTATATTGGCCATATGGTGAAGCATTATGCTGATGAAAGTAGATTTTCGAATTCAAATTGGTCCTGTCATTTTGAATACTCGTCGATTGCAAGTCGCCTCACCTCAACCTCAAAGTGCAATCATGTTAATTTGTAGCTACGCACTTGTTGTTATAATTCAGTATGTCAGCAAGCCTACTGGAATGTGGGACGGCAAATTATTATGGCTTTCATCATTATCGTCATAACCCAGTATCCTTAGCTATCACTTCTAAAATGATAACCATCAATGAGGAGACTGGGTCACCACGATGATGAATTCAATGACAATTTGATTTCCCATGTTCCAGCAGACTTCCTAATCAACTGGATCATGACAAAATGTGCGTAGCATCGGCAAATTAACATGATCTCACAAAATTGATGCTCAGCTGAGGCTAGCTGCAATCAACGAGCCCCCAAAATAACGAGTCCAAAATCAATTAAAAATGAACCTTCATCAGCTTAAAGTCTTCTCCACGTGCTCACAACAACATCTCAGAGCTATCATTCGCGTGCAGTAGATGTTTTAAAGTGAATACAAGAACGAGAATTGTACTTACACTTTACTCCCAAATAAACGTCATCGAAGTTGCACCCGCACACACAACCATCCAGCAGGCACAATTGCGTCCGAATGGTGAACGAGATTTCTTTGATATATTAGAATAAGGGGGTGGCGGGGGGTGGGAGTGGGTTGATTCGTTTCATAGGGTCAATCCAGTTGCTTAGGGGGATCTCATGGAGTAGTAATCACATCAAGTTGTAAAAAACTGAAATATGGAAAAGTTGACATGAATGTGAAGAAAATGAGCAGGGCTTGTTTATTGCACTTAATACCTGGCTTTTGTTAGTTCCTTCTGTTGAATTTAGTCCAATTTGTGCCGAACCCTGTGTCAAAACCATTGTGCGTATTAATGGTGACCGAACTGTAATTATTGGATTGGAAAAGTTGGTGAGGTGGGGTGGTCTGGTGGGGTTCATCAGAATAATCGAAATGACTATTTTTTTGCAATTGCAAAATTTCAATGCAAATAATGCATGATGTTTGTTCAAATATAAACCGCTATTATATTGGCCATATGGTGAAGCATTATGCTGATGAAAGTAGATTTTCGAATTCAAATTGGTCCTGTCATTTTGAATACTCGTCGATTGCAAGTCGCCTCACCTCAACCTCAAAGTGCAATCATGTTAATTTGTAGCTACCCACTTGTTGTTATAATTCAGTATGTCAGCAAGCCTACTGGAATGTGGGACGGCAAATTATTATGGCTTTCATCATTATCGTCATAACCCAGTATCCTTAGCTATCACTTCTAAAATGATAACCATCAATGAGGAGACTGGGTCACCACGATGATGAATTCAATGACAATTTGATTTCCCATGTTCCAGCAGACTTCCTAATCAACTGGATCATGACAAAATGTGCGTAGCATCGGCAAATTAACATGATCTCACAAAATTGATGCTCAGCTGAGGCTAGCTGCAATCAACGAGCCCCCAAAATAACGAGTCCAAAATCAATTAAAAATGAACCTTCATCAGCTTAAAGTCTTCTCCACGTGCTCACAACAACATCTCAGAGCTATCATTCGCGTGCAGTAAATGTTTTAAAGTGAATACAAGAACGAGAATTGTACTTACACTTTACTCCCAAATAAACTTCATCGAAGTTGCACCCGCACACACAACCATCCAGCAGGCACAATTGTGTCCGAATGGTGAACGAGATTTCTTTTATATATTAGAAAAAGGGGGTGTCGGGGGGAGGGAGTGGGTTGATTCGTTTCATAGGGTCAATCCAGTTGCTTAGGGGGATCTCATGGAGTAGTAATCACATCAAGTTGTAAAAAACTGAAATATGGAAAAGTTGACATGAATGTGAAGAAAATGAGCAGGGCTTGTTTATTGCACTTAATACCTGGCTTTTGTTAGTTCCTTCTGTTGAATTTAGTCCAATTTGTGCCGAACCCTGTGTCAAAACCATTGTGCGTATTAATGGTGACCGAACTGTAATTATTGGATTGGAAAAGTTGGTGAGGTGGGGTGGTCTGGTGGGGTTCATCAGAATAATCGAAATGACTATTTTTTTGCAATTGCAAAATTACAATGCAAATAATGCATGATGTTTGTTCAAATATAAACCGCTATTATATTGGCCATATGGTGAAGCATTATGCTGATGAAAGTAGATTTTCGAATTCAAATTGGTCCTGTCATTTTGAATACTCGTCGATTGCAAGTCGCCTCACCTCAACCTCAAAGTGCAATCATGTTAATTTGTAGCTACGCACTTGTTGTTATAATTCAGTATGTCAGCAAGCCTACTGGAATGTGGGACGGCAAATTATTATGGCTTTCATCATTATCGTCATAACCCAGTATCCTTAGCTATCACTTCTAAAATGATAACCATCAATGAGGAGACTGGGTCACCACGATGATGAATTCAATGACAATTTTATTTCCCATGTTCCAGCAGACTGCACTTACAGACGTGCCCACACCAGCGCTTTGCGCCCGAAAGAAGGAGCATCGCTGAAAACGAATTCATAAAGATGCTGCCACTTTGACTCATTCGGCCGTTCTCCAGGTCTTTGTCCTCGCACCTGGAAGTCGAATTGTGATACTCAACAGCTCGGGCAGGCAATCACTGAGTGCTGTTCGTTGAAGAAATAATCGTTCGACGCTCCTACGTATGAACCCGAAAGTTACAGGAGATTGGAGGACCTGTGGAGATTTCCAAGCGAAAAACACATTCACTGACTGCCGCAACCGGAGTAGGTTTTCGTATCGATTGACAACATTTTAATCGTTAGCACGGCAAAGCAGGAACAACAACAGCACCTTTAAGAGTTTATTCGACGCCTCTCGGAATACGGCCTTTTACTTTATTTCCGAAGTGAAACGGCCGTGAATTGTTTGCAATTGACAGAATATTGGCATTTTATAGCATTTATTGACCTCAATGAAAAATAATGGATGCATTGAATCCAAACCGACCGAAAATCAGTGGTTATTGTTCTTCCAATGAAGAGTATGTGCATCATGTAATTTCTACTCGTGTCTCGAATACACTGTTGTATAGCATCTGCGTATTCAAGGTGAGATCTTTTTTTAAATCAACGAATCTTCAACAATTTCTGCTCAACAAATATCCGTCAATAAATAGTTATATTCTATTGCTTAACATTTGGATTTATAGAGGCGAGGTCATTATTGTTTTCAAAAACAATTTATCCAACATCATTTGGTCACAGTTTCCAACTGAACTTATCAGATGAAATGCAACTGGAACATATAACATCTGGCTAAATAAACACTTTGCCATTTAATCTACAATACAGAAACACTTTGTAAGGATAAGGAAACATGTTAGGAGTTAAAAGGACTTCATTCACTCTAGCAGGACAGGGAGTAACGAGGTTTAGGCAATATGGTCGTTGGGAAAAGACAGGGATACTGGGCAACGACTCTGGCTCTTCCGCCGGGGTTACGAAGGACGACTTCACCCCCTGCTTCAGCATCGATTCGAGAAGCGCCTCGGGTAACGTCTGGTCCGTCTTCGTCCTGTTCCGACGATCGAGCTCACGTCTTCTTGCCTCCATTTCAGTGCGAAGCTGCTTCATCGCTTCGGACTTCTGTCTTCTTGCCTCCATTACGGTGCGAAGCTGCTTCATCTCCGTCTTCGCCGTCTCTATCGCCGCCCACAGCTCGCGAATCTGCACTGCTTCTGACTTCTGTCGTTCCTCTTCCGTATTCTCGCGCGAAGACGAACCTGGTCGACGTTCAGTTGTCGACGATCTGGTCGTGGATCCTTTTCTGGTTCGTTGACTCGAGATATTCATATCCATCCGGTGTTAAAGCACCTTAATAGAATATACAATCAAGGAGACAAACCGCGTGTTGTTTGCGCGTTCCAGAAAGTCCTCCCTTCTAAACCCCACCATTGATTCATTAAATCAAAACCCTTAATCGAGACGAGAATTAACAAAGTTATGTTAAAGTATGTAAAAGGTTATTAAGAACATTATTATGAATTAATTAAGATATGTATCCTCTACACACTTCTTTGTCGTTTTACAATGTAAGCGTTTGTATAACTGCATAAAATTGTTCACTCTTCATATTTTTCTCATTGAAGAGTGACACATCTATTTGTGTATATGCGGTACCTGAATGAATATATTAATAACAATGACATAAACTTTTCCACATATTTTGATAATTAAAATACATTATTTATATTTTTGAAAAAAAACGTTTACATTTTAAGCAAGTAATAAGTTAGTTAATAAATACTGTGTTTAAAAGAATGTATGCATCTGGCGAGCATTCAAGATCTAAGTGATGTTCTTCTTGTTTTCTGTTATCGTGGTTATGTCAAACAGTTTCTTTCTCGTGATGTCACCATCTACTTGACCCGTGTTCAAGTAAAATAAACGCGTACGTTACCAGATTCATTGGGTTTCATTGTCCAACATTTCACTTATTTGTCGAAATTTGTATTTATTGGTAATACTGGTAAACTTTATGGCATGTTGACACTTTTTAATGATTAGTATTGATTAAGTTTGGTAATATCTCTGCTCTCTGATAATCTTTGACAGATGTGGTGAAACTGAAACCAAGGCTTCGTGTCGCGAGCGTGTGTGATTGTTACTAAGTTGGCAGAGCAGCTAACTGGATTTGCGAACCTTAGAGACGCACATGCAGGATTTCATGCCATAGGTGACATTTTTTGGTTTTAATATTTTCGAATTTCCGGGAATCGTGTATATCGCAGCGCAATGGGGAATGAAACGCGTTAAACATTAATAATTCCTAGTAACCGTGCTGTTAGTTTTCCTGCTTGGTCTTGCTTGTTTTCGGGTTCCTACGTAGGTCTGAGGAAAAACTAGTGATGATGTTAAAAGCCAGTTTTTTTTAATTCTTGTTTGGGTGCCAAGCGCCGGTGTCTACACGACTGTAGGGGCTCTCTATTCGTATGAGGTGCTGAACATCATGTATCACGGGGGTGGTTCAACTAAATCGGTTTATTGAGCGGTGTTTCGTACGGGCGTGACGTAGGGAAAGATTGGAGATGCCAACACTTGCGTTCGTTTAAGATTAAATTAGTGGGAAAATCAGCGGCATTTATTGGGGAAGAATATCCATAACAAAGAATACCAATGTAAACGAACGATTAAAGCCCAATTTCAGGGATATTGAATGTCTTCAATGGGTGGGAATTCGGTTTTATGACTTGCATTGTGTCAGAGAATGAAAGTGCAGTTGCATTGACGTCTGCTCCTTTATCTAGCATAACGTGTAGGGTATTTGTGTGTTCGTTGACGAACAGAAAGCCGCTCGCAGAGGGGGTGTCAGATTAGTCTGCCACTATTGCTCTCTGGGTATGGCGTTTTCGAGCTCTCACACGGCGATGTTCAGTGCCGTTAAGGAAAGTTGACGCAAATTATTTGACGAGGCTTGAGTTTACGACTTCGCCCGACGATTCTGCCCGTAGTATTGTTTGTATTTGATGGAATAAGCGCTTCGAATAATCTTGCCTAAATGCGGTCGAGGCAACAGGTAGCTATTTACTCGGGTGGTTTGAAAGAGTAGCCACATCCATCGTTGAGCCCATACGTTTAATAATCTAGGGTACTCCGGAGCATTTTCGAGATTAAACGTCATAACTCTGACCCTATTGAGTAACAATTGCTTTCGGTCTTTTTGATTAATCCCAATTTGCCAGTACACGTTAGCGAGGTCCAGTGTTGTGAAGAAGATGGGCCCTTCCCGATTCGCTAGGACATCCCGTTGGTTCAGTATCGTGGTGACCAATCGTGCAGTCTCTGCCTATAATGGATTTTCTATTGTAAAAGGTTTGTCCGAAGTGTCTAGTTCTTAACGCTGTTTACGTGCTTGTTGGTTATTCCAAGGCCTCGTTCGAAACTAACTTGGTAAGGCTGAGTGTCAGGCATGTCTCCTGAAAACGGGTGAGCATCATGTCGGAGGTTCGCTTTTTGTCTGCTACCGTGTGGCCAAAAATACGAATGGCGTCCACGTAAGTAAGGCATTGTTTCGGATATAGGTCTAGCTTCAGAGTTTGCATGGCGCATTAAATGAACCGAACGCTATCGCCTTGAACTGAAACTGTCCACGAGGGATAATAATTTTTTTCACGTTCTTTGGGGTCTAGCTAAACTGGCCAGTGACTGGATTTAAGGACCAGAGTGGAAAATCACCGCGCGTGACCAAGGGATATACGCCGAAGTGATTGCCAGAAGGGCGAAAATATTCGTATATCACCGTAGGAGGTCCATTGTAAAGTTCCATCAGTTTGATATGCATCGGTGGCTGACCGACGTTTTGTTCCTCTCGGAGTTGGCAGGTAAGTGCGCCACGATGGCTGCAGTCAAGGACGACTAGTGGAGCGGAGCTGATTTTAGAAACGTCAGGCGTGCAAATGCGGGTTTCGATGACCCCGGTACCGCAGACTGGGGGGGATTGTGGGGTTATTTCACTCTACGAAGTGGCAGAGGAACCACTGACAGCGGCGATTTCTACGACGACGAATCCTGTAGACGCTGTTCGAAATTCTATTTTTCGCATAAATCTTTCGAGAGATTGACTCTTGGGCGAGTCTCGTTTACAATCGACAATATCCTAGGCATCGGAGCATCCTTCAACAGCCAAAAACTGCCGCGTCAACGCCACGCTACTGCGGCTGCATCTTTATCCGACTACTCCTATCTCCAGGACTAAGACAGGCGTGGTCCGTACGATTTTGCAGTTGAACATTTTGGGACGAAGGATGACCCGATTCCTAAAATACTGTCGATTGTAAATTTCATTCGTCCTGGAGTGAATTGCTCGCGACATTTCTGCTGAAAAGAGATCTTCGAACAGCATCCATCTGATTTGTCGTGATCAAAATCGCCACAATCAACGGTTTGCCTTGGGACATCAGCCGTAGTCAGTAAAAGAAGGGGGGCGTTGAAATTCAGATGAGGATGCTGGTGTTGTCGATTGCACCGTTATCAGTACTGGAAACGGAGAAGGTGACTGGGTGTTTTTGTTGTGGTGGCATACTAAGTGTTTTACAACGAGGAAGAGGAACCTTAGTACAAACCCTCGCGCCGCGTCTACTAGCGTATCCCTCTGGGAACCATCCGTCGGCCAGCAGTGGCACTCAATCAAAAGGTCTGTGCCACAAGCAACGGAAGCAACACAGTAAATGAAGTTCACCATTGCAAACCATTCGACCTTTATAATGATGGTTTTATCTTCAAATCCGCTGACCATTCCGCGGTGCCTTACGTTAGATCTCTTAATCCAAGTGTTTTTCTACCTGCCAACCCAAATAGCCAACCGAGACCTTTAACGAATAAGACACGTACAGCAAGGAGAAATCGTATTCGTAAGTGTAACGTAAGATATACGTCAGTATAGTAAAACACAATTAATAATTAAAGTTAGCAATCACCACATTCACCTGGGTGCAGCAGCTTCGATGGCATGCGGTAGTTGACCGGCGATTTCAAACCCAAACGCTCCGAGGTAGAGCTTACGAGCTTTGGTCTGGAACGGATGGAGTCGTATTAGCTGCATTAGCTGGTTCAGACGGATGGGAATCAATAACAGTCACGGCTGGTTCACAAGGATGGGAATCAATAATGTTCACGGCTGGTTCAGAAGGATTCGAATCAATAACGGGCATAGCTGGTTCATCGAATCGGATTTGATCGACATGCCGACGATGACTTGATAAATCAGTGACATCGAGGATGGTAACCATACGATTTGTTCGATGTAACTCTGCTTTTTTGGAAACATTTCTGTGCCGTTTTTAATGTAATTCGTAGAGTATGATTTTTGATCATTTGTGAAGTCTTTTAATCTGTCTAAGTGAGCCCGATCTCACTTCAATTTTGGGTGATTAACTTTTTGATCTGAATAATACTAATCAATGACTTGCAATTGGAATTTCAAACTTGTGAGTGGAGCTTATAATTTATAAAATTTATAATTTTCATTTTGGTATTCGTATTGGTTATTGTAATTCTGGCAGACCCATGAAAAAAATTAGTTCAATTTGAACCTCGAGAAGCTGTCGTGTTTATTTTTAATTTAGCACTCGATTTATTAATTCAGGCAATCGTTAAGTCGAGTTTATTTGGCGAGCGGCAAGTCCATTGAACGCGTTTTATAGAAATGGCTCCAATTGGCGGGATTGGTCGGTGCTGGCGAACTGAATCTCCGATGTGGTAGGTCGCTGGCTGGTAGTTACGGCCGTATTAGGACTTCGTGCGGTCGTAGGCCTGTCCGAGATATAAGCAGGCCATGTTATGCGTGTTTCGAGACTTTAGGGATAGCGTCCGGTTGCTTGTATGTTGGTGTGTGGATACCATGTTGAACATGTCGGCCGGAGGTGAGGTCGAAGCGTACGTTCGTTCAGTTCATCTTTCAGGAGGGCAACCCGTAGACAAACAACCTGCTTTGAACTCAACATAACCTTGACTTTACAAAATGGAGTTTTAAGATGTACAACGCCTCGACAGCGCCAAACTGGGCATGGTGACCACGAAGATGGAACGTTTGAATGTCCGTGTCTGGCTTTTTCGTAACCCATTTGCCAACGGTGGTGTTGAAGGGTGAAGGGCTTCCTGTGTTCTAGACGGCAACATATTATTCACTTATCGGAGAACGGGTAACGCCAGGCAGGTTTATAGATTTATCGCAGACACCAGTGCTCTTCTCATGCGATTCTATGGACCGTCGTATTATTAGTCCGAATGAATTTTTATTGTCTGGCCTTTAATATAACTATTTAGCGGTCGTCGTGATGAATAGGAGATATTTTAATTTTTATTCTGAGCGGGGGACATTTGGTAAACCTGTAAGCAGCAAGTTCGTCACAATTGTGAAACAAAAATATGCAACCTTGATGCTCTGAATGATGGCTTTATCTTCAAATCCGCTGGCCATTCCGCGGTGCCCTACGTTAGATCTCTTAATCCAAGCGCTTTTCTACCTGCTCACGAATCTTCTATCTCTAACATTTTAGCTGGCATCAATAGCTCCACAGCGACTGTCGCGGATAGCGTCCCTCCAGCGGTTCTGAAAATCAGTTCCTTCGGAATGGAGAGATGTAGAACCCAGCAGAGATAAGCCACCGGACCCAGATTCGTGGCCATCGTGCCGCTATCCGTCCCACCCTTACCTTCAGCTGCGAAACCTGGCCACTGCGTGTCGAAGTAACCAGGAGACTGGGAGTATTCGATGACTGGTGTCGGCGACGAATCCTAATAGCGGACTGGACCGACAAGCTCTCTAACAACGAAATAAGACGTCGATGTTCAGACGCAGAGACACTCTCAGCTCACAAACACTCACGATTGCATTAACAACAACAACACAACACTATTGTCACTAAAGTAGAGATATGATCGTTTTTCATGCATGTCTAACACAATTTTAAAATTTCTCAAAACACCGCGTTCAAAAGAAAGATGGATGCAACCTTATAGAGTTGAAACTAAATTTGAAATGCTGCGTATTCAAAACAAATAATGAAACGCTTGTGGATTTTTATAGTGAACGGTGAAATTTTTTTTCGTTGAAATTGACTGAACAGTCTCATTGCAATTGAATTTATGTTATATTATTCAACCTGACACACAGTAAATGAAGCTAACCATTGCAAACCATTTGACCTTTATAATGATGGTTTTATCTTCAAATCCGCAGACAATTCCGCTGTACCTCTCGTAAAATCTCGTAATCCCAGCGCTTTTCTTGCCCGCTCACGAATCCTCTATCTCCCAAATTTTGGCTCGCCTCAATAGCTCCACAGCGACTGGTGCGGACAGGGTCCCTCCCGCGGTTCTAAAAATCTGTAACCGCGAGATTTCTCCGATTCTCACGAAGCTCGTCAATTATTTGTTATGCGAATGATCAATTCCCTCGGAATGGAGAGATGTTACTATGACATCTATTCCGAAAGCGGCCAATGTTTCCGCTGGACCTGTGAAGAATAGACCGATCGCCAACTCATCTGTGAAGTCGAAAGTTATTGAGAAGCACCTCCTCTCTGAATTGGAGGACACGATGAAAACGGCCGATGACCCGTTCCAGTTTGTTTATAAATAAAATTGAAGCACTGTTATAGTATTGTATGGAGGGTTGAATTAACCATGAATGTATTATAGACGAATTTTCTGTAATATCGGTATAACCCAAATAGACAACCGAGACCTTTAACGAATAAGACACGTGCAGCATGGAGAAATCGTATTCGTAAGTGTAACGTACAATATACGTCAGTATAGTAAAACACAATTAATAATTAAAGTTAGCAATCACCACATCCATCTGGGGGCAGCAGCTTCGATGGCATGCGGTAGTTAACCGGCGATTTCAAACCCAAACGCTCCGAGCGCCGAGGTAGAGCTTGCGAGCTTTGGTCTGGAACAGATGGAGTCGTATTAGCCGGATCAGCTTGTTCAGACGGATGGGAATCAATGACAGTCACGGCTGTTTCAGTAACGGACATAACTGGTTCATCGAATCGGATTTGATCGACATGGCGACGATGACTTGATAAATCAGTGACAGCCAGGATGGTAAACATACGATTTCCACTTCTTCCAAGAATAAGACGTCGAGACGGTCGAAAATCATTCCATTTGGAAAAAGGTAACTTCTCCCAATTTAAGGCATTGGAACGATGTATTGAGTTTGCGACCCTTGAATAACGCAACCGGACTTTTAGCAGTGGTAGCTTGATCCGCATTACGGTACTGCATCAGGAAATTGTTGATAGACCGATCTAAGTCTGTAAATGTACTTGGTTTCATAGATGATATAGCAACCTTCACGGTCTTGACGAAGTTCTCTGCTAAGCCATTCGACTGAGGATGTCTGGGAGCCCTGAGCAAATGCCGGCATCCGAGACCTTTGACCCAAGTGACCAAATGGTCGGCGGTGAAATGTGTACCATTGTCCGTAACCAAAACGAGCGGAATGCCTTCACGGCTGAATAACTTCCGAAACACCGCTTTGGTGAAGTCAGCATTTGCACTGGTCGTCAGAAATACTTCAGGGCTACGTGACTATAAATCGATCACGACAAGAGCATAGTATTTGCCGAGAAATGGTCCACAATAATCAGCATGTATTTGTTGCCATGGCTCACGGGACCCTGGCCATGGAGACCATTTAGAAGGCCTTGAGGGCAACTAGTGCAAGCAGCCATCACACCGGGCAGCCGTTCGCCGGATATCGGCTTCAAGTTCCGGCCACCAACATGAATTTCTTGCCAATGACTTCATTTTATCAGCACCAAGATGACTGGAGTGCAGATCGTCAAGAACAGATTTGCGCAGCACTGGTGGTACCACAAAACGGTCTTGATAACATAAAAGACCTTTTGGAGTGGAACCCAAATCGTCCCTCCGAGAGTAGAAATGTGGGAACTTCTTTTTATCTGCATTATTCCAGCCCTGTCTGAGTGCCGTTAGAATTCTCTTGAATGCCAATCGCGTCTCCGAGATGAGATCATCGCGACTCACAGGCAGTGGTTGTAGCAGGAAAGACAAGCCTTCCGTAATCTCCTCTGTAGTAGCAGTTCTGGATAAGTAATCGACATGCTGGATATGTTTGGCAGGCCGATGAACCACGTCATAAGTATAGGCGCTCAAAGTGAGATGCCACCGTTGCACCGTAGCTGTAGAAGCCTTTGACAATGAATGACTCGGATTGTAAATGAATTTCAAAGGTTCATGGTCAGACACAATCGTGAATTGTCTGCCGAATAAGTATTTATGCAACTGCATCACAGCCCAGAAAACCGCCAAGGCTTCGTGATGTGTTTGGGCGTATCCACGTTCAGCTGTGGACAACCGCCGTGATATGCAGACAACAGGTCGGACCTCTTGCTCCAACACAGCGGCTATGCCGGAGGGCGACGCATCAGTCATCAGTATTGAATGGATTATTGGTGCGAATGGTTGTAGGATATCTTCTGAATTCAAAAAGGTGAGCAACTTTCGTAATGTCTGCTCATGCATGGAATTTCATTGGAAGGTTGGCGCATTCTGAAGCTCGAATAAGCAATCAGCGATACCAGCAAAATTCGGTATAAACCGCGAATAGTATTGAAGGGCTCCCATAATCGAGCGTAATTAACTGCAATTCGACGGGGACTTTTCTTGTCTGGGTAAAAACCAGACTTATCGACAGTAAAACAAAGGCAATCAAACCTTGAGACGGCAAATTTGCATTTCGACGGATTAAACGCCACATTATACTCGACAAAGCGTCGGAATAGTTGGAAGAGTCTGGTGCCATCTCGGATAACAGGGATCATACAGAAGCCAATGATTTTCAATGAATGACCAGTGATACCAATAATCGACTGGTCGGTCTTTTGCATACATGGACGTGAACAGAACTTCTTCAATGCATGGATGGGAATGAGCGATTCCACACTCCCGGTATCAACAATGAAGGACAGTTTTTTTTACATGTGAATTAACGAGTTCCTTGGAAATATGTCAACCGCTCTGACTGCTTGAACTTATCAGAGCCATATCGGATATATTGTCCTCTGAATCGTTAGTAATCGCACAAACCTTGGATTTGCAACCGATTTGATGTGGCCTATTTTGCCACAATTATAGCATTTCGCATCACGGAATTTACATTGCTCCCGTGAATGCAATTTGCCACACGAATGACAAGCATTGATTGAATTATCGGGTCTCGTTTTGCGATTTTCGAATATCCGCGCATTTGGTCTCCTAGGGATAGATCTGGAGTGAAACACGGGATCTGGAATATGAGAAATTTTAACAATGTTCGAGACATCATGGAATTGTTCGCATATGGCACGAACAGGATTCTTTAGTAATGGTGATTTGGATAATTGATGCCTGCAATTAAACGGTCGCGCAATTGCGTGTCTAATTGAGCTTCAAAGTTGCATTTTGCTGCCTGGGACTGAAGTAGAAGTATAAAATCTCGAATTTTTTGGTCGGATTTTCGCATGATAGTATTGAATATGCTCCGTTCAGCGGCCTCAAAAGCTATAGGCTGAACATGCTGAATAATAGCTTCCTGGATCTTGGCGAGTGGCATTTTAATAGGAATATCCGGATAAACCAAGGTTTTCACCAGAGCATAAGCATCTTTACCAATTGCATTCGGATAATAAGAAGCTTTCTTTTCTTCAGCGAGATCATCTTTGGTTATAGCCCAAATTTTGAAACGCTCAATATAGTCCGACATTTCTCTTGAAGTTGCATTGACTGATAAGGATTCGAGGTTCAATTTTGACATAGGTGCGACGTCAAATGTGATAGTATTGTATGGAGGGTTGAATTAACCCTGAATGTATAATAGACGAATTTTCTGTAATATCGGTATAACCCAAATAGCCAACCGGGACCTTTAACGTATAAGACACGTGCAGCAAGGAGAAATCGTTAAAAAACAGCAATTGCGGTGGTGGCAGCTTCTCAAAAACCTAACCTTCGATGACTGGGAGAATCAGATATCGATATTAACCGAGTCAAACACATGCTGATGCAAACTCACTTCATCACCAGTATCCACAACCGCAACTTCGGTGGTGGCGTTGAAGATGCTGGATACCTCTACGTGGGACGCCTGAGAGACCTCGTCATAGGGGATGGTTTCATTCAAGCGCGGAGGTTAGAATCGCCTCGGAGTTTTTGTCGGCTTTGCCTCTGGGTCGTTGACTTCAACCGCGATGAGATTTTTTGCGCGACCGAAACGCCACAAGCCAACTCTAGCTGACTCTGGTGACCAGACATCAATTCGCAGATGGTTCTCTCGCGGTCTTGTAGCATCTAAGAGTATTAAAAGAGAGCACACAAGTAGCACCTACCTTGTCGAGGCTATCCAGTTGATACACATGTTCCCTCTTGAGGCGTTCAGTGAACTCTTTCATTTGGTTGATCTGGGCAAGCATGGGGTCAAAGTGACTAATTTGAGCTTCGCGGTCCTCGATCAGGGCCCTGATACGCAAGTGGAGCTCATCAATGTCCTCATTACGCTTCTCAATCAGGGCGCCATGAACAACAGCCTTCTCTTCCTGAAGACTATCGTGCATGAGGGAAATTTTGGTATGTGACGCTTCGAGATCTTGGCGACAGGCGGAAAGTTCACGCGCAAGCGCGACATTCTTATTGGTCAAATCCTCGATTATGAGGCGAGCGGCGTTGTAGCGTTTTGTTCGTTCGGAAACCGAGAGGTGCTCCGAAACGGTCTTGGGTGACTCTTCTCGTGGTGGCGGAGACGGACAGGAGTCGTTGTCGACACCAACGATGCGAGGCGACGCGACATTGAGACTGCAGGACCGCCGTGAGGGCTTATTCTCCTTGTCAGCCAATTCAAACTGACTCCGGATATTTTGGTTGTTGCGCTCACGCACAGCGTTCAGTTCGGCTTCAAGCATGGCAACTTTAGTCTCGGCGTCAAGAAGCTGCTGTTGGATATTCGATAGCTCACTAAAATAGAAATCCAATGAAGTTGGTAATATATGGGATTAGTAGTCAAAGATGATGCAAAAAAAACAGCAACCGGTTATATAATTGGCAAAGGTTATGTGACGAACTTCTCGTCAGTGTTTTCTAAAACAAGATCCCTTTTAGGTGCCATGTTTATCCAACAGGCGAGGGAAGGAGTCGGTCATGTAGAAATAGGTATATGTGAATACGTAGAGGGGACACGATTGTCCTACGTTAATGTGAGGTATACTCCTCAGTCTTGGCAACGCGAGTTTTTGTTCGCGTCGAGTGAAACTTGGTTCCACCTCTTCCACACGAAGAATAAACCCCAGGGAGCTGCTTCCGCCAAAAGCTTTTCGAAAGTTAACTGCTGCGGCTTCTTTGCGTTTCTTTTTCAAATCATCATCATTATCATCTGTTTATCGATTTATGTATGGTAAAGGATCTACAATTTATCTTTTGCAAATGCCCCCATGGTATCGTCCCATGTGGTGGTACGGTTGAGTTCAGGATCCCAAGAGGATGGGCCGGCTGCTTTGCGTGTGCCATTTCCTTGAAGACTACTCATGAGAATAGTAGTAGTAGTAGTAGTATTAGTAGTAGTAGACTGGTTAAATTACCGCCAGTCTGCGCCACTTCAGGGTTCGCCGTATTTGCACGCCGACGCTTGGCGTGCCGGCTGCTTCATGGGTGCCATTTCCTTGAAGACTACTCACGAGAATAGTAGCAGTATTATTAGTAGTGTATAGGTGACGGCGTCCCCAACAGTGCCACCCGAAGAGGAAGATTCAACACGCAGATTTCGGGCTGCCTATGAAATTACGGAATTGTTGTACCGCCCACCGAGTACCTGGAGGATAACAGGCGTGCACCCAGCAACGCGACGGCAATTAGGACATTTATTGCTCCAGCGATCGCAACAGACATCTCAAGAATGTTGTCCTCCCATGCGGCAGAGGCGTGCTTACCGGATGGAACATCGAATAAAGAGTAGAATTGCCATTTGTGCGTGGGTGTGCACTTGTCAGACATATTTTTCGTTGACCAGTCAGCTGCGTTGTTTTCAGATCCACAAAAACTACCAGTGGTTTTTTATCGAGTCAAAAAATAATTATCATAATCATCGTCCCATTTCGGCTGGGCGTAGAGGCGCTAACTGGTGGAATTTAAACCATCAACCCCAGTTACGCCTCTAGGTGTGTATGTCAAGTAGCGGCCGCTTCCAACTCCTCTTCGGGTGGCATTGGAGGGGACGCCGCCATTATTTGCACTTTTAATACTTGTCCCAAGAGTAATAGTCATGGAAAAGCCGTTCCAACAACGACTACAACTAGTAGCAGAAGTAGTTGTACTTTTAGCTTCTTTATAACGTGACAAAAAACCAGAGCTCAGCCCACATACAGGAAGAAATCTCCAGCGGAACAATAATGGGCTGTTTTAATCCGGTTGGGGGCCAATAAACCAATGAGAAACGAGCAAGAAGAATGGGCCAATCGGAAAGGAGTTGAGAGAAAAGACAGGGAACCAATCACAACACACGGTGAGAAAAGCTATAAAACGGGGCTTGTTTCATTGATGTCGCGAATCGAAGGCGCCAGATAGTGATCGGGTTGCTTTAAAACTGCCAGTCCGCCAATTTCCTGGTGGGCGGATAGTGGCGCGATTGGCTAGTACGAGTTTCAGAGAGCCCAGGTATTTCAATGAATACGTATTTTTTGGAAGGACAGTAACAGAGGAGGAGGAGGAGGAGGAGGAGGAGGAGGAGGATGAGGAGGAGGTGGCTGCCTTATCATCCAACACAGAGGGGACGACACTAGTTGAACCGACAGTCTCTAAGTAACTGGACGCTGACTACAGTCGCGCACGCGCCATGCTCAACCAAAGGATTCCTGGTGGCAGAACAAACCCGCCTTTCCCGAGAATCTTCATGTCGACGAACACCAGCAGTAGTCGGGGATTTAGAAGAACCAATGCGTCTCCAGACACCCTTGACCCGGTTTTTTCAAAGCGCATCCACCGCTTCCGCATGCAGGCAGCAGCCACAAAGAACCCCACAACGAATCGTAATTCAGACAACCCAGATTTTCAGTTTCACTGGACTATAAAACCTCGCATTACTTGACTAATGCCGCATAACCGTTAGTTCGTTCTCTCTCTGGTATATATCCACAATGAATAATGCGGTTATACGTACGGCAGGGTTGGGAGTTGTGGGGGGGCATCATCGGCTCGGCGATTTGCTTCCTCCTCCTCTTCCGAGAGCGCCAACTCAGTCATGGCGACCGAATGTCTACTCGACAAGGAGGAGGAGGCATCGGATGCTGCAGTGGATAAGGAGACGTCGTCGGGGTCTTCGAAAACTGCCGATAAGGTGTTGTCCATGTCCGTTCCCTCCAATCGACTGCTGAGTGGACCCTCGAAGGAGGCCGTGATGTCGCCCATGGTGATGATGCTGACGGTGCGCTTCGAGGCGGTGCGAGAGATTACGGGTCGTCACCGCGATGCTGGACACCAGCGAGACCACTCCATGGTACCTGAGGCACCAAAGGTAGATCTATCGATTAATGTGACCCCACGGTGTAGGCGTCATGCGCAAACTTACAACCCCCGAGTTCAAACCGTGGCCCAATTAACCGCAAGAATCGATTTGGTTTAAGTCGACGCGCAAACCATTTTCTCTCGGAGTCATGGATATGGCCTTTGAGTGTTGACATTATTGATTGGTCGGGGAGGGGGGAGGCTGATAAGTATTTGTGACAACTCGATACGAACTAGCCACACTTTTTGTCCGCTTGAACAATAGACAGGAAAAGGGAGAATTCCATACCAAAACGTCTTCGTAAAAAGACCCTAACATAATAATAATATAATAATTGTAGTGGCTTTATTGAGGTCACGAGGACCAAAACTTTCAGCATTAAAAAAAGGCAGGATAACAAATATTAGATGCGAAAATTTTCTTGTAGTTCCTGTTTAACCTGGTCTGGTGAGACTAAAAATCGGGACAAATAGGGAATGACCGAATTGCGATATGCCGCCGTTCTTGTTGGAATTGAACGGTATGGACGGCGCATTGGTCGAAGATATTTACATTCCGATAAACTGGAATAGAGGGGATGGGAGGGGTCATTTAAAATTCGGGCAGCGATTAATGAGCAGTTATTTAAGTGGCGTTCAACGATGATTTCTTTGATAGAGAGAATAGGCAGACCGCTAGAAAACGAGATTATTTTAAAAAGTCGATGAAGGGTTAAAAAGTTCCGAGCATTTAAGGCCGGGGAATATTACTGGGGAACAATATACAATCAGGGAAATTATACAGGCATGGACGAAGGTTTTTATATGGCTCGAGCTCAAACCAAGTCTTCTGAATCGACGAACAAGGAAGCAAAGACGGCGGCTTTTACCAAAGACAACATCGACATGATCACTCCACGATAACCGACTGTTAAAAATCACCCCGAGATACTTCAATTTTGGGCTCGAAGCGAAGTTATGTAGTGAAGAAATTTCGGGGGTGTGGGCAGCGGCTGTCAGGGAAAATGTGATATGGATGCATTTTGATGCATTCAGCAAAAGATCATTCGTGGAAGACCACTCAAGTACCTCAGTGACTGCCTGCCCGAGCTGTTGAGAATCACCTTGCGTCTTCCATGGATAGCACAAAGTCAGGTCATCCGCGTATTTTATTAGTGTCGCGTCGTTAGGGGACCGAAGGCTCGACGTGCAGTTGTTGAACAGGAAAGGAGATAGCACAGCGCCTTCTAGTACACCGCAGTTATTTGGCAAGGAGGATGAGGCTTCATTTCCGACTCTGACATGTTGACGTCGATTGGAAAAATAGTTTTGAAGCCAATTAATCAACCATCCTTCAACGCCATCTTCACATAGGTGAGAGAGGAGGCGGGACCGTGAGATAGTGTTGAAGGCAGAGGAGAAGTCCAAGAATACTCCCTTCACGGCTTTCGCTCCGGCATCAAGTGAAGAGTGGAGTGTGTGCGATAACGTAGCCACGGCGTCCAGAGTGCTTCGATTTGATTTATAAGCAAACTGGAAAGGGTCATCGGCAGCTTTAAGCGTGTCATCTAATTTAGAGAGGAGGTGCTTCTCAATCACTTTTAACCACACGAATGAGTTTGCAATATGTCTGTACTTCACACGTCCAGCGGAGCCATTGACCGGTTTCGGAATGGGTGTTATAGCGACGTCTCTCCATTCCAAAGGAAAGGAACATTCCCCTAACGAATGATTTACAAGCTGGGTCACAATTGGAGAAATCTCGCGGTGACATATCTTAAGAATCGCGTGGGCGACCCTGTCGGGACCAGCCGCGGTGGAGTTCTTGAGGCCAGCCAAAATTTTGGAGATAGAGGATTCGTGAGCGGGCAGGAAAGCGCTGGGATTAAGAGATCCAACCCCAGGAATGAAGCGGAAACGAACCTGATGAAGTGGTTAGCCCCAGAGACATCCTCCAGACGATCGGCTTCAAGCGAGAGAGAGGTGTAACCGTCGCGGGTACAGATGCCGTAGAGCTGTGGACCTCCTGTGGGAGCTGCACATGACGTCGTCGTCGTTGCGGTGGCCAGATAGGCGGCCGGAGTTGTGGCAGCTGCGCACGTCGACGCCCTCGTGAGGTTGTCTTCGTCATTTGCTGCTTCCTCTTCCACCGGCTCCTCGGAGATAATTTCATCGGCAATCCCTGGAAGTCGGGACTGATGTTGGTGGCAGTGGCCGCGCCCCGACGACTTTCGATGCAACCAGAGGGGAACCGATGCATGTTACCGCCGTTCCCCCCACCCAGAAACGACGGCATAGCGCAACCGTACGACATCTGCTGCTGCTGATGCTGTTGCTGTTGCTGTCCACCCGACGAATCATGATGCATACCCTGTTGCTGTTGGATGTTTTTATGACAGCCAGAAAGCTGACCCTGTAGTTCCCAAGGAAGATGATGAAAGAGGGGGCTGGCATCGTGCCCGCCCTGGCCGATTGGCGACATTATCGAAGACGCGGCAGCCGCAGCAGCTCTTTGGAGGTTCTGGAGATCCGGTGGATGTCCAATGGGCTCCTCGTGAAGACACTGTTCCGTGACACCACCGCAAATAGGCGCACGTCCATCGTTCATCGCTGTATCATGTCCCGCCACGAAGCAACTCAGGGATCCCAGGGCACTTGACAAGGAGTTGAGGGCCCCGAGTCGACTCGCGTTGTCGTTCGTGATATTGTGGTTCGAACCCCCACTCTCAAAGAAGACCCATTCCGACCGCCTGGAGGCAATAATCATAGTCACCTTCAGCTATATCTAATCTGCGAGGAACCAGATTCATCCGGGACATTTTATCGTAAATTAGCTGAATTTATGCCAATTATCCAATAATACACACAACTCTGTCATCTTATAGTACCACTTTAAAACAAACCATTGATGTAGATTTGCCGCTTCAAGTGTCTGTATCCTCGCCGACTCAAATTGTGCTTGATTTCGTTTACCCAAATTCCAGCATGGCCACTTCAGCTCACAAAAAACATTGACATAATGGTAAATAGAATATTTTGAATGTACACTTGATACTTTGTGTTTGCGATTATATGCTTCGGCATATGGCATAGTCGGTTGGGCATGTCGATGACCTCGATGAAGAGAGAAATGCAGATTTTCAACTCCACAACAGCCCCAAGGGGAGTACCGAGGACAACTGGTACCGCTGCCCGTGGGGTCTGAAATGCCGCATTCGTGGTAATTCGGTAATTTGTCCCCACTTTGCACTCAAATCTGACCCCTCACTCCCGCGAGCTTAACCAGATGCCGTTAGCCGCCGACCCAAACTCGTCCGAGTTTTCAGTTTCCTCCAGCAGTGTAGGAAGATCCCGGCTGACTGGACGATCCCTGCTGGCTCACTTGACCTCCGTGGTTGCGTAGAAGGTCTAAAGTTGCTATTCGGTGATCAGAATCCGGATGGAATAGACGCTGGGGGCGTCGTAAGAATTATCCACCCGAAGATGCAAGGTTCTTAACATGATGGGCTTTTAGGATGCTTAATAGGCGAGAGAACCCACGAGAGACCACACATCATGTCGTACATGACAACGCCGAGACTCCACCAGTCAACGGAACGACCGTAGTCGTTGTCGAGCAGCAGCTCTGGCGCCAGGTACTCTGGGGTGCCACAGAAGGTCTTTGTCGTCGAACCGAAACCCATTTCCTCCTTGCAGAGACCAAAGTCGGTGATTTTAATGTGGCCATCTTTGTCAAGAAGGATGTTCTCTATGGTGTCAACCTTAACACGCTTACGTTGCATTCCCATTAAATAATTATGGAAAACGCCAGTGAACCGAATTATTCTTCCAAATTTTCCTTTTTACCACCTGGACCGGTTTTTCAACTCGTATTGGGGAATTAAAATCGATGTGCAATTTGTGTTCACTCGACGCGTCAACACTCGGTTGAATCTAAATACTACTGAGCGAGATTGTCATACTTATAAAATTGATGGTTGGGAAGGGAAAAGAAAATTAATTGTCTGCAACTTCTTTTATTAATTTATGGTAATTCAAAGACTTCGTGGCCCAAAAATCAGAATGGCACGATGTCCAAAGACGAACGTCGGGAATTAATACTATTGTTTATTATTCAAACAATAGTAAGGGCCCGACCTGGGCCAAAAACGCCGACAAGTCACGATGCTTAGCGCCCGCTGTAGGCGTGTCCTGTCTAGACACACGTGGGCCGTGTCGTGGTAAAAGGTGGGGGCCGGCTCAGTGTCGTCGATATTGTCTTAATTTTTCCACGTCAAGGTCACAGCATGCACTGTTATGTGCGTTAGCCAATGGGGTGCCAGTCCAATGGATGTCATGCGTCTGGAATAAATAAACACACAATTTTAGGTCACTACAAATTTAAACAACGATGGCGTTGCGTAGACCCGTAAATAGTCAATTTATTCAAGTTTAAGGCGTTCGTGTTTCATTTTACAGATTCTGGGTCACTGCAATCTGTATGAAGTTAAATAAATAATTCTGCCATCAACCCTGTCGACTGCAAACATACCTTTGCGTAGCGGTTTCCAGAATGCTTGGCCTGGATGTGGACGTCCAATTCGTCTTTACTGTCGTAGGACATGAAGCAATTTTCGCAGCGGTGGCTTTCCTTTCATGTGTTGTCGCTGATGGAACCGTAGGGTGGATATTTGTGTGAAGCTCTTACAACACGTCGCGCATCTAAAAGCAACCCAAAGAAACACGCATTGAAGACCTCCCACACCGCGCGGATTCATCACCATTTCGGAGGCTTTGCGGGCTTCCCATCGCCTTCATCGCTGCTGCAACAGCCGCGGCTTCCGGGGGACCTCCCCGGCCGTAGAAACCACCCTTCTTGGCAGGCGGTTGAAACAGGTAGTTTGGGTTCATGCCCGAGAAGACGCCACCGTCGTTCTGGAAGTGGGTTATCTACGCACTCAATCCAAGACAGCACTATTAAACGCCATCATACCAGTTGGCCCACGTCAACCCCTTCTTTTCCAGCTTGTCTGAATGGAAATGTCTGTATTGAAACTGTTGAATGCTGATTTTTTTCTTATTATCTCAATAAGCCGATAACCGTTATTATCGTTATTAGTAACGAGACCAGTCTGTTGGGTTGCATCTGGAAAGTCTATGGGCGGCAGATACGTTCAACTCTGAAAGTCCACTGAATCAACGACCTTGTAGAAGATAAGGAGGAGGAGGAGAGACAGAAAGAGAGGAGTTGTCGGGGTAGCAAAAGGAAAGAGGGGGGGAGTTGGACGACGAAGACGAGGAGGATGAGACTGATGATGATAAAGGAGAGGATTACGACGAAGGATAGCTCAACAACTCACTTGTGAGGCTTCTCGTCGGTATGGATTCTCTCGTGTTGCTGGACATTACCGACTACCCAGCATGCCGACAAATTGCCTGGAAATCGCTTTATCAATTTCAAGCCACACACACATCATCGACCATGAACCGGAACACTACAGCCCCCAACACAACTTTCACGGAAACTCCCAGCCACAATATTCCCGCATTCGAGACTACATGACTTGTCAATACGAGGATGTAAAAAAAGTGACTGCAGAGCGCTTGGGTGACGAGTACTACTCATGTTTTCGTAGCCGGGCGAACCGAGAAAAGGAACAATTTATTTTCAGGTTGATTGACGTCGGATGGGTGGTGGGGCGATTGACCGTAATTCAAAGTTATTCTGAGGTGGGTTTTAATTGATAACTCTTTCCGCAAGGATGCATGTGGGCGGGGGAAACGATTGACGTGGATATTTGTACTTTATTTGCTGCACAAAACCTGTCCATAATCAAAGCTTCACCCCGAGCGTCCTGCTACTTGGGGCTTCAATAACCCAATTAAATTAAATGCCACGCCCAGAATACGACATCTTGGGGATAACATTAACAACAACACAACAACATAAATAACACACGGCTCGTGTCGGTATTTAAGCGCGCTAACCTTCGCTTTATGATAAACCCCCAGCGGCAAATCCAAACGGCATGATGATAAACCGAGAACAAACTCACATGCTGACAGATCTTGCACTTGTAGCCCTTCGCCGCATGACCATAGATTCCAGGAAGCCGTTCCATCATGCCCAGGCTCCCGTTGGAGGTCACCATCATCGAAGACGGAACGTCGAGCCCCCCGAAGCCTCCACGGATTCCGCTAACAGGGTCCATTTTCGTGTCGCCGGACAGGAAGTCCGCCACCATGACGTCCGCCGAGGCTCCGCTGATGAGCTTCACGCAAATTTCTACTCCACGGTCCCATCACACGTGAAAGTAAAGCAACACCACTGCAAAAATTGCCTATTTTTCTGCGACAGGAAAGGCGAATTAGACGTCCACATCACCAGGTCAAGCATCCTGGAAATCGCTACGCAAAGGTATGTGAAATTCGTGACTTTAAATATCTCGCCGTTTCACTGCAGCTTTTTCACTGGACGATTCGTTCCTCGACCTTCAAAATCCCACCAACCCACCAATCGCACGCACGCACGCACGTGAATCTCGTTGACCAATAGGAAAGCAAAGCGGTTTTTATTGCGATTCCGTGTAATTCCTTATTTTTATTGAATTTTAGTTGAACAAATGATTATCGTTAATCGGTTGGCGAACCTTGAGATTTAGCGGCAGCAGCAAAAGACGAATACCGGTTACAGTTAGAGGAGGAGGAGGAGGAGGAGGAGGAGGAGGAGGAGGAGGAGGAGGAGGAGGAGGAGGAGGAGGAGGAGGGAGGAGGAGGAGGAGGAGGAGGAGGAGGAGGAGGAGGAGGAGGAGGAGGAGGAGGAGGAGGAGGAGGAGGAGGAGGAGGATCTGATTTGAGATTTGGGAAGTTGCTTTCGTCCTTCGCTTGGCCGTTCGGCAGGAATATAGAGCCCAGATATTTTAAAACCGGGATCTGCAGCTGAGATCCACGGCAATTCCTCCCCCAATAGCACGCGAAATGGCAGCAACGCCATCCAGACCCGAAATCACGAAGCTAAACTTCTTGGTCCTCTCCAACATCGTATTGTCAGTAGATGCGTGTGACCTTTGATAAATGATTTTTCAAAGTTGATGAGCACGCCTATGCGGCAAGATGCCGATGGTGAAAGAAGCCACCTCGAGTCGACTCCGGCTTCCATAAATTTAATTTATTCTCATAGTCGAAGAAGACAGCGAAAATATTCAAAGGACGAATCGTTCCTAAATGCACGTCTCTTCTTCTATGTATAATGGCCATTTCCTGCGTCCATTTTGTCGGTTGTACATTTTAAGGCAGAACATTTTGGTCCTTGAGACCTTAAAAAAGCCAAAACCATGATTATTATTGTTTTATTTTTCACGAAACAAGTATTGAGCACGTTTTAATTTACAAGGTCAAACTCGGAATATCATCGGGACATGATATTGTGGTTCGAACCCCCACTCTCAAAGAAGACCCATTCCGACCGCCTGGAGGCAATAATCATAGTCACCTTCAGCTATATCTAATCTGCGAGGAACCAGATTCATCCGGGACATTTTATCGTAAATTAGCTGAATTTATGCCAATTATCCAATAATACACACAACTCTGTCATCTTATAGTACCACTTTAAAACAAACCATTGATGTAGATTTGCCGCTTCAAGTGTCTGTATCCTCGCCGACTCAAATTGTGCTTGATTTCGTTTACCCAAATTCCAGCATGGCCACTTCAGCTCACAAAAAACATTGACATAATGGTAAATAGAATATTTTGAATGTACACTTGATACTTTGTGTTTGCGATTATATGCTTCGGCATATGGCATAGTCGGTTGGGCATGTCGATGACCTCGATGAAGAGAGAAATGCAGATTTTCAACTCCACAACAGCCCCAAGGGGAGTACCGAGGACAACTGGTACCGCTGCCCGTGGGGTCTGAAATGCCGCATTCGTGGTAATTCGGTAATTTGTCCCCACTTTGCACTCAAATCTGACCCCTCACTCCCGCGAGCTTAACCAGATGCCGTTAGCCGCCGACCCAAACTCGTCCGAGTCCGAGTTTTCAGTTTCCTCCAGCAGTGTAGGAAGATCCCGGCTGACTGGACGATCCCTGCTGGCTCACTTGACCTCCGTGGTTGCGTAGAAGGTCTAAAGTTGCTATTCGGTGATCAGAATCCGGATGGAATAGACGCTGGGGGCGTCGTAAGAATTATCCACCCGAAGATGCAAGGTTCTTAACATGATGGGCTTTTAGGATGCTTAATAGGCGAGAGAACCCACGCGGTTTCAACGGTTAGCGAGCTTCAACACGAAAAACATCACCCCCGGTCGGACCCGATACCCCCAGCCCCGCACACCAAAACCCGGAGTCTGCACCGTGCGGGCGGGCCTTAACCGCGGGCACACCTGCAAAACCTCCTTCGCCTAAAAAGGCCAAGTTGAATCGATATGCTGATAAACCCATTCGGTTCCCGCTAATCAATGAAATTCGGAGACCTGTAAAACGATTGGGTATCTTTTCGAAATGTCACACCTTCATCCAGCAGCATGCACAAAGACGCGGTCAAATTTGTCAAATTTCGACAAATTCCTACAAGAGGATAATCCGCCGTCAGCGCTGTTGCCATTGTGGATTCTCTGGGATATTTTTGTAGGTTGCCGAGTCCCCAGTGCTACCACCGGTGCTTCCAACTCCCAAAAAGTGTGCTTAGCAGTCGTTTAGTGTTTCTTCTTCAACTTGGCGGCTGCAGTCACTGGCTACAATCGAATCGCCCCTTTCGTGAACTCCTTCCAGAAATTTGAACACTTCATACCCGGTATCTCGAAGAGGTATGAGAAATGCCAGAGAGTGGTCTCAGTTATCGTACTCTATCCTGTCTTGAACAATTCAAACTTACCGTATCAACTTCCACTTTCATACCCGCCAAGGTAATTCCCTCGCAATCACGGGAACGAGTAAAATCCTAGCAACCTGCCAGTATTACTGATGCTGGCAATTAATCTTGTGGAACGTGCTATTCTTTCAACCTTACCAGCAGTATTGCTCGTTTTGTATAGAGCACCCCTGACCTCAATTTGGTGTCAAAATTTAGTCAATCATCTCGATGACAAAGCCAAAGATCACCGCTCAACCAGCTGCAGCTTAAGGCTCAATCGTGCTGGCGTTTTTGCGTCTCGGGCAAACTGTCGAAAATCACTGCGCGGAGGCAGACCCTATTGGACGGACGTAGAGCCTTCGCTACCCGCGTCCAGACTTCTGTTAGATTTACTGCTTTACACAGTAATGATTTCGTGGTTAAGATCAGAGGTTCTGGGATAAACTTTGGGAAACCTCTGTGGAGTTGCCGGCATCTCATTTTCCAGACCACCAACACAGAGAAGCACAGCGCTTAGCGGTGGACCCGAAAATTCGATCAAAATAGCTAGCTTGCCGTCGTCTGTGGCCAACAGCCGCTTTTCTTCATAATTGTACGCATTTGACGCCACTCAAGATAGTCTTGGGTCTCATCGTTGGTGACTGTCTGGTGGACTCCTGTTACGGCGGTTACTGTTGGATGGACGGGTGAGCTGCCAAAATTGAGTCTGTGTACTCGCCTAACTCAGAACTAGGATCGAACACGCCAGGATGCTACCGTGCCATCCATGGGGCCATCTAGTCCTCTGGAAGGCGATGAGCTGTTTGAACCTTGAAAAATAGGTCGGAGGAATTAAAGTTATTTTTTTCTTAAACATTTACTTTAAAATATACGACTGTCTGTCTACTTAGAAGTACTGATAACAATGTTCTCACATAAGACGAATATACGGATTTTTAAAATTAAAATTATCACACCGTGATAAGGATTTTCATACCGGCCTGATCGATTTGCCCATCGCTTGTCCAGCACACAACCAGCCACGTTATTTGCAGTTGAGAACTTAAAATATGCCATGGTCTGGTGATGACCCAACCGACTTCAAGGTTTTCGAGGATTCCGACTTCGATAAAGAGATAGACAATATCAATAGTTATCTCCGCTTTTTGTACGATTTTTACTGCTGAAAGTTTTGGTCCTCGTGACCTCAATAAAGCCACTAAAATAATAATAATTATTAGTATTATTATTATTATTATTATCTCATACTCCCCCTTAAAATATGAGACGCAAAACCAGCTGTATAGGTACAATCGAACAGCTTCAATTTGGCATGATGGTAAGTGGGTCATTAACTAGGAGCCCCCAACCCAGCGTAGTGATGAGAGGTGCTTGTATTGGTACGTATTTAATAGGTATAATCTTATGAAAAGGGTGTGATGAAACGTCGCCTCTGTTGGGTAAATGGGAGCATTATATACAGGAGGGTGTCTTGGGGATGATTTAGAATGTAGAAAATGCGCGCGTTCGGTTGGGGGTTCCAAGTCGCGATACTACTCATTTTCAAGCTGGCCCGATTTCGACGTGCCTAAAGATGCCTGCGGATTTCTCACCTTCTTGGACGTGGTCAACGAGCGCTTGCAACAGTCTTCCATGGCTCCATCCCAATTCCCGCCTCTGGTTATTCACTGTTCCGCGGGAATCGGACGAACGGGTAGGACCCCCCGCCCCCCAGCAGCCTTCCAGATACACGTCTTACCCGCCTGAACGACTAACGCTTCTCCCTTATTTAGGCACCTTCACGGCCATCGACATTTGCTTGCCTCTCTGCTCAGTTGGATTTTGGCTTTCCTGTCTCTCATTTCAGTTAGATGTTTGGGCTTGTAGTCTCTCTACTCAGTTGGATGTTCTAGTCGATAAATGGGGTGTCCAGTAATGGAAACAAGGCTCCATAAAGTGACAAGGCGTTTTGCGACAAGTCAATACAATAAAAACAGCATAGGATCCGATAGTAACGGGGTCGGTAGGGTACGGTCGTGGGGAATGAACAGGGGTGTAGGGCGTCGGCTCTTGTTCAGGAGCAGGGGTAACGGGCATCGGGGCCGTCCGTTTGATGGATTGTTTCCCCCCGCGTTCATTATTAACGCCGACTATGTTTAGGCACCCGTATCCTGGTGACCACGCCGCCTGACTTCCTACCCCCCCCTAAAGGCCCCCTGCAATACCACCGACACTAGAGGCCTACCCGAGGGGGTCGTACACAATTGAAGCCAATCACACACTAATGGGCTACCCGCATCGTCGCGGAGACAGCGTCTCTTTCCGCTGCAATTAGTTCAGTCGCGGCATTTCGCTGCGTGAGGCTGGGGAAGTTCAAAAGATATCACCCCCTTAGCTTAAATTCAGTAGGGTTATCACTTGCCGTCCTTAGGGTCCCATCCATGACGCGTTTTGAATGTGCACAACTCATCGAGGTGAGCTGATGACCGTCCAATGAAATGAGTGCGACCATATCGCCGCCATAATCAAAATACAAATTTCACCACCGAACGCCGTGCTACTATATGGATCTTCGACGGTTGCTGAATTTGTACGGAAAACGGCAAATGCATCCGGGTTTACATCAATTGAGTGACTCAACATAATAGAAATCCGAAAGTCCAACTGCTCGCCAATTTCGGCGAAAACAGGTTGTATCCGACGGAATTTTACCGCCCTGCGGCCAATTCCACCAGGGTGGACGCCACCGCCATTTCAAATATTCCTAAGAGCCTCGGTGAAAAACATCCATGAAGCCGGTTCAACGTCTGGTAGGAGAAAAAGTTGAGGAAAATGTCACAAATTTAAATGAAACTTAGTTTGCATACTTGTGGTCGTTTTAAATTAAGATACTGTAAACCCCGACACAGACGCAATACTACTTATTTTCAAGCAGCCGAAAGACAATGTATGACTAAAGCGACTACAATGCGATCGGAAAATCGGGCCTGGAGGATTAAAATGCACTTTCGTCTCTCTCTTCTATATATACCTCGTTAAATATTCTGTTCCAACCATCTTTATTATTCGATTTCTTATCCAGATACACGTCATTATTAATATTTTTAAGTTGATCCCTTTTTTAAATGATCCAATGATAACAAATCGATGTCATTGGTTAAAGCTGATTTTGTTTAAATGTAACTGACAAAATCATTTCTGATTTAAAAATACGTTAAACATATATTTTTTCGCGCTTAAATTGAATTTAACCTGTTAGTCTATACCTTAACCTGCCCAGCCAATGTGACTCAGATTCCGGCGAAACGAAAACAATCTGCAACGTAGTCATCACCGACGCCAGTATCTCTACGATTGCCGGCAGCACGATGATTGGTCAACACGGTGATTCACAATTCTCACTGGCAATCTAGTGAATTCGACCAATCGACCATGGTAGATGAAGCATACACATTATAACTAGTTGGGCGAGTTAATGTGTATTTGTCAGAATGTTTTAAGTGGCAGTCAGTGGCAGGTTGTCCTCTATAATGCTCCAGAGTGGCAAACCTTTAAATGAAGATTGAGAGGATTGATTGAAAGCGCTCATTTCTTTTTTACAATGCAAATAATGCATGATGTTTGTTCAAATATAAACCGCTATTATATTGGCCATATGGTGAAGCATTATGCTGATGAAAGTAGATTTTCGAATTCAAATTGGTCCTGTCATTTTGAATACTCGTCGATTGCAAGTCGCCTCACCTCAACCTCAAAGTGCAATCATGTTAATTTGTAGCTACGCACTTGTTGTTATAATTCAGTATGTCAGCAAGCCTACTGGAATGTGGGACGGCAAATTATTATGGCTTTCATCATTATCGTCATAACCCAGTATCCTTAGCTATCACTTCTAAAATGATAACCATCAATGACAAAATGTGCGTAGCAGCGGCAAATTAACATGATCTCACAAAATTGATGTTCAGCTGAGGCTAGCTGCAATCAACGAGCCCCCAAAATAAAGAGTCCAAAATCAATTAAAAATGAACCTTCATCAGTTTAAAGTCTTCGCCACGTGCTCACAACAACATCTCAGAGCTATCATTCGCGTGCAGTAAATGTTTTAAAGTGAATACAAGAACGAGAATTGTACTTACACTTTACAGCGTAAAGTTTACACCCAAATAAACGTCATCGAAGTTGCACCCGCACACACAACCACCCAGCAGGCACAATTGCGTCCGAATGGTGAACAAGATTTCTTTTAAATATTAGAATAAGGGGGTGGCGTGGGGAGGGAGTGGGTTGATTCGTTTCATAGGGCCAATCCAGTTGCTTAGTGGGGATCTCATGGAGTAGTAATCACATCAAGTTGTAAAAAACTGAAATATGGAAAAGTTGACATGAATGTGAAGAAAATGAGCAGGGCTTGTTTATTGCACTTAATACCTGGCTTTTGTTAGTTCCTTCTGTTGAATTTAGTCCAATTTGTGCCGAACCCTGTGTCAAAACCATTGTGCGTATTAATGGTGACCGAACTGTAATTATTGGATTGGAAAAGTTGGTGAGGTGGGGTGGTCTGGTGGGGTTCATCAGAATAATCGAAATGACTATTTTTTTGCAATTGCAAAATTACAATGCAAATAATGCATGATGTTTGACTTCCTAATCAACTGGATCATGACAAAATGTGCGTAGCATCGGCAAATTTACATGATCTCACAAAATTGATGCTCAGCTGAGGCTAGCTGCAATCAACGAGCCCCCAAAATAACGAGTCCAAAATCAATTAAAAATAAACCTTCATCAGTTTAAACTTTAAAGTCTTCGCCACGTGCTCACAACAACATCTCAGAGCTATCATTCGCGTGTTGTTAATGTTTTAAAGTGAATACAAGAAGGATATTTGAACCGTCTTGTCGGTCGGCTCGACTTCATTGTCCTCGGTGGAGGACATCGGAGGAGTCGACAAGCACTTCCTGTCCACCCTGGCACAGAGCAGCGGTCGGGACATTCGTGCCTGCCTCAAAGCACTCCGGGTAATCTCTTTCCCCAACGCACCTTCTTCCTTTGTACGGCTATCTCCACCTGCTGGAGGTCGCAGCTAATTGTAGGTCCAGTGCCGCGCGCCCTCGACACATTGCAGATCAAAGCGCTCTATTAGTGCAAGGTTCGAATCTCCCCCCCCTATCAAGATGATTGGGTATAGTCGTCGGAATCGTTATTAATCGCACAAACCTTTGATATGCAGACCGATTTCATATAGCCTGTTTTGCAACAATTATAGTATTTCTCATCACGGAATTTACATTGCTCCCGTGAATGCAATTTGCCACACGAATGACAAGTACCGAATGACTTATCAGTCTTTGTTTTGCGATCTGTGAATATCCGCACGTTGTGTCGTTTAGGGATAGATCTAGAGTGAAACACGGGATCCGGAATATGAGAAATTTTGACAATGTTCGAGACATCTTGAAATTGTTCGCATATAGCACGAACACGCTGGAATGTGGGATTCTTGAGTAATAGTAATTGCCTTTGGAGATTAGGATCATTGATGCCTGCAATTAAATGGTCGCGCAATTGCGTGTCTTATTGAGCTTCAAATTTCATTTTGCGGCTTGAGTCTGAAGTAAAGTATAAAATCGCGGATGTTTTGGTCGGATTTTCGCATGATAGTTTCGAATTTGCTTCGTTCAGCAGCCTCAAAAGCTATAGGCTGAACATGCTGAAGAATAGCTTAATGAATCTTGGCGAGTGGCATTTTAATGGGAATCTCGGCATAAACCAAGTTCTTCACCAGAGCACAAGGACGTTCAGAAAATAAGCCGCTTTCTTTTCTTCAGTGAGATGACCTTGGGTGATCACACAAATTTCGAAACGCTCCATGTAGTCTGACACTTCTCCTTAAGTAGCATTTACTCATAAGGATTCCAGGTTCGTTTTTGACATAGTTGCGACGCCAAATGTGGTAGTATTGCATGGAGGGTTGAATTAACCCTTGAATATAATAGACGAATTGTCTGTACTCCCTCTCTACATCCGCCTACCCAAGTCTTCTACCAAACGGAAATCAGTCTTTCATTTGCTCTCCTTTGCACTTGCGTACACATACATCAATGGGCTCGAATTCGCTGACGATATTCCAAGAAAGCGTTAAAACTCTTCGTATGTGACATTCTCGTGATAAACCTTCTACTCAGTAGCAATAAGCAAAGCTATTACAAATATACAATTTGCGATTAGGTTAAATATTCTTGACAGGGTGATTTAAATGATGATCTGCCTGCTTAAGACGATTCCTTAAGAGAATATTCTCAAGCCAACATGGAAAGGGCTATTGAATAGTTCGCGAAAGTGCAAAATCAAATAAATATGCAAACCTAGTTCGGAAATTATTTTGTTCTGCAACAACATAAGACAGTCTCAGAAATATAGCTTTATGGCGAGACAATATATCCCACAAAACCAATCACAAGACACGGGCATATATCATAACCGAAGAAAATTTTCCTACAGATTATGTGAAATAGTTTAATCGGGCCTCAAATTTCGAACCTTCATATTGGAGGCAACACATTCCGATCGGTTGTGAGCCCTAGGAGTATTTAAAAAAAAACAAATAAGAAGCATGATAACAAAAACCGGCAATATTTATGACGACAGAGTATGCAAAGACGAATACGACATTATCCAAGCCTTTGAGATATTTTTAAAAACGGTTGGCAAACTGTAGGCGAATGAAGCCTAGCATGGGGTCAGCAGGTTTCCGAATCAGGCGCTGCGGGTGAGTTTTTTGCAGAAAAGTCTCAATACGATTGTTGGAGAGTGTACAGGCTGTTAAAAAATGTCGGTTGCTGAAAAATAATGCCCAGTCATGCTAAAAAAACGATTTTCAATGCTTGTTATAAACCATTTACCTTTGAGCAATAAGTAGCGAGATTATTTATATTCGGATATATTCTGGGCATTATGTCTCGAACGATACTTGTACTTGTGTGGGCGAAATTCAGAATCGCGCGAGTACCAAATTATGCACTGCTTTATATCTATAACTCGAGATAACTAAGAATAATTACAATATAGGTATATATGACGCTGGTTTTTCTTGAGGAATCCACTGATCCCAAATTGGGTTTAATGAAATTGCATAAATATTTCTGCAACAAACCTTGAATTTGACAGTGACATATTTGGACACATCAATATATGGGTATATGAGTCCATGGAAAATGGTTACTTCTGTTCCAGGGGGGACCTGCTTGAAGTTCGTTTGACACTGAAATCAAAGAGATTAATTCGTCGAAGACGGTTCCTGACATCGCCGGCTCGACTAAAATTTTCTGTCAAAGGAGATCAATGGAGGATGGTCTGTATTTATATTCCACACGGTGTTTATTCGTATCACACGTGTTTAGTTCTTGTATGCCGTGAATGTGATCTACAATTCAAGTGTTGAATAAGAAAAAATGCGAATTCATTTTTGAAATCATGATATTTCATTTGACGATATTCTACACATTTGTGTCCTTATGTCGCTTAAGTAACACACATTATTGATTAATTCAAATTGCTTTGTCATTATTTTCAGTGCGACAGCTGTTATCTAGCCAAACACATAAACCCACAAACCCCATCGTTAAAATAATGTAGTCTTGCCGATTACCCATTACTTCAAAAAAGGAACGATCATTAGGTATTCCAACAACGATGCCTCATAAGTTTGAAAAACCACGTTTAAGTATTTAAAGAACATATTAGACATAAAAAAATGACGATTAAACTAGTAGAAGCATTTCAATGGTATAGATTGGATTTAAACTCGTTAATTTGGTGCCCAATTCTAAACTTACCACGTGTAATCTGGAAATACTAAAATAAAACCAATTAATTTACTCGACAGAAAACCTAAATGAACCGATTTGCTTTATTATAAATATGTGTTCTACTTAATAATAATTCCCGAGAATCCGACACATTGTGTAACATACAATGTGATCACTTAGCGGCAATGCCTAAATCACATGAAAACGGTTAATAACAGAGCATACGTATTTAGGAATATCATCATTATTAGTAGTTTTCCTTACATTTTCGCATTTTTTCTTGCTCCTACTTGTTGTTTAGACGATTAATTTTCACCCGGCATAAATGACATATTCATTTGCCCTTGAATGCAATGAGTTTTACGCAGTGTGAATTGTAGTCTTTAAATTGATGGACTGCGGTGACCTTGAGACTGGCATCGACTCACGGCCTCTTACGGATTGTTAGTGACTGGCTAGCAGATTGACATCGATTTTGCCTCCATGACAACCCTCGCCAGACCAGTTGGTCCACTCCACCTCCTTCTCTCAAATGACCTTGAACCCACTCTGCACTGGCCTCAACGACAATACCATAACTCCGTCTATGTCTGTGCTTACACATATTGGCCCTTATTTCTCTATCAGTAAACATTAAGACAATAACGACATCTCTTTTGTTGTGCCGAAACAAAGGGTGTGGCGTTGTGTATGACACCATTTGTGTCACTGGGCATTTCCCAAATAAGTATGGATGACATATCAGTAGAATGAGCACAATTCAGTTTTAAAATACGCTGGTTGAAAGAAAATAAGATTTTTTCTTGTTGGCCAATAATTTCGTTTCTTTTGCTACTCGGAATAAATTTAATTTTATGCGTCGTACATTGATCGCGTGTTTGTGAGAAATGAACCGACAGGTTTGAGTGTTCAATAGAAACAAATTATAATGAATGATTTAAGTGGGCATATGATTTAATTTTTTTTCATTGTGCTTCAGTCTACACATATCGATTGAACAGGCCAGCATCGTTGTTTAATTGTGAGAAAAATGCAGCGCCCATAACTTAAACCCAAAGAAAATTCAGTGTTCAATTTCAACTTGATATGGAGACTCAAATTTATTATGGGTTATACACTTTGAAGCAAGGGGTTGAGCATTCAACAATCACAAGCAAGCAATTCATCAATAAATTGAAATGATTCATATAGTTGTGTTCAACGTTTGCGATCGTCCTTTACAGTATTGTTTTCTGTAGAACAAAAGGCATCATATGCGAATTTGCAAAATAAAAATACTTGTCTTCATTATTTCTTTCACTTTGGTTTCGTTGAACATGCAAATGTTTCCGATCAATTATGAAACTTCATTGGAGTGTCCTTTTATGAGGTAATTTTGAGGGGTTTATCGTCGTAAAATCTGAATTAATTTTCGGTGATAAAGGTCTGGTGGCGTTCAGTTGTTAATTTGATTAATTGTCATTTAGGTTGAAGAATACAGGAGGATTACAATTGCAATGAGTTCATGCCGAAGTTGGCCAATCGATTAATTCTTTTATTCGATTCAGCAGAGCAATTGTAATGATTACACCTAATCCTGCATAGTCACTAAGACAATAACACCAATCACAAGCTATAACTAAACATTCGCGGTGGGCTTCCTAATCACGTGAATGATTGCATCAAGTGGGTTGCAAAAATATAACCGGACGCCATTCGGGAAGTGAGGCTGATTTCAATCCAAGAAACCAAAGAAATAACAATCCCAATGTAAAATAACAAATAAAATTTATTTGCCTTATAAACGAAATGCATTAATTATATTTATTTGAAACGTGTGTCTATTGCCAGATTGTATTGATCTAAGAAGATATACAGTTGTATCCCAAAACCGCGTGATTTGCGAGGCTGAAATGTGCAATCCCGCCCATTAAACCCCACCCAGTGGTACTCTAGACTAAAGCTATCAAGTCTACAATGCCCCCTTCCCCAGTGCTGTAGTTCCTTGACGCAAGCGAAATCAGCGTTGGTCTGCCATCACATTCTCTTTGCTCAGGAGCTTGGGGTTGTAGTGGTGTTGATTGGTTGGGTGGATTCTGGTGACATGGACGCGCAGATTGGAGGGGTCGGCGAATGGGCGAGCACAGACGGGACAGGCGAATGGCTTCTCACCACTATGTGTCCTGCGGTGACTCTTCAAGAGCCAACGGCGCGAGAAGCGACGTCCACAGTCGACACAACCAAATGGCATTGTGTGGGTGGCCTCGTGTAGTCTGTCGACAGGAAGAGACGTGTCATTGGCTGGGAGTGATACGTTGTAATTTAACTGTTTAATGCGCTTACCGAATGGACGACTTCGAGGCGTACACCTTGCTGCAGTGGCGACAGGAGTAGCCGGATGAAGCTGTAGCCTCAGTGGCATATTCGGGGTCAGAATGGGTGACTGATTCGCTGCTGACGGCTTCACCAAATGCCCCCCTCTCATCATCCACCTCCGGTTGTTGTTGTTGTTGTTGGGAGGCGTCTGCGAGTTGCGAGTCGGAGGATGTCCCGATGCCTAGAAGACTGTCGATTGAAAATGCCAATCGCTCTGGAGCCAATCTCTCGAGAGTTCTGTTGGGAACATGGAATGCTGAACTGCGTCTACCGAATTCATTATCGCCATCGTCGTTGTCGTCGAAAACGCCGCTGTCAACCGTTTGCGTTGGGACGCCACCGCGCAAACTGCCCGTGGTGAAGTTGTCGGTGAACAACGCTGATGTCGGAGTCCATAGAAGAAAAGGGGGGCGTGGAATTGAGGGTGTCGATTGCAGTGGTGTCGATTGCACCGCTACCAATACCGGAGACAGAGAAGGAGACTGTGTGTTGGGGTTTTGGCGCCCTATAAGGTATTTTACGAGTCACAGGATGAATCTCAGTCTAATATGTTACATGTTGACACGAAAACGTGATAGCGAGAAGGAGAGCTTACCCTGTTGTGACAAGTCCAAGGCGAATGGCAACGAAATTTCCGATCCAACAATAGCAGTAGTTTGCAAAGTTTGATAATTTTCCATTTGTACAAATAGATTGACGGTGTGGTGAGTTAAAGAGGAAAAAAATTGTGCTGCAAACATTTAAAACTTCAATCAAGATGACTTGATTTTGCGTATCAAATTTGGATGATCGACTGGTGACCACCACAACTGTCCTATCACATCGCAGCAATTTCTAATGGGACATCCTGATTGGCCAAAGATGAGGCGCAAAATAGCGTGCACGAAAAATCGTTTCGTGAATGCGTGCGTGCGTTTATTTGGGGGGGGTGATATTGCTTTAGCCGTCGTAGTGACCGCCCCCCCTCCGCCTCAGTATCCTAATCTGTGACCATCCTAAGTGATCAAGTGTCTGTGTGTGTGGACGGGGGTCTTTCAGTAAACGACTATTGAGTACATATAATCATGTTTGATTGGTGACCAACTTTAGGACACAAGTTAGTTTTCTTTTTGACACCATCGAAGTTGGTTTATTTTTTCTTTTAATCATTTGAACTATGATACTAACACACTAACTGTATAGCATGCCAATACTTATCAACGAAACTCTCAATCCCTGTCCCGAAGAATCGCACTATTGTCGTCAATAGTCATCTTCGATATTAACTGTCTCCTTGCGATTGTATTAATGTTGTGTTCTACTATTTCAGTCATAATATATTAATAGAACCATTGCACATTGCGGTAAATCAATTCCAATTCTTCGACAATGAACACATACAGGCGGTCTATCAATCGAAATTCAGGTCGAAGCAAATTGTACAACCTTGTCCATGCCTGTATAATTCCCCTCATTGTGTATTGTTCCCCGTAATTTTCCCTGCCTTAAATGTCTGGCTTTTAAACATTTCAATATTTCCAGAAACAGCTGTGAATTGTGTTCATTTGCCCCTCTTGAAACTATCAACAGATTGGAATGAACTGGATAGAGATCTTCGGCTTAAATGATCCAAGTCCTACTTCCTACTACAACTGGCTCGTCGTTTTCAATCGCGCTTCCAGCGCCCTAAGAAACATCTCCTAACGTGGTTCTCCAACGACGGCCACACAACACTTCAAATTTACTACATCTTAGTGGGATCATCTTGGACATCCTCGATCCAAGACCGCAGATCGTAACGGGACGCGCAGACCGCCAACAATAACGGATCCGAAAACACCCTTTTGCGAGCGGTCTCGCGTTTAAGATACGCCCAGCAGCCCGGCGAAGAACCTGCGCAGCCAGACGTGAAACGTCGCTTCACTCTACCAGCCAAATTAATGCCAAACCCTCGCGTTGCGTCTACTAGCGAATCCCTCTGAGGATCTATCCGTCGGCCAGCAGTGACACTCAATCAAAAGGTCTGCGCCACAAGCAACGGAAGCCGAAATACACAACAGGAAAGACTGGATCACCGACAAACCTCTTCAGCAATCTACGAAAGACTTAAGACGCTCGCATGCAAGGTTGTCCCAACTTCGAACATCTCAGACGACAAGAGACGCTCATGGCAAGGCTAGACCGAAACAAATACTTGTACGTGGTCGCAGGGAACATGGAGACTGTAGCACCTCCATCTCTCTCCCACTCCTTAAAATGGCGAAAAGTCGGTTTGCTCCAATTATAGAGGCATCAGTCGAATCAACATAGCCTCGAAAGTATTCTCAGTACTCCTGCTTAGCTGCTTCACCTCGGTGAGAGACGATCTAACCCAAACTATCCATGGAGACTCCCGGAAAGGCAATCGATGCGTGGACCGGATCTCTACGTTGCACAGAATACTGGAACATCGCCACCAACACCAACAGTCAACCTTAGCGCGTTTCATGGACTTCCAGGCGGCATTTGACTCGGTGACCAGGGAGTCACTCTGACAAATACTGGAAGTAAACGGCATGCCCGGGATAACTTGTGAATCTTCTCAAGTCATACTACTCGTGTACCCGATCGAAAATTCGCGTTTTCGGCGAAGAGTCGGAAGAGTTTCCTCAGAACGCTGACCTCCGACAAGGCTGTATTCTATTGCCCGTACTGTTCAATTACGTAGTGGGCAGGGTTATGCCACAAACCCTTGCCGACTACAACGGCGTCCAAGTGACCCCGAACTTTTCCATCGGCGACCTAGAACTCGCTGACTATATCGTTGTCCTGGGAGACACCGGTCGAATATGTCCCTGTCTTCAAATGCCTGTGCTCTAAAATACCCCGAATTGTCAATTGAAGGAGGCGGTGCAACTACGAGTCGATAGCGCCAGGATCGCGTTCAAACAGCTGCCTTCAAGCCTGTAGAACCGAGCAGAGATAAGCCTCCGGACCCAGATTCGTGTCCATCGTGCCGCTATCCGTCCCATCCTAACCTTCGGCTGCAAAACCTGGCCACTGCGCGTCGACGTAACCAGGAGACTGGAAGTATTCCATGACTGGTGTCTGCGACGAATCCTGATAGTGGACTGGACAGAAATAAGGCCCTTGTACAACGCCGTCGACAGCAGTGGTTCGGACACGTTCTGCGTCACCCAGCGACAGAGCTTACAGTCCTCTGTCTCGCTCTGTCATCATACACAGGTTGTCGCTGTCGGGCCGATGGATGACTAAAAATGTGGAGGTCCAACTACTAGTCAATCGCGTTACAACAGCTGCGTACAAGCCTGTGGAACCGAGCAGAGATAAGCCTCCGTACCCAGATTCGTGTCCATCGTGCCGATATCCGTCCCATCAAATCGTTCGGCTGCGAAACCTGTCCACTGCAAGTCGAAGACACCAGGAGATTGGAAGCGGACTGGACCGACAAGCTCTCCAACAACGAAATAAGACGTCGATGTTCAGACGCGGAGACGCTCTCAGCTCACAAACACTCACGATTGCATTAACAACAACAACACAACAATATTCTCACTAAAGTAGAGATATTATCGTTTTTCATGCCTGTCTTACACAATTTTAAAATTTCTCAAAACACCGCGGTCAAAAGAAAGATGGATGCAACCTAATTGAGTTGAAACTAAATTTTAAATGCTGCGTATTCAAAACAAATAAAGAAACGTTTGTGGATTTTTATAGTAAACGGTGGAATTTATTTTTCCGTTGAAAATGACCGAACAGTCTCATTGCAATTGAATTTATGTTATATTATTCAACCTGACACACAGTAAATGAAGTTTACCATTGCAAGCCATTCGACCTTCAAATCCGCTGACCATTCCGCGGTGCCTTACGTTCGATCTCTTAATCCAAGCGCTTTTCTACCTGCTCACGAATCTTCTATCTCTAACATTTTAGCTGGCCTCAATAGCTCCACAGCGACTGGTTCGGACAGGGTCCCTCCCGCGGTTCTGAAAATCTGTAACCGCGAGATTTCTCTGATTGTCACAAAGTGCATAAATTGGTATGAAAATCGAATATACTGAAAAGGGGTGAGCACCATGTTGAGGTTGCGCTTATAGTCTGCCAACGCGTTGCCGAAAACATTAACGTCTTCCAGGTTAGACAGGAATTTTTTCGGATATAGGTCTTGCTGCAGAGCTAGCATGGCACATTAGATAATCGGAACGGCATCGTCTTGAACTGAAACAGTGCACGAAGGATAATACATCTTTTCATGTTCTTTGGAGTCTTGTTCAACTGGCCAGTGATCGGATTTCAAGTCCAGAGTGGAAAACCACTGCGCGTGACCTTGGGAGATACGCCGAAGTGATTCCCAGAATGGCTTTCATGTAAGCCCTTCCTACCGTGTTTGCATATCTTCTCAGGCGAAAATATTCGTGTCACGCCGTATGAGGTTAATTAATACAGTTGCATCACTTTTAGATACATCGGTGAGTTGCCTACGTTTTGTTGCCAGACCTATGCCGAAGCGTACGCGCACAAGGGAATGGTCGGATCCGTTTAATCGAGGATTTCCAACGTGATCCTACTAGGATGTAGTCGATTTGGTGCTTTGTGCTGCCGTCGTTTGAATACCACGTTGACAGTTGTTTTTTTGGGTGCTGGAAGCGCGTGTTAGAAACGACGAGCCTGTATTTGTCCACGTAGTTTTCGAGCCGTTAGCCATTTTCGTATCGTTGTCCTATTCCGAACCTTCGTCGTGTAGGCTGATCGGAGGGGCAGGTGCGGTTTTGGACTCGTTTGACTTCCTCCTCTAATAATTCACCGTAGAAAAAGTGTAGGAAATTTATGCATTGTTACTGTAGAAATTAAGTAAGAAGTGCGTACAATTGCGGGTTTCGATTTCTCCGGCACCGGCAAATGGGGGGGGGTTGTTATTTCAACCTACGAAGAGGCGGAGGAACCGTTTAAAGCGGCAATTGAGATGAATCCGGTAGATGCTGTTCGAAATTCTATTTTTCGCATAAACCTTTCGAGAGATTGACTCCAGGACGAGTCTCGTTTACAATCACCAATCTACTAGACATCCAAACATCCTTTAACTGGCAACTCGCAGATGCCTACCAATAACAACAACAACAACCAGAGGTGGATGATGAGAGGGAGGCATTTGGTGAAGCCGTCAGCAGCGAATCAGTCCCCCATTTGACCCGAATATGCCACCGAGGCTACAGCTTCATCCGGCTACTCCTGTCGCCACTGCAGCAAGGTGTACGCCTCGAAGTCGTCCATTCGGTAAGCGCATTAAATAGTAAAATTACAACGTATCACTCCCAGCCAATGACACGTCTCTTCCTGTCGACAGACTACACGAGGCCACCCACACAATGCCATTTGGTTGTGTCGACTGTGGACGTCGCTTCTCGCGCCGTTGGCTCTTGAAGAGTCACCGCAGGACACATAGTGGTGAGAAGCCATTCGCCTGTCCCGTCTGTGCTCGCCCATTCGCCGACCCCTCCAATCTGCGCGTCCATGTCACCAGAATCCACCCAACCAATCAACACCACTACAACCCCAAGCGCCAGAGCAAAGAGAATGTGATGGCAGACCAACGCTGATTTCGTTTGCGTCAAGGAACTACAGCACTGGGGAAGGGGGCATTGTAGACTTGCTAGCTCTAGTCGATAGTACCAGTGGATGGGGTTTAATGGGCGGGATTGCACATGTCAGCCCCGCAAATCACGTGGCTTAGAGATACAACGGCATAGCTTCTTAGGTGAACTCAGTTTGTCGATCAATGCACGTTCAAATAATTATAATTAATGCGCTCCGTTGGCAGCTGTGTTTTGATCAAGCAAGACACGGAGTTTCCAAACTTCCGTCTTCGTCGTCACCATGCCCAGGTTGGTGCTTTCTTTGCAACTTAAAACTCGTATTTCTTTTGTTTAGGATACTCGGAGTAAACTCAAACTGCATGAAGACCTTTTTCCATTGCTGGATAATTGCCTTTTTATATACTGTTCCCACTGATTTTTCCTGACCTAAAATGTCTCATTTTTTAAGCCGTCCGTGGCTACATAAAATAATATCGTTTTCTAGTGGCCTACCCATTCTTTATATCCAAGATACAATCATTCAAAGCGATTTAACTTGTTGTACACTCATCACCGTTCGAATATTTGATGACACCTCTCATCCCCTCTATTCAAGTTTATCTAAATGTAAATATCTTCGACCAAGGCATAGGAAAAACTGTTCGAAGCCCGTTATTATTATATTATATTCTCTATATGCGCGTACCCCAACGCAATAACTCTTTTGTTAACTCCACGAATTCCATCTTACTATAAAGAGAGGAAGGAAAGTCATCCCACCAGAATGCGGCCTGAGATTTTCAAATTTGTACCAGAAAGATGAAGCACTATAACACGAGATAATTGAGAATATTTTGACCATGGGCATCAATGACGAAGGCCTTCCTTGGTGAAGTACCATGTTACCAAGCCTAAATATTAACATCAAAAATGCAATGAAACAATTAAATTGTTGCAGCACATCACAAAATAGATATATGAGAGGAATAAAAGTCATCGCACCCGAATGCGGCCGGAGATAAGACGTGTTCCTTTTCTTGGTTTGATTTTTGTTGTCATCTTTTTTTTCGCTCGTTATGGATAGGGCCGTTTTCTAACCGACATTACGATTTTCCCGAATTTTATGTCAGTCTAGGTTTCTTCAAAATTCCCATCGCCGTCATTTCCCGTATTCTTGTTTCGTTAAACTCGTCAATATTAATGCTAAAAGTGTTTATAAAGGGAATGCGATAATTCCCAAATTTTGGCTGGCCTCAAGAGCTCCACAGCGGCTGGCCCCGACAGGGTCCCCCCAGCGATCCTTAAAATCTGTTACCGCGAGATTTCTCCGTTTCTTACAAAGCTTGTCAATCATTCGTTAGGAGAATGCTCATTTCCTTGGGAATGGAAAGACGTCGATATAACACCAATTCCGAAACCGACAAATGTTTCCGCCGGACCTGTGAAGTATAGACCTATCGCCAACTCATCTGTAAAGTTGAAAGTTATTAAGAAGCACCTCCTCTCTGAATTGGAGGACACGCTGAAACAGGGCCGATGACCCGTTCCAGTTTGCTTAGAAATCAAATTGAAGCACTCTGGACGCCGTGGCTACGTTTTCGCACACACTCCACTCAAGGGAGTTTTCTTGGACATCACCTCTGCTTTGAACACTATCACACGCTCCCGCATCCTTTCTCAACTATGTGAAGATGGCGTTGAAGGATGGTTGATAAATTGGCTTCAAAACTATTTTTCTAATCGGCGTCAACATGTGAGAGTAGGAAATGAAGCCTCCATCTCCTTGCCAAATAACTGCGGTGTACTACAAGGCACAGTGCTATATCCTTTCCTTTTTAACTACAACACGGCTAGCCTTCGGTCCCCTTACGACGTGACACTAATAAAATACGCGCATGACTTTACTTTATGCCATGCATGCAAGACGGATGGTGACTCTCAACAGCTCGGGCAGGCAGTCACTGAGGTACTCGAGTGGTCTTCGGAGAATGGTCTTTTGCTGAATGCATCAAAATGCATCCATATCACATTTTCCCTGACAGTCGCTGTTGAAATTCTCGAAATCCCTTCACTCCATAATTTCGCTTCGAGCTAAAATTCTAAATTCCTCGGCGTTATTTTTAACAGTCGGTTATCATGGAGTAATCATGTGGATGCCGTCTTTGGTAAATGCCGTCGCCTCTGCTTCCTAGTTTGCCGGTTCAGGAGACTTGGCTTAAACTCTAGCCATATCAAAACCTTTGTCCATACCTTTATAATTCCCCTTATTGTATATTGTTCTCCAGTAATTTTACCCGGCCTTAAATGTTCTGACTTTTTAAAACTTTATAGACTTTTTTTTAAAATAATCTCGTTTTCTAGTGGCCTGCCTATTCTCTCCATTCAAGAAATCATCATTCAACGCCACTTCAATAGTTGTTCACAAATCGCTGCTCGTATTTTAAGTGACCCCTCCCATCCCCTCTATTCCAGTTTATCTGAATGTAAATCTCTTCGACCAATGCGTAGACTATACCGTTCAATACCAACAAGAACGGCGGCATATCGCAATTCTGTCATTCCCTATTTGTCCCGATTTTTAGTTTCACCAGAGCATGTGAAACAGGAACTAGAAGAAAATGTGCACATCTAACACTCGTTATACTGCTTCTTTTAACTGCTGAAAGTTTGGGTCCTACAATTATTATTTTGAATACTCCTACGAGTCAGCACTAAAATGATAACAACTAATGCGGATACATGGTCAATACGATGAAGAATTAAATTACAATTTGATTTTCCATGTTCTGCCACACTTCCTGATCAACTGGATCAGGAAAAATATGTCTAACAGCTGAAAATTAACATGATTGATGTTCAACTGAGACTAGCTACAAACAACTAGCCCCTAAAATAACGAGTTCAATTAAAATGAGTTTTCTTCCGCTTAAACTTTAAGCCTTAAAGTCTTCTCCTCATGCTCCGAACAAAATTTCCAAACTATTTGAGTTTAGTAAATCTCCTAAAGAGCAGATCTGGGTGTTTATTGTACTTACACTTTGCAGAAAAATGTGCTTACTTCCATATCTGCGGTGTTTTTCAATAAATCTTTAGTGTCAGGAGACGTCGATAATCACGATTAGACTACCGAACAACGAGGACACCGAAATTTTCATCAGATACGCTTTAAAACACACATTTCTCGTACGCTTATGTAGATAATCTTGTTTAATCTCGAAAATCGTGGTATGTCATCAACCAGAGGGACATGCTGAATTGGGGTAATGATAATGGTTATATGTAATATAATGAAGAACCTGTGACCTTAAATTGTGTTTATTTATGTCCCACGCATGGCATCCATTATACTGGCACCCAATTGGCTAACGCACACGACACCGCATGCTGTGACCTTAACGTGGATAAATTAAGACAACATCGACGACCCTTGGCCGGCCCCCATTTTTGACCACGACACGCCTCACGTGTGTCCAGACAGGACTCGCCTGCAGCGGGCTCTAAGCATCGCGCCTTGTCGGCGTTTTCGGCCCAGGTCGGGCCCTCACGATTGTTTGAATAGTAAACAATATTATTCATTCCCAACCTTCGTCTTTGGCCATCGTGCCATTCTGATTTTTGGGCCACGAAGTCTTCGAATTGCCATAAACCTCTCGACGACACAAACGGCATTATACTCAGACCCGTTGATTACATGTACAAGGGCTCAACCTACATCTTTCGAAACTGGCGAAAAAAGAGGAGTCCTGTTTTGATGGTTCCGCAAGTTGAGTCATTCGAGCCAATGAGAACCTATTAACGGCCGCTGAGGGAGTGCTCTATTGGCATGACAGTAGGGGGTTCAGATGGTGACTAATTTGTAGGTATCGGAATGACCCGCGTTTCCATCGCCAATTCAGTGTACTACCCGGGACTACCCTTTGAGACGCATTAACGGCGATTCTGATTGATTTTGGTTCCAGAATTCCATTATGCCAACTCAAACATCTTCGACCGCGGTCTATCTGTTTCAAAAATCGTCTTCTGTAAACAGCCAAGCTAACACCAACCTCTAAGTTGACATTATTCAACCTTTATTAGAACGCGCACGTAACAATTTGGATCTGCTTGTAGTGTTGGTAGTGGGTTACTGGCAAAACCAATCTGCTCGATGGCCAGCCAACATGGAAAAATCGATTGAAAAGCATTGCAACCATTGGTCCCACTGCACCTGTCTTCGCATAAGCAAATTCTAGCGCCACCATTTACCTTCACCTGGCCACACAGAATCATTGGTCTGTAACATGGGGTGATATAAAAGCAGCCGTTTCAGCTCTTCCAAGTAAATCCCTCGCGATATGAAATCCATGTTAATATGAATTTACTATTAATTTGTGCTCTTTTTCGCACTGGCACATGCCTGCTCACCTTTCAATGAAAATGTTTCCATTTATTAGTGTCTACCCTGCACCCAGACACTCCATCTCAGAATGCCGACAAGATATATATGGAGTCGACGCCTAGTCGAGCTATCTATAGTGAAAGGAATTAATCAAACTTCTTTAATAGAGCCTGAGTCTGTCAAATGTGGCGAAAACGTCTCAGTTGTTATTTAATGCAACCTGGCGGCCAAATCCCTCGTGCTAAACACCCTTCGCAAGAGTCGGTCAACTCTCATCGCTTGTTACACTTCAGGGCTTTGGGACGCCTAGCGTCAATTTCTCGCCTATTTCATCGACCTACCGACGTTGGTTTGGATATGGTCATGGAGCTGAAACCCTGTGATTTCGCGATTACCACAAATGGACAGCTTGGATCAGCAGGCGTTCCCACAACAGTTCTGTCTTAAATACTTCGACTTGATTTTCTCTGGTGCCGAACTTATATGAAATGGTTTTCAGCATCTATGAATCCCTCAAAATGGTTGCATATTTGAATAAATTTGTACTAGTCTAGATAGAATTGTTTTTACGATGTGGGTTTGGGGTTTTATGTATTCTTTATTAACCGATAAGATCACTTAATACAAAAGAAAGGTCCTGCACGCAAAATAAAGACAAAACAATTTGGATGAACAGTTGCTAAGTGTTAAGCCATGCATTATTGTCAATCGCTTTCCTTGACTATCATAAGTTTTACTGATTGCTGATTTAATGAGATTCTTCAATTAATTGGTCTTAGAAAACAGGTAAATTCTGCATAAACACTGCCATATTGTGTAAGGGACACGATAGAAAGATTGAAACAACTGAACGTCGTGTATAATAGGAAGCAATTCACTTCAACGTCAAGTAGAAATATGTAGAAGCTAGCTTTCGCACAAAAAAATGATTTCTCGAAATGTGTGTTAATTCAATTTAAAATAGAAAACTTCATAATAAAGTTCAGTTTCTAATTTGGTTTTGTAATGTTTACATGGCGTTTTAACTATTACGCAGTGAGAGCCGTGTATATTGCGCTCTTTTCGTTTCTCCGTTCTGTTTTTGTATTCTCTGGTATAGATAGGCATAATATTTTCCCTCTGAAACATGGCAGTTCAAGAAGAACATACAAATGCTGCGATCACAAATGTTGAAGATGAAGAAAATGCTGGACCGCTTTCCATCCATAAGCTCGAGGTATGGGGTTTTCTCTCTGCGTTTATACAATTTTCTCAATTGCAAGTTATGCGTAGGCCTTTATTTATGGTTTTCGATTTAACAAATATTTCTTTAAATTATTTTGCGAAATTTGGCGTTAATAAACGCGATTGATTGTGTATGTGTTGTAATTTATAATTACGATTAGATCCTAATGGCATTGATAAAGCGAACACCATTATTATTATTATTTACGGAAACTCAATTGCATTCGAACGATGTTTAAATAGCCTGTATATGTTTCTTTAATTGTATCTTTTGAATTAGGGTTCTGGGATTTCTGCAGCAGACGTCAAAAAGCTACAAGAAGCGGGCTTTCACTCGGTCGAAAGTATCCAGTTTGTCCCGAAAAAAGCACTTCTGCTTATAAAAGGCATCAGTGAAATGAAGGCAGATAAAATTTTGGTGAGCTTTACTAATACAGGCCTTACCAATTGTTCATAGGACGCTGCAAAGAGACTCGTACCTTTTGGTTTTACAACCGCTACCGAATTTCACCAAAAGCGATCGGAAATCATTCAACTTACAACAGGCTCCAAAGAATTGGATAAACTTTTACAAGGTGGAATCGAAACCGGGTCCATCACTGAGCTATTTGGTGAATTCAGGACCGGGAAAACTCAAATTTGCCACACGCTCGCAGTTACTTGTCAAGTAGGTCATTTTCTTAGCTAGCCTTTTTTACAAACATCGATAGATTAATAAAAGCTCTTTATAAATCGTTAAGCTACCCGTCGATATGGGAGGCGGTGAAGGCAAGTGTCTTTATATCGACACCGAAGGAACATTCCGCCCCGAACGTTTGCTAGCTGTTGCTGAACGTTACGGCCTTTCAGGGAGTGATGTCCTAGATAACGTGGCCTACGCCAGAGCATACAACACCGATCACCAAATGGAACTTCTTATTAACGCAGCCGCCATGATGACTGAATCCAGGTATATAATGCTTCTTTTAGTGTAGCTACTTGCAGCGGTACAGTAGTAATGACAGAACATTGTATTTTTACCCTCGTTCATCCAAGATACGCCTTACTCATCGTCGACAGCGCCACTGCCCTCTACAGAACCGACTACTCCGGTCGCGGTGAGCTGGCTGCACGTCAGATGCACTTGGCACGTTTCCTACGAACTCTTCTACGACTAGCCGATGAATTTGGCGTCGCCGTTGTAATTACTAATCAAGTCGTTGCCCAAGTCGATGGTGCTGCGATGTTTTCTGCTGATCCAAAGAAACCAATAGGCGGGAACATCATGGCTCATGCGTCGACCACCAGGTATTTCGTGGTTCCAATCGTTGCTTAGGGTCTCTAGTATGATATTATCATTATTATTTTAAAGGTTGTACCTACGAAAAGGCCGTGGAGATACAAGAGTTTGTAAAATCTACGACAGCCCATGTCTACCTGAAGCTGAAGCGATGTATGCCATTCTGCCAGATGGAATCGGTGATGCAAAGGACTAGCAAAGCCCTGAATTTTATTTCCTTTTATTTGTTATACTTTTTACTCCAAATTGTGTATTTGTTGTACTAGTCTAATCTTTTTGATACAAGGAACTGCCCACTGTTGGGTCTTTTATTTTTTTGTTAAAATCGTGTTTTGATTTTCGCGCAGTGCTGTTTTCGAATTAAATGTTCGCATTTTTTAACAGTATTCGCTAACAGTCATCTTAATTTTTCCTTTCCCGATTGAATGATACGCGAGCGTTTTATAGGTGTACATCATATTTGTGACTGCGCTGAATATGGGTTTTTAATGCTTTGTCTCAGTTGGCATCGGCAATCTGTAAGGGTTCTCCCTAAGTTTTCACGCGACGTTTGACTATCTTATCCATTTCAGACTCCGACCGGTATATGCTGTTCCTATCTATTGGTAATAGTTTGATCCGCAATTAAAATTATGTCACACCTGCTGTGCCAAATTGGCATTCGAGTGCACACTTCTAGAAATAATAAAACAGGCTATAGCACATAGCAAATAAGTCAGCGTTGTGATTTGCGTTTACTGCCATTTGCTAATCGCAGAACGAAAAATGTGTTCGAGGATATAACAGTTCCTGAACACGGCACGTATTTTCAAGTCACTTTTTCCCACCCAATGTGTGCACACGCAAACCAAGCACAACACTGGCGCCATTTGGAAAATATCGCACGAGCACCATGTGTACCATTTAACAATAGTATTGGTCTTCCACATTATCTTTCTATAACCAAGGTTTTTCCCGAATGAGCTGCAAGTCACAACTTTAGCACCAACACACCAGTTATGCGTTTTGCACCAAAACGATGACACATTTTCACTAGAAATTATCTAATTAATATAGATTGGGATCTATTTCGCCCGGTGATTACAAGTCATAGTTGGTGGTTAGATAAATTTACAGGGGATTGCTTGTATTTGCGAACGGTATATATCATCAGTCCTATCTAATCAGTATTGTAATGGATGATGACCTACTGTGGCAGCAAAACGGAAGAGTATGCCCTAACAGTTTCGCTTAACGGCCATGGAGTTATCTTAAACAGATTACATAGAGCATAAGCGCTTGCTAAGTTCGATGGATTTTAGGGACACTGCGGGGACGAAATGGGACAATTTGATTGCGAGCTTAATTATTTAACGGTGTCGGAACAGCGGTTATATAACATTATTAATTAGAATCTTAACAAAAACGGCATCTATAGCCGGCTATACGTTTTTTAATCGATGATAAAGAATTCATTGTGTACGCAAGGAAGGCCACACATAATTGATGCTCATTTCGACGATCTAGCCAACAAGAAAACGACATTCAGTGCACATAGCCAAGGGAGAACCTGTACCATGATGCAATGTCCTAGAATAGGGCATTATATTGCAAATAATTGTAGTGGCTTTATTGAGGTCACGAGGACCAAACCCTTCAGCATAAAATAAGACAGTATAACAAGTACTAGATATGAAAATTGTCTTTTAGTTCCTGCTCCGGTGAAACTAAAAATCCGGACAAATAACGAATGACCGAATTGCGATATGCCACCGTTCTTGTGGGTATTGAACGGTACAGCCAACGCATTGGTCGAAGAGATTTATACTTCGATAAACTTGAAAAGAGGGGATGGGATGGGTCATTTAAGATACAAAAAACTATTGGAGTGGCGTTGAACGATGAATTCTTGAATGGAGAGCATAGGCAGGCTACTAGAAAACGAAATTATTTTAAAAAGCCTACGGAGGGTTAAAAAGTCAGAACATTTAAGGCCGGGGAACAATATACAATAAGGGAAATTATTCAGTCATGGACAAAGGTTTTTATACGACTAGAGCTTAATCCGAGTCTCCTGAACCGGCGAACTAAGAAACAGAGACGATGCACCACTTCACAACTGTTGTGTGGACAGAGGCCCAACGAAACGAAACCTTTCCAGAGTGTTTAAAACGATTATAATTGTGCAAGGTTTTCTACACCATTGTTTAAATAATAATAAAAAGTACGCTAGGTACCAATCACTCACAAATACAATGCAAAAGTGTGTTCACTTTTGTACAAATAATCCATTTAATCGATCTGTCCGATCACAATACAGTAAACATTGTCCCTTATTAATGCCCGTGCCTTGACCGCTAGCTTGCGTCAAACCGCACCAGTACGATCAACTATGATTTTCGCTGATCATTTTATTGTGGCAGAGACTATATAATTAATGGAAGTACATGGGATATTTTCACCGGCCATACGCGTTCCAGGATCGCGATACCATTAAAGTGCACGCGTTCCGAACATTGCTACACGACCTCAGTCTGCGTAACAACGATAGTTGCCTCGGAAACCATGACTTCGGCCACATTTACGGTATAAGCCTTGTCATTTCCAATTTTAACGTTTTCGATTTTGCGTTTTTTTGTGGATATCTTTACTTTAGTACACTTAGTATTCAAAGCCTTAGTGGCCTTTGCCGCGTTGATTCCCGCGCCCTTTGATTGGGCCACTGGATTTCGTGCGAATGACGTTCTATTCGCGCCATTCCAGAAGGTTCGGACAGACAGCATTTCTGGGCGAAGCAACACAGGCAAACATGCACCAATCGATGGCAGTGTCACCGCAGACTAACCCTCTTCACCAGCCCCTTTTTGGAGACTGAAAAGTAGAGCCCAACTTAGGAATAATTCCACCGCTAAACATACAATGTTTTTCGTTGAAAGCTCTGGCCCACTTAATATTAATAAGGCTTAACAAATATCACCTTGTTTAACTATTAACTATTATTGAAAATTTGCAGCCGAGAAAACATGCTCGACGTCAGTGCCATCAAAACTAAGCAATGATTGGCGTTGACTGAAGCAGACAGGAAGACAATCGCATAATTTCATAATTATTGCAAAAACGTCCTCTTTTTGGGGGTAAAATCAGTCAAATAAAAGATTCATGTTGAATCTCTGTTATGGACTGTCCATATGCGAGGATATTAAGTCAGAGCCGCATATGAAAGCAACGACCTTGAGATGTATTCATCGTACCCAAGAAAGACTCGGGTGACGCACATTAGGCTATTTAAGTGTTATGTGCCGTAACAATTGCCACAATTAACTCGAAAACAGTGCACAAAAACACTAACCGGAAGGTGGTGAAGTGAACAAATCTATACAATGTCATGTCCTTATATATCAACATCTACACCGACAGTCAGTTCTGATGATCGTCGTTGGCCAATAAGGACCCAGGTCGCAAGGGGTTGTCTCGATAACTCTCGACGATGTGAACTTATAACAAGAAAATCGCTTTATCTTTAATGTATGAAGAGTGTTACGAAGAGACTTGTAATGATCACTTGGAGGCGTCTCTTTTTACTAGTTCTCCGTTTTCGGCGCCTTGGCGTGAACCTTAACCGCATGAATGTCTTCTTGGATGTCTGCTTCACTCCCCTCAGTGTATTCTGCGTTCCTGCAGTTTTCGATGTTCTGACTTTTTGACACTCCGGCTTTGAAAACAACTTTATTTTCTAGTGTATTGTCTTTGTCCTAATTTAAAGACACAATCGCTCACCGCTATTTTCCTAGTTCTTAACACATCGCTTCATACCAATTACCCATCTCACCCACTCTATTCAAGTATTTCGCAATGTAATTAAACTTAACGAATGCGACGGCCATGCCCCTTAATTCCCACAAGAACGGCAGCATATCGCAATGTCGTCGCTTCCTCACCAGAACCGGTGCACCAGTAAATCGGAGATCTTTTTCGTTTGTTGTATTGTGGCTCTTAATGCTGCACGCTTTGGTCCTGGGGACCTGGATAAATCGATTGTTTTTATTAGTGTTAATCAGCAATGTGTCTTCTGGCCTCCTATTCGAGATCTGCTTGAGGATCGCTCAGATCTGTTCAATCATCGGACTCCTGATCAATACCGGTCTCTTGAAACAGGTGTGCGGTAGTTGACGTCAACTCGTTGAGATCCTATAACCAAAGAAAACATATAAGAGAATTCATCCTCTTTCGTTGACTTGAAGGTTTACGTCAACCTTACGGGAAGGAGGAGTTAGCGAATGTTCCAAAATGTCTTCGCCAACGGCTACCACTCCTGGAGGTTCTGCATTGGCTAATAAAAGCAGCACATCGTAAACCGCACAACCCACAAGATCGAATTATTATTATCGTTTTAATCACGCCACGAGAAACAACATGTTCAGAACCTAACCGAAACTTTAAACACGTATCTGTAGCCAAAACGGCAACAGGTTGGAGGGGGTTAATCCGCCATGATGCTGAATTAATTATTTGCACGTGAGCGGTCGATGTCAACGGCGAGTGTATAATCGTCCATAAAGCAGTAAATCTCTATTAGAATAAGACAAAATAGCTCAAACACACGTATTCAGACGCTCAATCACTGTCAACCAATTAAATTTTAAAATAAAAAAAGAAAGCAGATGCATATCTCCTGCGTCAATTTTGTTTGTTTTAAATTTTAAACCTGACCGCTTTTGTCCTCGTGACCTTAATATAGCCAATACGATTATTGTCGTCTTCTATATTAATAATTATTAAGAAACGTTCGAGGATGTCCATCGTGCGAGGTGATTCTATTTGGGCAACAGAATATTGGCTGTTTGTCGAAGAAGTGCTTGCATAAATCTGGGCAAACCTATTAAGCCCACGTTGTCAACACTTGAATCACTGATTTATAACAAGAGCGGAGCCCTAGGGTGGTTTTTAAAGGCGTAGGAGGATACTCGGCCCTGGTCAGAAACAAATTCCTTTCCATGCATGACTAAAGCAACAGAAGGCAAAATTCCGAAAACCAAAAATAAATGACGCGGCGGCGGTCGTTGGTACCATACCAACCAGTATGAAATGGTTTGCTTCGCACCATAAACACCATGCTTTAACAGATGCAAGAGATGAATTCAGTAGCTGTAGTCACAACGACACCAGCGACGTTGCTCGACTCAAAAGCACCTGAACAGAGAGATGACGGACCACGGAGGTTACTTTCTGTTTAAGCAATTTAATTAGCCCTTGTTTATTCTATTTCTTACGACAGCCTGAGTTGGAAGTACTTAGCAGGCAGATTAAATGAATGTCGTATTCTACTTTACGACGATTTTCTAGTTAAACAACAACATCTGTCACACTTCGAATCAAATCCCGACTTAAACGCTGCTAAATGCTCGAGACAGACAGCAATCGATTGCGCCGCGCATTTGGTCTTTTTGTTCTATCTCCTACTTTTATTTCATTGGCCCGGAAAATTAAAATGAAACACTTCTACTACTAATGCAAATTCTAACGCTGCGATCTATACAATACCTCGACGGCGATCATTGAAGGGTCGCCGAGTATAACCATGACAACTTCTTTTATTGTGTCTACTACTACTTCAGCTGCTATGTCTACTGTAGGTACGATCACATTTTTGTGTCGAAAGAATGGCGTTGTCCTTATTCTGTTCAAAATGTATACCTGTTAACCAATGAATGAACAAACCTCTTTAAAACAAGCGTCACTTATCATTTTGTGCATTGAAATTCAAACTGGAAAAGGCGTTGAAGCCGGTGATTCGGGTTTATGTTTCATTTATTATATTTGGACCGGAGAGAATAACTTAATTCCCATCTTTTTTCATCAGAGGTCTTCTACGCCGCTCTACGAAGCTATAGACAATAAGCGATTCGAGGGTGCTTCACATCAGATATTTTTAAGTAGTCGTTTAGGGATTCATTTATTTTTCAACGGCAGCAAATTGTGAGTTCGCTTTCATCGGTTTTGGGCGAGATATCGGAAAATCACTATTTTCATAGACAGCCGGCCATTGTAATGCGATGAAAATTTCATTATCATTTTAAGTTCTAATTTAAGATACAGCCAGTCGAGAGTAATTATGGTCGTGGATTTGCTGAGCAATTTACGCTTGTTTAAACATCTTCCCTAATTCCCCTTTCAAGCAGAGCAATTAAGCGTCTTTGCTTAAATCCCTTCTCCATCCCGTTATCGCGAAAACCTTCTACGTCTAATGCTTTCTTTGGTGAATAAACCTAGTGGTAGGTGTTGTTTTATTGACGAATAAAACCGATTGTCTCCCAGTGAAATATTAATTCACAACTATCAATACCCCAAATATTATTCTCCGTCTTCTCTTTCTCGTTATTTATCTTCTTCTTCCTCAATTTTGTAATTAAAAAACCACGCATGATTTATATAGTTATAAACACACCGACGTTGTTGTGGCAAACCATGTCGCGCATACCAAAACATACGACATCCGTATTGATAGATTTCTTATAGCAAAAAATCCACACTTGATTGATTGATATGAGCCAGTCATACACGGGGAATTTTAATCGATAGATAAAAAGCAAAATAAAACAGCAGAACAGAAAATGATAGCTGGCTCTTGTGTTTCTCTCCGAAGAGCCAATCATCGCACAGCCTGAACGCGTGTCAAGAGAAGAAGCTTTGTTGGAAAACTATTAGGAATGATTAATATTATTATCTCTACCTGTTTAATGGCCCGTGTTTATGGCGGTACCCGCGGTTATCAAGTGACACAATAACCGCCATCTTTTCACGTAGTAATTATCCTCTATGGCGGTAATGAATTCCATTCATCAATGGTGAGGCAACTAATTACCCCTCCCCCCCCTACACATGTTTCTTTCTGGAATTTCTCGTACGAACATCTCCACTTCCCCCAGAGCCCTCTTGATATTTGATTTCATCGAACCGATCAACAAGTGGCAAATGCGGGTTCCTGGATGTTGACTAAATCTGATTTGTGGGTGGTCTGAATGGTCGTAGCCCGCAAAGAAAAGATGTGCCTATTTAAGCAAGCAAGAAAATGCAGATGTCCCTGATTAACGGATGCCGTCGATCAAGTCATACTTTCCTTCTATTTCTTTGTTTTTCTCCCACATTTTTAAATTTCAAACACCATTTTGTGTTGCAATCGAATTAACCACACTCTTTTTTTTTTAAGAATCCATTTTTTTGTATGCTTGATAACGCTGAAGTTTAATTATGACAATTCTCAGCGAAAGGAAGCAATATTAATCCCAATTTTCTGGACGAAGCTCTTATAGTACACCAGATATTTTACAACCTGTAACTTCTGAAGTTTAGTCTTCTAACATTTTTACAAATTCTGGCACTGAACTACATGTTCTGGAGAAATTTCCAACACTGATGTCCTTCCACCGACATAAGCTCTTCAAAATATACATTTCTGTTATGACCCCGTAACCACATCCACACCAACCGGAAGACAGGAAGAGAGTTCGGGTGACCAAGCTCTATGAGAACTGATTTCCTCGACGATTTATTTGTAAATAGAGTGGATAGTGTTCAGCATATGACAGAGGTGTCATAAAAAAACAGGAGGATGACTTATGTTTGCGATGAATAAACTTCTGGAAATTAATGCGATTGGCTACGTGTAACGACCTTGAAATATGAAACTAAAGGTTTTCTCTTGGGAAATCCAAGCCGTTGCCCAACAATTTCTTTCGAAATTCAATCTCCCACTAGATGACAAACAGACATCATGGATGCTTGCTATAAATAATTATTTGTAGATGGCGTCCTCAGCGCCAACCGTGCGGTCGAACCCGGGCCCTCGCGAACAGAGCGAGGAAGCTGAACACCACACCATCGGGCACCCTGGAAGTCTCGGTGTTGATATTAAAGTCAACTGTTGCATCGTGAATCGATTTCCAATAAACAGACTAACTTTAGACCAGATATTCGGCAGTAAAACGTGTATTTTGATTGAGTTGATTCAGCTCAACGAGGTTGTGATTTCACCAAAGTGAACAATGTCGAAAATTCGAAGAGCCAACGTTCTATTTCATTTGGGTTCATATGAGAACTGAATTCTAAATTTCAGATTGCAATTGCCTTGTAAGAATAAATATGAGAGCACTTTTAAATTCGTTTTCGATGCAAACTAACTAAGTGTTTAGTTAAATCGCTTATTTGTGCTACTTTTCCTACACAGTGTCCTCCACCCAAGAGCACATAAGACTTCACCCATTTATCTAGCTTTTCCAAAACCATTGACGAGTAAGGGTTCGTTAATTCATGATTGTTTGTAGATTCGACATCGTGCTACGCGCATTTCTTCGAATTAGTAAAGAGAAACAGAGCATATCTATTTTGGGCTCAACATTTTATTTTAAGCTTTCTCCACAAGCTTATTTTCAAGAAATCACAAAGAATTTTGCCTTCCAAATAATTTGGCGCCTGCGCACTTGACTAAGATCACAAGGGCCACGCAAAATATAAACAGACGACAATTTACCACGAAAAAACAACACTTCAAAACAACCTATAATTAGCCGAAAAATACTGATTTTATTGAAGGGCCGCGATCAAATCGCGCATTATTCATTTTATATCTGGTTTTATTTAACATAGGACCATTGGATTCCAATTAAGGAAAGATTTACAACATATCCTTGTTCCCTTATTAAAATCACAATTCGTAGGTTTCCTTTTTAAAGGAAAATTTGGAGTTATCGAATTCACCAGCATTTTAGGTCTTTTAAATCGATGTTTTCTTGCTGTTCTATGATGTGAATTTATTCGAAAATAATATTTGCCCCAACTAACTACTGTACAATAAGACTACCAGCAGTAGTAAAACATATTTAGATATAAATCTTCCCAAATGATTTTGACATTCATTTGTCATTGATCAAGCATGATAGTGTCAGTTTATGTAGCAGCAAATAAGTTTCTACCCCTAAACGACATTTGCGTTAGACTACTCTCAGGAAAGAAATATCGTTATTTTTACTATTTGAACCAATAAAACTAACTTAACTGTTGTTGTGTGACCGGAGATAAGATGAGGTAACTTAAATTCGATGGGTCAAATCGGTGGTTTGGTTGCTTCCTGGTGTTTTCTTCACTTGATTCGCCCCGCACTGGTACGATTGATGAATCTCAAACAAACAAATACACAGTCAAGTTAACGAATGACGCACCACTATCGATATCAATACATTTCAACAAACAACAACCATACAGAAAATTGAAGACATTAATTGCGTATTTACCGTTCACTACTTCTACTATCAATTGGCGACAAATTTGGATTCCAACTAACCGCTCTTAATTAATTGAAGGAAAAAAAACAATTTAAAAATCGGGTTTCTTTTGGAATAGGCGCTTGAAAATCCAAAATAATTTAAGTCAAAACCCCATATTGTAATCCATTAAGGATGAATTCCGAATATTATTTTATTCGCGTTGCATGAAACTTTTTTTTAATGTAATTATCTTTTTTGCGAAATTTACTTCGTAATTAATTGTATTTGCGCGTTCGTGTGCCTCAGGTCGTCGAATTGAATTAACCAATAGCCGAGCTGGTCGATAGCGCGATAAAAAAATATTTCGTGCACGCGTGCACGAATGCATCCAAGCGCACACAACAGATAACGACGGTTCTGTGATTGGATAATAACGCACCAATAGAGTGGCCGGTGCCCGAGCCAGCTGTCTTGCTTTTCGACCCCGTCTTTCAGCATAATCAAGCGAAATCACAACCGCCCACTGGATCGGTATATTGGAACTCGTTCGAACCATTTCGTGGTTTTGACAAAATTGTATAGCAACCTCGGGATTTATATTCTTTAAACAAAAAAGGCCCTAAGATCTCTCCGGATTCTTCCGAAAATTTTCCGAGAAAACCAATATGTTCGAGGACACTGAATGGGTACGTTTATTTTTTAAATTTAATTGAGATTTTGTATTTATTTCGTATTTATGACACGTTAACGAATGCCAATTTGCTCTGTTTGCCGTTGCATAAAACTAATTATGCTTTTGATGTCAGCCTATTCCTATTTGCAAATTATTTAATGATTTTCGGGCTAGAATGCTGCAGATTTTATTGGTTCAACAAGTATGGGAACGATTATTTTATAAATTTGAAGTCTTTTCCCAAATTCCCACACCATAAACGTGACCGTTCACCTGGCAACCCCACGCCTTGCAAAGTACATTCTTGACGGATTAGTGGTAAACTATTGCTGTACATGTCGCAGCGATAATTTATTTTTCAAAGTAATTTTTTATACTATGTTTATGCTATCATTTGCAGTCCTACTGCACGCATAATATATGCATCAAAGCTGAAGCAAGGCGAATGGTGGGCTTATATTCTTCGCCTTGTCAGGAGGTTACTCTGAAAAACTTTCAACGACATTACAACTGTTGACTAATCCTTATTGTGTTTAGCATAATAAACAAACTAAATCGAATTAATTTTGCCATCGAATGTCACCTGCGTTTAGGAGCCTGCTTGGCGCGTATCATCGTGTGTCTTAAGTCATTACGTTTAATTGGCGTCTTTATTTCATCTTAATCTCGTAAAGTTTTTAAAGAATTCATTCACCCGGGTCGGTGTTTCATAAATCCTCGAAATTCGAGCATGTTGTTTTGAATGCTTTCATCAAAAATGGTTTTTGGAAAGTGACTACCAAACTATTCCTGATGGGATGACAGTTGACAGCATCCATGAAGCCGGTTTATCTTCAAGCAGACGAAAAAGGTCCCACACCAAAAACAAGCGAATTAGCAGAGCTTGGCAGTCACAAGTGTGGTGCCGTTATTTTTGAAGACCATCCAGTCTTCTTCCGCGTTTCTTTGGTAGCTTCTAAAACCCCAGAAAAAAACACCAGATTAAATAGTCATTCACTTCCTGAAATTTCTTGAAAGGCATACCTTGTATTTCTTTCTCCGGATTGCAGCATTTCGCAACAAAATTTTCGAGCTCCCCCCATGATTGTCCGACACTAGTCCTCGAAGTTCTCCCACTTGGTTTCTAAACCCAATTAAAACAGCAATCCTCTATTCTTATTTTCACAATATTTGACGTGGGTTGACTAAGCACCAGAATAACCATGGTTATCGACTAGATAAAGGACAACATCCCCTGACCTGACATAAAAAAAACTTTTTGTAACAGGCCACCAAATCGGAAATGACTTTCCTTCTTCTTTCCATGCTCCGACGCGCTTCTGTCCGTTGAAAAACCCAACAAATCGAGTCCAAACCCGTTTCGGTGGTGTCCTTGTACCGGGGGTGGTTACACATTGATGCAGGCGCATGTTTTACGCACTAATACACAGGGTCATGCAGCATCAAACAGGCTGCTTTGCATAAAACAACTGCGCAGAATCAGAAATGTGCTGACGATGCCCCCTTGGTTACCGATGCCGTTAGACCGCGCATTCGTGGACGCTTTCGACGCTAATAAAACGGAAATGCGATAAGGTTGAACCGCATATGTGTGCTTAATAGAAACGGACGCCAGGTTTACTCAAACACCAATATATTGGAACATGGGAAAAGTTTGAAGAGACAGTTGACAGCATTGGTAACATGATTTACGCTAGTAATTGGCTGTTGACTGCGAATTGAGGTGGACAGTGAAATAGGGAATTGCGAAACGCCGAGGCCCCTTGGGAATTAAATATTTTGATGAAAACATAAAGAGCTACATATTTGATTTGGAAAAATATTAAGCGATTATGGGGTTTTGAAAAACAATTAAATGCTTAGTTGAGCGGCTCTAGAAACTTTAGCTGTCCTCTAATTGTTGGTAAATCTCATGGTTTGGCACTTTGCCAACAATTAGGGATATCATTATAATGACTTCCGTATCAACTATGAACACTATGCAACGGTGGCTTCAAGTCGTGGCCGGAATTATGAAAAACCATCCAAAATAACTTTTCGCAATATTTTTTTGCCTCAACGACGTCTATAGTCATTAAAATGCCGTCGTTATTTCAAGGATTTCCCCAGACCTTTAGTGTCTTATCTTCTTGCATACAATAGATGATATCATCTGACATTTTGATCGAATCATGGCAGTTGGATACTGTCCGTTTATCTTATAAAACTGTTAACAATACGATGCATCTTGATTGATTCGATTATGTGTTGGATAGAGTTATTTCTGTTCGTAAAACAATCATAATAATAACCATATTCGTTTTATTAAGGTCACGAAGACTAGAGCATTCAGCATTACAATTTCCAACAAACAAAAATGATACAAGAAGTTGCGATTGCACATAGAAGATGTAGAATAAGCTAACACTAATAAAAGAAATAACAGCGAATTAAATGTTCAAATAATTAAACCCTCGAATGATGTAAAATGGGGCAAACGCATAATGGCGCCATTGAAAGACCCAATCCATGACGCGCGCCGGATGACAGAGTCGGTGAGGGGATTCCAGGACAAAGAAAGTTGGACCTTTTTGGGGGGGGCGTCTTGCAACGGAAACCAGATTTAAACGGATACGCCCCAGGCAGTCAGAATGAGTAGAAGACGCTCCCAAAGGAGAGGCTCTATACATATTTATACGTATCTATCAATAAATATGAAAGATGTGTGAATTGAGAAGGTTTGTGTCGAAGATGGGACGAGTCCTTATACCGAGTAACTGCATGTTTGTTTATTGTCTTCTTACATACAATAGATATTACCATCGGTCGTATTATAGCCGTTGATACTACCCGAGTAGATTTGAAAAACAGTTAACAATAGATGCATTTTGATCGATTCGAATGTGTGTTTGATGGAGTTATTGCAGTTCTTAAATCATATCATCCACAAATATGACTCCTACCAGGACAGCTTCCAGTAAAAATCCATTTTTCCGAGATGTATAGTCCAGCTCATGTGTTCTTGACCGAACTGGAAAATCGAAATCCACAAGATTTTTTGCTAAGGCCAGCCCCCTCCCTCAACCGCGCAACGACAACAATGCTGACCTTAACGGGGACCCACAACTGTCTCCAATACGCGCGCGTGCATCAGCCAGCCAATGGATGATTCGGTCAAGTGCGACCTCGCCAATCAGAGCTATCCAATCAGAAAAGTCTGCATGCATGAATACATTTTGGGGGGAAATTTACTTCACTTCGAAGTAGGTTACACAGTTGGCTGGTGATTCCTAGAGGACCCGCGGCGATAGACACAGGCGCTGTTGTGCCTACGCGCCCAGTCGGCGTTTTTGGCCCTGGTCGGCTCTATATATTGTTCAGATAAGGAACTAATTTATTAATTCCCGACCGTTTTCTTTGGAGATCGTGTCTTTCGGGTTTTTTACCTTCGATTCGGGCTCAAAAAAACACTTCATAACCGGTAATCCTTCGGCTATTCGAAAACGTGTCGCTGGGTGCATTTTAGTACTGCTGACCAATGCCTCGCGTTTCTCATACCACTCGAATATTTTATAGTCAGCTGATTCATGTTGCATTCTGTAACTTGTCGCATGAAACACTTTCGGAATTCCATATATACTGCCGTTTATCTCACGCATGAGAACCATTAGAATAATTACCACGAAATGAATAGACTGCAAAATATTTGTTTTCATAATAAAAAGGAATTTAATTCCTTTTTTTCGTGCCACGCCGTCCGGGCTGTGTGTGGGTCCGTCGTTTTTAGGTCATATGTATTCAAGCTGGATGTTTGGTTGTATAATGAAGTGAAAGGCGTATACTCTAGAAAACCTAGGAGAGGCCAGCATTTTCCTCTTTACAAATGTCGGACTTGAGATAGGTAAACAGAGACAGTTCTAAAACGGGTGTGCTTTAGTGCCTTGTTGAGTGCCAGAAACGTCACGGCAACACCCAGTTTTTTTATCAATCCAAGGGCCTCCTCAAGCCTATTGCAGAGATCAAGGTGACCATGGAACATAACAGCTTCCTTTCAGGGCGTTTAGTCTTGGCATAGTAGATTTCCTCCTTTATGCAGTAAGTCGGGATCTAACACAATTTATTTGATTTCTAGTCGGCACGGCAAACTCATTTTAAAGCCAAGATCGAAAATGATAGCATTAGTTCCTGAACAAGCCGATTTTGCCAAATTAGGGTGACACATTTTACGGTTGCAAGCTATCAAAATTGTCATGATAACCGAAAAACCATCGGGCTGAAACAGCCAAGAAGGCCGCCTAGTCCTCTTCTTGGACAGATAGCCGCTAAATGTCTGCATAATAAATGAGTGCCATTGTAAAACTTACGAATTAAGGTTTCTAAACAAATCTAATGTCGCCAAGTATCGAAAACAAGTAGGTATAAAAAAAACATTTTTCAGAAAATCTCCACTTATTTGTCGCGTCTTTCAAACCTTCATAATCTTGGATGGAAATAGTAATTCATGCAGCAGAATTGTGTATTTCAAGGCACAACAAAAATCTGAGAAACGTATGACATCAGAGGTTCGATATTTGAAAATTAAACTTTACAATTTAACTGCAATGCTTCAAATAAACTCTTCTGGTTTAAACAGATACCCTTTGCTTGTCCACTTTCACGACATTTGCAAGACTTTTCAAAATCGGCAAGTTGATCTTAGATTCTTTCGTTTTGCTTACACAGGGACTGAAGGTAACCCGATCTGGTTTTTTCAGGTCGGTAAGCGCTCCATTTTTTCATGCCTGGCGGTTGCATTTTTAAGTTGGCGCGCTTTATGAATAGGGCTTGTTTATTGGCCGCCATTCCGTGTTTGCAAAATTTTATATTTGTTGAGTGTTAAATTCGCTTTCTTCCTAATTTGTAATTTCCTGTATTCATATTGAATTCTACTTGTTGTAAATTTTAAAACTGAAAATCTTTTTCTTCATGACCTGAATAAAGCGAATAACACTAGAAGTATTGTTTGTGAAATACCTGGTTCAAACCCGAGCAGATTGTTATCTTTTTCTTGTAAAATGAATTTTAACACCATTCCACTACTAATAAACAATGTCCAAAACAACTGTAGCCCAACAGAAATTCCAGAATAAATGTTGTGTGCCTGGTTAATGGGATGTTTGGTTCCTTGGTACAGTGTCAAGAGAATGATTTAATATAAGTCGGTCAATTATGTGTTCAGAGAAATTGGAATGCCATTTAACCAGTTACACACTTTTCGCTGCTGTCATATATTAGATGACCCCACCCATTCCCTCTATTAAAGTTGGTTTAAAAGCAAATTCTCTGTGGTATATCGGAATTCAGTCATTACTTTTTTTATCCCGAGTTTTAGTTTCACCCGAACAGATAAAGGAACGTAAACTAAAATACTGTTTTAGTGGGGTCTTGATCATTGTTGATTATATTATTTTTAAGCTCAAGGTTTTGGTCATTGCGACCTTAATAAAGCCCTTAAAATTAACAAAAAAAAGATATCTCGTAACTTGCTATTGATTAAAAAAAGAAATCGATGACACATGGTTATCAATGTGCTAACAGGACGTAATTAATGATATTAGTTAATTCATTTTACATTTTATTAAGTAATATTAGTGCAAAATTTATTGCCCGATGGTGTAGATGTTAGCAGCATCGGTGAGGGGCGGGGTTCGATTCTCAGGTGAGGCCAATATGGGTGACACCTGTTACCATATTCCTGAGAAACGGCATGGCAAACCCCCATGAAGCCGGTTTATCCTCTAGTCGAAGATAGCCGCCAAATTCAAATTTTTAAACAATCAACGGTATCATTTTATCTGTTTCCGAATCGAATCACAACAATTCGTTGTTATTTAAAGTCGATGGTTTCTTATTCTATGGTACTTATAACCGCTAGTCAGTCGATTGTAAACTATTTACGCATCCAAGCGACCAGTTTAGTGGATGATTCAACCTGCAATTGGTTAGATTTGCCTGCACGTGCAAGCTGCTTTGTTTATTATTTTGAATTATTTGATGTAGGGATTACCTATCTCACTGTAAAATCAAAAATCAGGATTGTTAAACAGAACATGTTTTTCAGAAATCAATCTTTAAAAAAATAATTACATTTTATGAAAAAAATTGAATTAAAAACCGCTATTTAATAAGAAATCCTGATTTATTTCGGACATTGAAAAGAGGAAGATTTCACCGTGCAGTTCAAAGAAACGACGTTTTTATTATTGATATAATCACTTTGATATACCTCTGGTGAAACGAGATACACGGGAAGTATCGAGATTGTCAAATAGACCAAAACTAGCTTCATGCTGGCTGTACCACCGTTACCTCAAATATGACCAATCAGACGAATAATTAATTCTTCTTGAGACAGATATTACAAAAAAACACCCATGTGTAGTATCGTCTTTATGTTCTAGCATGAATCAATTCTCCCGATATCCCTCGCCGTGATCCTCTCGGTCATACTTATCATCCTCATAATCATCCGGATTGTACAGTGCATCCAGAGAAAGAAGTCCAAAAGTCCCAAGGTAAACTCAAAAACAAATAATATTGCACAATATTGTCGTTGAGCGGTAAGGAAACGGATAACTTACTTCATTTGGAGGCAAGTTTATTAATCGCAACTTCTCGTAACAACCTAGATTCAAATTGTGCTCATTTGAATATGTAATTAGATGAGGCTGGTGACTCGATTGTGTAGTGGTTAGCATCCTCGCTCTGTTGGTGAGGGACTCCGGTTCGATTCTCAGGTCAGGCCACCATGGATGGCACTGGGGACGCTGCCACCTGTAAATATATTCCCGAGAAACTGCATGGCAAACCCCCATGAAGCCGTTTATCCTCTATTAGGAAATAGCCGCCAAATTTGGATTGGCAATCAGATGAAGATGCGTCTTAAAAAACGCGGATAATCAGGAAATGTCCGCTTGTTGTGAATGGATTTATCTTGTTCAAGGCCACCATAAGGTAAAACAAGTTTGAACCAGGTGAACCCAATGTCAGAATAAGAATGAAACAAACGGGCCGAATATGGAATTAATGGATTGGGTTTTTTATGCAGGATCCCGAGAGTGGCACCACAGAAGACGTGGTGACGAATGCAAGGCCAGAATCCCAAAACCCCGTCAAAGAAAACCGAATCAAGGCACGGAAGGGAAAGAAGGTCGCGGGTGTGGAGGCATCTGTAGAAAACGGATCGCTACTTAAGTCGGGACGTCGTTCTAATCCTACTCGTAAGTTGTAGTAGCAGTATTAGCAGCATTGGTAGTCGTTTATCTTCACTTCAGGTTTATGCGTTTGTATAGAGTGTGAATTGGGGCGTGACTAACAGTGTGTTTGATTCATTTCTTTATTTCGTCAATATCAGTTTAAGCAACCGGATCTAATGGTGGCTGCTAGACGGTTATATATTTTCGCTTCTATCATTGTTTTAATGCACTACTCTACAATTATTATTTCTAAGTTTCTCCCCCACGTATATTTTTACCGTTAACAATACTACTGATTTACTATAAGTCGACAATTCGGTGGACGCGAATCTTCTCGCTATCACGGTGCCCGGAATTCATTGGTCCTCGTGACCTCAATAAAGCGACTAAAATAATAATTATTATTATAACTTTCTGAAATAAACAGACGGAAACTTGGAGTTGGAATTATTTATGAAACAAAAGAGAGCAATAAATCGTTTCACCGGCTTTTTTCTTTCAGTAATCTTGTTTCGTGCATCATGAAAATCGAGAAATCTTATGTGGAAATCTCTAATACAAATCTACTAGGCACTGGGTCCGTAATTCATAATCACCTGACAGATAAAGACGATAGTAGCAACAGGGGTAGACAATTGGTATAGTGTACCATAACCAGTAACCGCGTGAGGTAACGTTTCTGAAAATAACCGTAGATTAGAAGATTGATACCCATGATCACACGCTCGATGAATTGATCGTTTCGTGATTTATTAATCTGTTGCGCTCTCTGTGGAAATAGCAGCATGGTTTTATCGTAGCATTTGTCTTACTTTCAGGCAATTCGCTGAACAAGTCGTGGTATGACTCCAAGTTGATCCCATTCATTGACGACAGCCCCAGCTCCTTGGACAATCTCTATTTACCAGGAAATGCAAACGCCGAAGTTGCATAAGGCAAAAGTAAACTGTTTGCTGGATACACTAAATGTTATTTTTACCCAGCTCCCTGTAAATATGCCCCCCCCCACCACACACACACACGTCCCGTCGGTTCGTCATCCTCACGGGATACATCGCTTTCGATGGCCTGTTTGGGAACACCCAGACGCACTGCCACCAGCCTTCCACCGTCGAAGTCATCTATAGTTTACACAAATTTTCCTCCCGTCTTCTGCCTTCCCGAAAACGGCGCATTCTCCATCTCAGATAATTTGTCCAATTTGATTTATTCTTGATTTAATAAAGAAAGGTCCAGGCCGAAATACCCGTGCTCTTCTTGTGCTTTCCGAAAGTGGAGGACTCGTGTTCGAATCCTGGCAATTGATGCGAGAGTGTCATTGAATATTGTGCCTCGATCCGTGTGCGAGTTCGCAATATCAATAAATAATTGTGGGAGACGAACCTACTTTGGATTTTAAAAAGTTCCAATAACTCAACTTCTAATAATCAAAAGGGGCTCATTTTGCATAGATTCGATCGAAGCGCGCTTCTTGAAACAACACAAAGACCCTATTGTCGCGGTTTATTACAACATGCTGATTCCTTCATTTCCAGTAAAGCGCTTCACCGGACCAAACAACATAATGCATTTTGTAAGACTAAACATTTTCTAGATAATCCGATGACACATTTAAGGCGGTTTGTATCACACTTTGCGCACTGCCAAACAAAGTCCTCTACATTTTAAAATAAGTAGATTCATTTAAATAAGCATTGCTTTTTTTAGTAACTTGTCGCCTTTCAATGACCTTTATTGTGAGCCAAGACTAAATCAGTTACCTCCCTTTCGAAATAAACGTCATGTTTCATGAATATGTAGATTTTCGTCCATGTAATGTAGTTCATAAAGGCCACAATGGGCCAACCTTTTCGGCCTAAACTAAAGGGATGATGGATCCACACGCTGAAATCTGCCTGTCGAAGAACAGTTTGTGTTCCCCAAGAAAACTCCGTTATTGAATTAGCGCCATTGAATATTTCCTGTAACGTGTATACAGCCACTCTTGGGTAAAAGGTCACCACAGACTTCCCCACCTCTCTTCCGTCAACATTCTAATCGATTGAGTGACTCATTCCCCACGCTCCCAATTGGTCGGCTGGCCTTACTGTTACAAACCCCCGTATAAATACCAAAACACGCCTGTTGATAGACGAGACTTTCCGAATGATGCCGTTTTTTTCCAATCTCTAGCACTCCTACGAGGTCATAACAGTTCACAACAAAAGTGGCCTACAAAGCCACGCTAACTGATCGTATTAGAATGCGATTCCAGGATCGATTCATTTTCTTTTGTTCCCGAGTTTTTAATGAGTCCTTAATTTATGTTGACAAATCAACTATTAAAGTCGTTAACCCGAACTCGACGATTGAATTTTGCTGCGGAAATAATCCAAATTATTCTAAACCCATCAGAAGGCGTCTTCATCGGGTTTCCCCCGAGTTCAGCTGTTGACGCACGCTAGATTCCTTCGCTCTGTGAATTTGCTTCGAGCTAAAATTCAATTACGTTCAATAGTTGATTGGCAATGCGGAGGTTACCTTTGTTAACTGATGTCGTCTCTGTTAACCAGTTATTTTTCTTGGAGAAATTAGTGGGCCCCACAATTAATTAGATTAATTCCCAATAATGAAGCATTTCCTCGTAGAGCCGATGTAGACATAATAATGCTGATCGTTTGGGGCCTCATATTCTTAATAACTCAATTGAATTCTTACTACAGTCGGGCTTTTATTCGACCACGTTCTATTTTTACACAAAGCCTCTGCAGTATCACCATTCATTCATATTCATAACAACATATCTACGCGTCTAGCCGTGTATGTATTCCGTCCAGCAAGCACGTCGTCGTCTTATTATGGCTTCCTTAGACATGCCCGAATACTGCGTTTACTCTTACATACCCTCCAGCAAAAGTCTAGCATTTCTTACGCAAATAACAAGAGCGTCACACTGGTTGTAGAAGCCCCATATGACCAGGTCGACTTGTGAAAGGTCAACGTTTTTTCGTGAAGCATTCCAGCTGCGATTCTCTGGCATTCGGTGCCCATAATTGTTCTCACATTCTAGCAGCCAATGTTAAACTCGACGTGAAGAAAGTCGGCGTGGTTAGGAGTTGGGGTTTTGTGGAGATTCTGAGGCCTCTAAAGTTCCCAGCTACCTGGTTCGTCACCTCGGAGGCTGGGAGGGTGGAGGATGTCAAGGAGCTCCGTTTCCCGCAGACGCCGTGGCATAAGTTGATATTCCAGAGTTATTTATGACGTTTCTTGGGTATTTAGTAAAGGTGGCGTGCCCAGCACGACACGTTATTGTTCGAGAGGCGACTCAAGTCTGCAGTGCATCCCGCAAGAAGGCAGTGATCTGTGCGAATCGCCTGATATTAATCGCCTGATATGAATCGCCTTCCTGACCGTTAGATCCTGGTAAGGATCTCCTCTGGAGAGTCCGCCGGGTTTTCCTTCGCCTCGTCATCGCGAGATTTACTTCCTTGTTAAACTCATCACGTTTAGTCAAGGTTGTTTTCCTGCAATATCAAGCCCTTTGGAAACAACAAATTCATGTTTCAGTCCAGTTCCTGCGACATTACTGTATGTTATCAAATCACGAACATACTGTTTCTTTTCTCCGTTCGTTGATTAACCGTTGAACTGTTTGCAATTGCTTTTTGCTGCCGCTCTATAAAATAAATTAAACAGATAATTAGATTTTGATAGCGTGATAGAAGCCTGCTTGGCGCAACACATGATGGCCTCGTATTTCTATTGGATAAACCGAAAACCAATGATATCAACCGCATCTACCAAGCTTGACTCAGACCGGCTGAGAAAACGTCAAGGCACTAGATATTATAAGACGACGTAATTTGTTGCAAATATCTTTCCTTCAGCATTTCCTGTAGCTGCTAATCCTAGTCACAAATTAATTATTTAATTCGACCCAATAATTTTACGAATAGAGTTTACCACATTGCTTGAATATCTTCGCAGGTTTTCAGTCTTTCTCAGCCTCATGTTTTTGATGGGGACTGCCAGAAATAGAAGACTCGTTAGAATTATGGGTTCTTTTCAGCTGGGTGTCTGTTAACAAAGTTTCCTAATTCTTCCAAGCCCTCGAACTCCGATAAGCCGAGGCACTTTCATTGATCAACCAATATACTGTGCTTAGAAATTGGTAGCAAAGGGAAAACTAGGGACGCTTCTTATTCCGGTTCACAGGCGTTTGGGGAATCCGGTTCTACTTATATATCTCACTAAAACATTCAATTGGGTAGAGGCCCACACAGTTATACGTTTTTTGTGATAAAAAACATGCATTTGAGTATGATTTTTTTGTAAACCCTATCGGGCGCGTTGGGAGACCTTTTTCGCGGAAATATTTACCTGACCCCACCCAACCTATCGGGGTGAGTATATGAAAGGAAAAACGTTGAATAGTAAGATGGCAGTAGCATACAGACGCGATACTATCCGCGTAGAATAAGGTGAAAGCGAAATACGCAAGCGGATGCAAACGCCCTCATGCATTACAGATACCAGGTTCAGGTGATAAGGCGACTTAAAGATCTAGGTGAATAACAGAGGAAGTGGGTGTTTGATTATGTTAATAGGCTGAAAACCATGCGCCATTTTATGCATTGTTTACAGTTGTTAACTGCAGATAAAGTAAAGATTGTTTCAACGAATAGGTCTAGATGACTGACGGGCCTTTATTTGAGTCACAATTCAGTGTTTTCTGAGCTATGGTCCACCTACAGTCGCAATACGGTTTTTGTAGCAGTCCAAATGACCCGATGGTCCGGAAATAAATCATGGTATTTAATGACAATCTTGTGTGTAACTCTGAATTGAATATCGCATGGGTGGCCGAAGCGGTTTGTGTTTCCGGAAATCCCAAATTCGATTCACACATCCCTTCCAGGTGCCATTTCTATCTGCTTTAGTTGCCCTCAGTGCTATGTGGTATTTGTACTATTTAATTGACTCGTGAACATCTTTACAGAATTTTTATCATATTCATTTTGTCCAATTGTTTTTAATTGATCCCATCCTGTCTAGAATTGCGCTACCACTTGCAAAGTTTCATTCTGTATTCCAGCATTTCGCTAGTGCTGCCGTGAAAGATACCTATAACGGTTTAAATCTCAAAGCCATTTAATCGTCCCAATATTGATGTTAAATCGTCGCAGTGCTGCAGGTCCCGGCCTCGAGCCCTGAAGAATTAGCAGCCAACCAACCAACTTTCGCCGAATTTAAATTAAACGACGTTTATTTATTCAATACGTATTGTTACAATGCTGCTTTACTTTACCTAATAACGTGTGTTGTATTTCGTTGGTTTAGGCTTTGGCATATACCAAAAGGAAGCAGATGGATATGGGTTCATGGTTACATCATATTGCGAAAGCCTTCCGACTCAATCGTCTAGCTTGCATTGATTGCATAGTCACACATCGTGCGCATTTAATTTGGGCCCCACATTCATCCAATCAGGTTGCTTGGCGTTTGAAGCAAAATTTCGCTAGGCTACCAGGACCCACAGTTGTGCTATTCGTGACGCGAAGGGTTGAAGTAGGTAAGTGTCTGTTAAAAACCGTTTGAAGATCGTTTTTTGTGACAATTTTAACTTGAGCCAAAACTATAATTTAGTTTAAGAGGAATATCCTAAAACCCGTCACCAACTCAGCTGATTCGTCTTCTTCTTACTTAAAAAAAGCTTTTAATCTATGTGTCTCTTATTATCTTAAATTTTCGGTACTGAGAGCTATCTGGTCGAGTAAAAAAGGTATCTGGCCACTCTATGTCAACTTATTTTGATCCTTTAAGAGAGATGGCTACTAATGAAAGCATGCAACCTTCAATTCATACGGACGAAGACGAAGATCACGTCACTGGAGAAGAAGTAGAAGAAGAAGAGGCGGAGCAGCCAATCCAACACGAGGAAGACGAGCAGAGGAATGCAGATGCAGACGACGAAGATGCTGAAAAAAAAGACGAAGAAGAAGAAGACGAGAAAGTGGAAGAAGAGAAAGAGAAAGAGATACCAGAGGAGGTACGAAATAAGTGCATAGTTTACTTATGTTTCCTAAATGCTGCCTTGTCGGTCCGTTATAAGAATCGTTTTATATCAAAATAAGTCAATTCTACCTAGTTCATTCCACGTATTCAGTGTTTTGTATGGTTTCATAAGAAGGAAAATATGCTATGCGATCTCCCGTTATGCAGAGACAATGTCTTTGAGTTACGTCGAAGTAGCATGAGTTAATTGAATGTTTGCGTCGTTTAAAACTGCTCATGTTGCATCTCAGTCTAAGGGGTTTTGATAACACATAGGGAAATCTACTTTTCTGTTTGCAATATATTGCAGGAGGTTAAATTTACGATACTAGTATGCGAAACGCCAGTGTGGACAGGTTACGATCAAAGTTGGCATTGGCTGCAGTTCGTCGATGGTGCACAAGAAGACGAAATGAAAGCAGCTGGAATTGATGGGCTTGAGCCCGCGTGGTTGTCCGACAGCGAAAGCGAGGCTGAGGATGAGCCCTCCGCAGAGGATATGACGGAGGAAAAACGAGAATCGACTGCGAAAGACCTAATACGTCAACGGGAAAGAGAGCACAAAGACTGCAAAAATCAACGGTAGGTCGTTATTAAGCTGTCCTTCCGATATGAATAGTTATTGAATCGGTCAATGAAGGGCTCCTGAAGCCGAGGGAATAAGACCGCATGGCAATGGACGGTCTAGACTGGATTCTATTTACGCTAGTCTGTTTACAGCAGCCATTACCCGCGCCGTTTATGAAAAGATCGATTCGAAAGGAAACCAAATTTGGCATTAGAAATTCGAGGAAATTAACTCCCGAAATAAATAGAGGCGTCAGGATTTGATTATGCTTTGCTCCACTCGAATAATTCACACGATTTGTCTTATTCGAACGCCGTTTTCATTTCAATTTCACTATTTTTCTTTTTTACTGTAGCTGTTTCTGTGGTTGCTCACTACTTTTGCATCCAGGCCGTAAGTTGAATTAAAGTTAGCCACGATAAAATTAATTTCCTTCGATTATTATTTATAGGTTCCGAAATGTTGGTTTATCCCCCGACCTCCAAATACACCCAGAATATAAATTCTGTAACCTACCCGACAGATAGCTATGGAACATTCAATATGCAATCTGGAGAAATCCTGAGACTTGCGCGCGTGAGTTCGTGTTTAAATGAAGTGCTAATTCGTATTTGGCCGACAGAATATTTATTTCGTAAAAAAAATGAATAATCAAATTACATTTTCCACTAGTGTAAAAGGTTGGGGTTGCTAACCTTTTGTTTGCCTATAACAAGGTACGATAAGACCTACCTTTGGCACGTGTCGGAGGATCGTTGAATCGTTTTATTAAGGAAACGGGTATCAAAACTTTCATGAGGGAACAACTAATGTAATGGCGTTGAATGAGGACAGAGAATCCCCTATAAACCATATTTTTGAAAACCTACGGTGGTTCAAAATATAATTAGATCGGAGGGCGGGAAAAGGTATATTGTGTGGGGAATCCACGAATACATTGATACCGTTTGCGGTCACCCCCAGTCTCATGGATTTAAATCACCCCAGCTTCGTTCATGTTTTTTTATAGTATTTGCGAGTCTCCTACCGAGATGAAGAGCGTGACGTCCTTAATTATGTTGATGAAAGGTGGTTCAATTGGTCGAATGGCAATGAAAAGCCAGACATGTGCATTGCCTTTATGGGCTCTCCGAATAATTTCGAATATTCAAAAGGCAAAATGCGGAACTTAAAAAAGGTAATGCTGTTATTTTGTGGAGGTGCATCATTTTTCGGTCGATTCGCCGTTATTTGGCGGTCTCTAAGGTAATATGAGAATAAATTCATGCAAAATAATCTCAACCGGGTCGATGATGAAACACAATTCATTAAACATACAGCCTTCATAATTATGGAGAAAAAATAGTGTAGACATTTTCAGGGAGGCATTGTGTTTTTTATATCAGTGAAAACGATGATTATTCATTTTATATTTTGTCCTCGAGTTCAGTTCATTAAGCGCGTCGGTGGATCTGCCAATTTACTGATCATCACGGACGGCCTTAACGCCGGATGGGCACCAACGGTGAACTCAATTGTGGACGAAATTCGAGCTCTTGGAACCAATAGTAGAGTGGAAATGCTTGGGCTTGTTCCGTACAGCCAGCTTATCAAGCCCTGGCGGTTCCAGGTGCGTTTAGAGATCTCAAATATTCTTACATTACTAAACGGTGACTTTTATATTACAAAATCTCTGCAGTCTACAATTTAAACAATTTCTATCGAATCTAAGGCGTTTAGGACGCAGGTGTCATAACATTAATTTGTAAAACTTGTAATAATCTGGTCGTAGCTGAGCCGGAAATACTTGATTGGCCCATTGGCAGAAATGTTGAAAGTTAAATTGCGTAAATCATGATCCCTCGGTTTCAAAAGAGTAACCGTTTGAAATTTTGTTTACATTTTAGAATAAAAACAATACACCTGAGGTAAGTTATAGTTTTAAACTGTAAAAATAAACTAAAGGTAACTGACAGCAATCAACCGCGGGTTGTGCTATTGCTTTCAAGTCTAATTAGTGTTGCCGCAAAAAGCGTTAATAGTTAAAGATGAAAGCACACAATTTGGTGATTGCTATGACCCGTGACCCCCACCAACCGGAACTCCGGTAGAAGACCGAGGTGTTCGAGAGAAAGCTAACGTGATTAGGTATTTATTCCGGGGTTAGGAACAGTAAAGCCAGTCAGCCAATCAGGGAATGCGAGGGGGCGAATGTTCACCGACATGGGGACAGGTCACGCGAGTTACCTTTTGCCTCAGCGTGGTTGTCTGCCATTTACGGGAATTAAGGAACGAAATTAAAAAAAAAATCGGGGTTTTTCTTCGGCGAACCAAAGCGGTTGCAACTTTCTACTCTTTTGTATGTACTGCAGAAGTCACGTGTAAAAATATTCCAAGCAACCTTCAGTGAAATGTCATCGATTAGCCAGTTTATCCACTAGCAGGAGATCACCCCACGAAAAAGCATACGGAAGACCTATACGAATTGTGACGAATGACTTGTTGTTACCTTAACCTTTCTCTGGTATCAATATGATTATGGTGTGCATTCTTAGTGTTTATCATATTGTGGGAGTGGGTTGTATTGGGAAACGGGATTTGTAAATAATTTGCCCAATGTGTGCAAAGCTCTTGCATAAGCGTCTTTTAATTTTAGGACCCTTTGACTGTTAACCCATTTGAGGATGGATGCGAAAATCATCAATATTCCCTAAACCCGGAATGTCTTCATTTCATCTTTTGGGACGATGGAACTAGATTTGGCGTCAGAATTGGAAGTCCGGCATTGCAAAGCGCAATATTCATCAGCGAGTTGGTTGATGGTGAACAAAACTAATATCCTCGGCCTGCGATAGACACGCGATTACCTTATGCTTTCCGAATTGTAGAACGTGGAATTCCTTGTGTTGCCATTTTAAGTGGCAACAATTATGAGGATGTTCTAAACGCAGGCTACCTCGTGCGTTCCGATATTCCCACCGTCATCATCAAGGAGAGCGGCGGAACAACGGATTTAATGTTTGAATATTACGTATGCGGCAAAGAGGGGAGGTGAGGTGTTTTCTATGTAATGCAATCGTGTGTGCACGACGCAGTGGACCTGTTGTCTACCGACTTTTAATTGAATGTGACGCAAAGCCGCATTACTCGAGAGTACAACCCAGTGTGTTTGGCAGATCATTTTGCTCTTTGCGTCCATTTGCGATGATTCTTTGAGAGAAATTAGTCTTGTGACCCTTAACCGTTTCCCCGCCAATCGGAACACCGAAAAAGACGGAGGTTGCCTAGAGGAATTACCCGAACAGCATCGTTTATTAAAGAGTATTTCGGTTCTATGGCCGAATGAGCCAATGAAAGCAGAAGGGCCTTAAGGGGCCAAATTTACGACATTTTCGGATCTCCGAGAAAGAGAGGTTTGACCCATGGTACGGTTAATGGACAATGCGGGATTGTTTGGTCTTCAACGTGGAGTGTCATGTCTAGAATCGGAGTTAAAATAAGTTCAAATTATGAACATGTCTGCGGATTAAGAAAGGCGCCGGTTACGTGATAGTGGGTCTCCCTGGGAAACGCTCTAGATGTAATTATTATATTTGGATTGTGGAATACTTGCATAAATAAGCACTGATGCGGTTTGATGCGCAAGTGATACGGTGTATGAGCTTCTCTCACAAGCTCAATGCGTCACTAATCGGTGGTTACCGTAAATTGGTCGTTCCCATCCCTTTTCTAACAAAAAACGTTTTTCGTTTCGTGGATTCTACTGTCCAAAATTGTGGATGGAAAATCTGCTTTAACACCCCACTGTATCGAAAAATCAAAATGATCTGATAATCTCTTTTCTTTTAGATATGACTATGATGAATTGTTTGTAGAAGAGATTCCACCGATGGTGAAAGAGCACAGGTCTTCGCTTCGTGCTTACACCGATTACACCCTAGAGAGGGCCACGATTGGATGTTCCGAAATATTCAGAAACTACAATTATTTGCATTTTGTGGATATCACAAGTGAATCAGAACTCTCGGAAATGGCCGGCTTATTCGCGGGGAGTTCGGCGAGTTTGCCTGGGACACTGAGTCTGATGATGAAACTTAATAATCCGGAATCATTCAGGCAGACGTTGATAAAAAAGGCCGCATCAACCAATGGTAATTGACATAAAACAAAAACTACGAGGCGATAACGTTAACCCGTTGAGACAATAAGTCGATTATTTTAATCTATCCGATCGAAGTGGACAGTTTGGGAATGTATTCATGTTGGTGGCGCGCACACACAATATTTTTTTAAAAAAATCTGTTTGTGTCCGGGATCATGCCGAATCAGAAGCTTGAACGACGTTTACTAAAGGACAGCGGTAAGAATAGACCATTCTAATCAAAGTGTATGGGATTAGACGAAACCTACGCGAGCAGCATCACATTGTTGTGTATGACCTAGCCTCACGTTTATTACTGCAATTGAATGTTTTTTTCAGAAAACCTGGAACCAATCCTTACGGATGCTCTTAAATCGGGGGCATTTACATTTGTGAAAGATTTGATGGATCTTAAACTCGACCTGAATAAGTACCTCACCATCCAGCGTCTCCAAGAGCTCTACGTAGCCGCAGCTAGCGATCCATCGGAACTCATCTTCAATCGCATCCTCGACCTGTATGACATAAAATGTGATCATGCATCTCTTACTCTGTGGCACATCAACCAGTTGATGAGAAAGATTATGGGCAAATTTAGTTGCAAATTCTACGAAGAAACCGAGGCGGTAAGACACTAGACCCGTGTTGCATTTCTTGGTGCATTTCTGTACATTTTCGTATATTTCAGCAAAACCAAGAGTGGCTGTCGAAAAGACTGTTTCATGGGCCCTCACAGGTGAGCGACAGCATACAATGCTAGTTTTCTGTTGCTTTAAATTGAAATTATAATAATACTAATAATAATAATAATAATAATAGTAATCCATTCATTGGGGTAATGAGGAAACAAACTTTTAACAAACAAAACGACAATGCTACTTGTCAAATCAGCCTCCAAGTTCCAGCTTTGCTACTACTTGTGCTACTAAAACTCGGGACAAATGTCTAATTGCGGAATCGCAATCTTTCTTGTCGGATTTGAAGGATAGAGTCTTTGTATTTATGTGAGAGGTTTGCTCGTTTCGCAAAAACGTTAAGGATGACTGCCGTGCACCAAACGCCTTTGCCGTTTAATCTAAAATGTTTTGCCATTTTGAGATTATCTGTGCTTCCTCTGGCAACTGGGGGTCTCACATGTGATCAGACGCATTCAGTGGCAGCTCTTCTACTGTAATATGCAAATAAGATCGTGGTTGATCAGAGTTCTGACACCCCAACCTCATTGGTCAATCATATTTCATTAAGAGTTGCAAAGGATCTTTTCTTTAATTTCAACCTGGTAATAAGGGTTTCGAATTCGCTCAGCTGTTCAAGCCCCTGTGGACGCCAGAAGGGGGTTTTTTCAGTTGCGTAATCTGTAACGCCAGTATTCTCGGCTATAGGAGGTGTTTCTGTGGGCCGTGCTACGGCAAAACATGGGTCTGGCCAAATTATTCTGGAACATCTCGCCCGATCGCTTGTTCCTCGCCGTGGCGGCTACCTGCATGTGTCGACGAATCGCCGTAGCCCTGCCCCCCTCCGAGGACAACGTGATAAATAGCATCGTCAGTTTCGCCGACGAATTTGAAAGTCTTGCCATTGATATGTTGGCCAAGTGCACGATGATATGTCCCGTAAGTCTGACTTTTAAAATCTTCCCAAACCAGCGACTTGAAGGTATTGCAGAGGCGGGGGCAAACGGCTGCTTCGTCATCCAGAATTTAATAACCAGCTGTGTTTCACTTGTGGCCTCTGGGTTAGTTGAGAGTTAAGTGATGCCGCGGCGGCCGCTTTGACCTCTTCGAGTTCAGCTAGGACACCGACACTTGCAAAATATTCCCAAGAAACGTCATGAAGCAGACTCGCCCTCTTGCAGGAAAATGACGCTTCATCATGCCCGACACGGTCTCCTTCTGGCTTCTCGAAGTTCTCTCATTCTTGATCCCAAGCTAGCACTTGTTTATAATCGCGCCCTTAATGTAACAAACCCTCAGTACACAATGCCTGCTTAAATATATGATTTCTCACCCATAGGTATTGATCCATGTCAAATTTTTAGAGATGTGATTGTTATCCTATACTATGTCAGTATCTTACAGTATAGGACTTACTCTTGGTCCATGCTAAGGACACCGTCACCGCGTAAGGGATTTCATTATGGTGGCTTCTAATGGTGGCTTCTATTCATTGTATTTATGACGTTTTAATGACATGCACTAGAACTAGGGAGTCAGAAGCGGTGTATAAAGCCTGTAAAGTATTCTGCGTCAATTTTGAGAGATATTCGCATTTCCTTTCATTGATCCTATTGAACAAACTTTATTTTTCGTTTTGCTTCACTACGACATCTGCAATCACTTCATAAAATAATGAAAGACTATTTGAGTCAATTATTTATATGTATTGAAACCATGAAGACGCTGGTTTTCGTGTTACCTCGGCGACAGATGTATGCCTTCTTGTTTTCCTTCGATGAAGGATTTCAAATGGACCGCCTACTCCCTGACCAAGGAGACCTGGAATTGCGGACAGCTAAGCGTTGTGGCAACAATTGGCGACTGTCGCCGCTTTCTCGGAACCATAGAGATGCAGGACTCTTTCTTCTCCACCTGGACAAACAATCTGGACACTCGAGCCACCCATCTCATCGCCGCCATGCTCTTTCCTCCCCTGATCGCCTCAGACGCTTTCGTGCGTTGGGACAAGCGGGTGACCAAGACGGAGGAGGAGGTGAGGCTGGAGTCAATTGACCAGTCGCTAATCACACGCAAGGTTGGCCAGAACAGCTTTGAGGTGCGAGCGGAGGCGACCTACTGCGAGAAATTCCGAAGGGTTTACAAATCCGTCCAGGCCAAGTATTTCCTCCGATTTGTAAGTGAAAAAGACATGATCGGTGATCCTGCAGATTCTCTTGTGCAACTTCGAGTGGCTCGTTTCTTGGTCTCGTAACGCGCAAATTTGGCACACGAGCTCACTTACCTAGAAGAAGACGTGGCAGTCGTACGATTCGTCCTAGATTTCAAATATGCCCGAAATGGGCAGACTCCTGAGGTCGCGCTCAAAGTGATAATACCCATGAACAACAATACTGTTAATTTATTGTTGCCATCCTCTTGAAGACCTGTTTCGGCCTTATGCCACAATATCATTGGCATGTACACTTCGTGAAGACTGTAAACGTGTTGTTTTTCCTCTATTTTCAGCTTTTATACATACCGGTTTTACTGTTTGCGACGTACACAATATACTTTGACATGATGCCGTCGTACTTCAGCATATCTGAACTGATCTTATTGGTCCTGCTTATTTCTCAATTTGTGGATGTCACAACTTCGGTAAGTGAATGGCGTCGGTTATGGTGCATAACCCCCACCCCCATCTGAGGATGTGTCGTCAATAAATGCCCAATGCAGCTGACCTACCTTTATCAGAGATTTGTTGGACGGTGTCGTGATTGTGGAGACTTTACAGTTCGATGAGACGAGGGTGTCTATTTCGCTGTAAGCATTATTACTTTTGTTCGTTTTAGATGGTGATGTGCGCCCAATATTACGGTTCATCGACGAAGGACATGTTGGGCTATTTCCATTTCTTCTGGTTCGAGTTGAGTATCATGACGAATTTTACGTTGTGTGCCATTCTTCGACTGACTTTGCCGGAATCCCTCTTTGTTTACACAAAATCAGCGGCGGCAATATTGCGTGAGTGTTAACGCCAGTCGACACTGCTAGCTAAATTAATTAGTCCCAGTGTGTTGAGCCTGGTTGCTCGTTGTAATCAGTTGAAATGAGCTCTAATCGCCAACCACGTCATCTTGCATCACGAGACCAATAGTCTTTCGACCGTATCCATTGTCTCTCTTTCTCTACCCTGTAGTGATGCAAATGTACTTGCGACTGTTTGTTTTTCTTCGAATCAACCGCACACTTGGACCCTTCTTGACCATCCTCACTAGGATGCTGGGTGTGACCGTTGTTTTCGCCGTCATTCTCCTCGTTGTTCTTCTCCCATCTGGCATAACCGAACAGGCGCTGCTATTCCCAAACAGAACGGACATAAGCGCCACCCTAAAGGATATATTCTTTTTTGACTATTACCGTCTTTATGGTGAACTATCTCTTGAGATCAGTCGAGGTAAGTGCATACCCGAAACGAATTTAGGTTGCGCGTTAAATTCGTCGTATAGCTGGCTTTACAGCGATAAGGGGTTTTGTGTGGGCACTGCTAAATAGAGCTACGTGTGGCATTGTCGATCCTGCTAAGCCAAAAGCGAAGGTAGTGGTTAGGCATGTTGACATTTGGCTTTTACGCATATTAAATCAATCGAATTGGATTATTGTTTACTATACCGAGTATCCCATTGAAGGAATTTTCTATCAACTTGTTTTTCAAGCTGAAAAAGATGGATGTAACGCCACTTCAACTGACCCGGACTGTCCCCACGCCAATATCTTAGTCCCAATAATTGTGGCCGGTTTCATGCTTGCGGCCAACGTCTTCATGATAAATGTCCTCATTGCTGTATTCAGGTGAGCTATTTGAATTGTGATAGCTCCTGGTGCTCTACCGGAAATTTCTTACCTGTACAAATTTTTTTTAGTAATGTAATAACAGAAGAGCAAGAAAAGGCCATGGAATCATGGAAGTACAACTTCCTCATAGAAATAAACCAATACCGTTATCGATGGCTGGCTCCTCCGCCTTTCAACCTAATTGAATTATTCGTTCGCATTTTCGATGCCATTTGGTATCAGGCACGGAACGAATCACTCTGTAGGAATCGTTTTTATGTTTAAAACCTATAACCTCGATTACTCGATTTGCCCCGTTAACACAAGTTTACTTGACCCACGTCAAATAACCCAGTGTAATAGCTGCTCAAATTTCCACTTCCACCTCGAATTTGCGCGACTTTCCATCCATCAATCAACCGAATTCCACCCAAGTCACATTAAAACTACTGCGAATTGCCCTTTTTCGTCCGGCAATCTCCTCCTGCTTTCTATCCGAAGATTCTCGGGAATTATGTACCGGTCCGAAATGCCACCCGTAGAGGCGATTGAAGTAGCGCGCCGCATAGACACTTAACCAGCACAGACAGACTGACGCCACCACACTCTGCCAATTACAAGCTACGCTGTTATTTCACTTTTTCCGCAGTCATGCCACCTGATCCAAGACGTCTCAGGGCCCGACAGGAGGGAAGCAAGCAATTCCAAGACCCCGATTCGACTGATGACAATGACATTGACTATGGAGAGGTGGCAACTGGAGTGGATGCTGATGGAGAGGTTGACGACGGGACCCTCGAGTGGACACAGGACGAGGCTGGGGAGGCCAAACGCCACGCCTACCAAGCGGTGCAGCACCTCGCGTTGGCTGCCATGGAAGACGACATTCTTATCGCCGCCGAGGAATCACAATTGGCAAAAGGACAAAAAATGGCGGCTGAGTAAGTTGGGTTTGAAAATGGTGTGGGTTTAACGAAGAAACAGGCGATAGAGAAATCTCGGGGATGCAGTAGCATTTGTAGATTGGCAGTCGAATTATATGGGGTGTACTTTCAGCCCTCCAGTTAATAGTATTGGTTTAAATAGAGTAACCCTGGGTTGCTTTGTTAGCCTCAACCCTCCGTAAAAAATGCGAGGGTCGTGTGTAGAGCAATATACTACATACGAATTCAAATTTTCGGCTTCACTTTAACTAATCAAATCATGTGGCAACCACGAAGGAAGAAAAAATGCTTCCTATGTAATATGGACCAGTGATGATAATTTCATTTTTTTCAAGTGTAACAAATGTGGTGTCTGTTGCGCACGAAATAATGTTCAAGCTGCGTCCGGACGTGTTCAAAAAAGGTGAGGACTGATTTTCCGTTGACCACTTTAAAATAACTCGAATCTAATTATACCTTTTAATATAATGCAGAGTTTTATGGACTTTTAAAGTATAAGTATAAGTTGATCGATGAAAAAGCCAAATGGGCGAGTCTACCGGTTTTGTCCTTTTGTTAATATCTTACGCAAACCTTTTAGATGATCCAAATGACAAAAAGGTAACTATGTATTAAAGATAAATGTTTTTTTCTTATATTTTATTGCGCGCATCGTGCGTCAATGCACAGTTACACGTATAGACGATTCCAGAATTCATTGTAGAAACTAAGAACATCAATAAATTTGAAATCTATAGAACGCTAATTTCGTTGGTTGTTGACTTTGGCGTGATTTGCTATCACCAGCAACCAGGTCTTATCAAACTCTGTATCACATTAGGACGAGGAAGACGATGGGAAGGAAAAGGAACCTATTAAAAAAGAAACAGAAACCGAGGGAGCCGTTGGAGATTCGGAAGATGATCCGGACCCCAGCGAACTAGTAAAACGTATGAGCGACCTTACTAAAGAAATGGTCTCTTTCTTCAGGGACGTCGTCATGAAAGCAACTTGAAAATAGAACGTAGCATTCGGTTATCCAATTGACTGAGTGATCATTTCTTTTAAAAATCCGCATTCGATTCTGGCGGTATTTTCTGAATGCACGTTACTTCTTCGCTAGATTCGTTAAAATATAGAGTTTACAATTCAATTCATTTTCTATATTTTTGTCTGTAGTTTGAAATGACAAAAACTGCTTTATGGTTGGAAAAAACGAGCGAATACTAAATAAACGTGTAATAATGCGAAAACTTGATGTCACAAAAATTAGAATAACAGGATGGAAAAAATGAAGGTCAGGAATACATTCTTTTGTTTATTACCCTAGCAGGGCCGAAGACGTCGACAAGGTCATTGCCTGCGCCTGTCCGACGAGTCATATATGGACTTTGGTTTGCAAATAATTGGGCTCTTATCTTTTAGTATGCCTTGCAGGTCTCCGCATAGAACGTTGTGACTTGTGTAAAGTGGTGGATCTATTAGATAGCCAACTTTAAACAAATCCAAACCGAACAAGGAAAGCAAGCTTTGGTGGGGAAAATATCAAGTGTGTTTAAATGTTGTATAATTTAAACAAAAGGTTATTTAAATCAGCCCGCCGCAGAGCACCTTTCCTTAGAAATTAAGTCAGTAAACGATCGAATTCTTTAACAACCAATCTGGGCGGCATCACGATCGGAGAGGTTGGGGTGCACCGACACGGGTGTACCTGTTTCGTTGAATTGGGGAGTGCGTCTTGGGTGTGCCGAAGAATAATGTGGCGAATCTTCGGAATAATAAAACTTGCCGCGTTGGCGCACATGTATAAGGCGTAAACGGGTTAACTTATTTATGGCACGATTGCGAATCTAGTTAACTAATCTTAGGAAATGACGCAAATGATAACGATTTGTAGGTGTTCTGGAACCACGCAATCGGAAAGGTGCTGGTTACATGTTCGCTAACTGAGAGGAACTATATACGTGCTGCTGTATTCAACGAAATAAATAAAAATATACCAATCTCAACGGCAATACCCCGATACATGTCGCATTCTAAAGCTAGCACCCGGGTAATAACAAAACCTTTGTTCACGATCGAAAATGGCCTTAGACAATCACAAATACAATAAAATACTGCAACCAGTAAGAGACATTCCATCGAAAAGGTTTAATAACATAGCAAACATGATATTCGTCGAAATACATAAAGGCGAGATTTTGTTTTACATTTATAACTGATCTGGCGCGTTATATAAGAACGAATATTCGTGTTTATAAATCTCTATCACTCTTCCAATTGTTATGTCGTCTATTTTGGTAGACCCTGATGCAATCATATACGAAATTCCCGAAAAATTTACTATAGAAAACAAACTCGAACCTGTTATTATACATGGAAACGGAGATATCACGATGTTTGTTCATTTGATAATATTGTACATTATTAGATTTGGAATGAACAATGGATTCAGTACTGATTTTCCATCGGAATTGCACGGTAAACTTGCTCCCGAAGAATTTCAGGAAACGATATCAAAGGTTAACAAGCAGTTACGAAGGTCAATGCCTACGAATTTGAAATGGTTACTCTGTGGATTTATATGTTGTTGCTGTACCCTCGGTTGCTCAATGTGGCCTGCCATTTGTGTCAATAGGAAAGTCAAACGAGTTATCGAAAAGACCCTTGAAGTTGAAAATTCCCGTCTTTATTATCAACTAGGACTTACTTGGAGCTTATCAAAACAACGATCATCAGAACCTGTTGTTATGATGGAATATGTAAGTGTTTTATCGTTTAATCCGATCTTGGGCAACAATGCCCTTTGTTCTGTAATGTCCCAGTGGGTATGAGATCTAGGAAAATGAGATTATTTAATAGTAATCTGTACTCCGCCAGAGAGTGTCCCCAAACGTCAGTCAACACCATGAATAAGGCGACTTAGATGGGCGAGTGAAGGAAGAATGTTAGAAGGTACACGCATCGTGTAAGTGCACTTTCGAAAGAGGATATAATAAGGAAAGCGATAGACAGAGTAGTTGGAACACAATAGGAGCTTTGGGCGAAAACGGGACGTATCCTTAAAACAAGTAACTACCCAGCTGGTCCTTTGTGTGGGATAAAAGAGGATGTGTGGAGGAGTTTCAGAGGCTGCGTTTTCGGTTGCGGAGAGTTGGGAGAGTTAAAGGGATCCTGTATGAGGGAGGAAAGTGAGTTGCCTTACTTTGAGTGAACCAGAAGTTCGTAAACACTATTAGATCGAACTCCGTACTATCGAAAGATAGCAAGGCAACATGGTCGCCTCCTATCGGGTCATGTCGTGCATTACAATTAGTTGATTCAAACATAACTCTGATTTATTCCGCTGTTATTTATTCGCTTCTATCAGTTAAAAGATCATTGGAACACTCTACATTACTGTACTAAGAACCTTGGGTTATTTCGGTCGTTTTTTAAGTTCCATTTCTGTGTTTGCTCATTTGTTGCCCCCCCTGGCTTCTATTATTATTTATTCGTCTTTGTTGTCCTGTATCCAAAATCCAAATTTGGCGGCTCTCTACTATTAGAGGATAAACCGGCTGTTGATGAGTGGCCTGGGTTCGATTCTCGGGTCTGGTTACCACGGGTGATGCTGATAGTGTAATAAACTCAAGGTCACGCGTCATCCAGTCCATCTCATAATGCCAACAATCCCCTTGATTTGGGGGATGACAAAGCACGCATAATCCTATGCATCCATTTGTGTCCAACAGTGAGGGGCTGTAGAAAAGTCCTATTTATTAAATACGCGATTTATAGCCTGAGAGGACATTGGGAGAAAAACAGAATATCTCCTCTATGGTCGACCCACACAATAATGTCCGTCCTTGATTAGCATGGTATAACCAGACATGTGGGCTATGGGAGATCCTGCTAATCAAACGTTTCCGGCTATCTCCTATCAGAGAATAAACCGGCTTCATCACTGCTTCGATTAAGCTTCTCGGGAATACTTTTGCAGGTGTTGGCGTCTCTAGTGTAACCCATCCAGTGTGCCTGGCCTGGAAGTTGAACCCAGGTCTCTCACCTGACAAATGAACCATCGGGCCAAATATGCTCTTGTGTTTTTAAAATTTGTACGCTGATCTCGATAATTATACCGTATGTGAAAGTTGCTGTCTGTTGTTTGTCCTGCATGTCACGATACCATTTTGATATTTATTCACCGTGCTATCTGAGTTGAGACGGTCTGTACTGGGGCTACAGCACAGATACCTCCTGGGTATCTTGGCGTTCGTGGTACCAACAAAATCAGATTCCCCGGATAACAAGGTTGGCCGTCCCGAACACCCTTGTGTGATGAGGCCTGCGTAGGCGAATTACGAAATCGCTGTTTAAACACTGAGAAGCTGCCCGCCCTTATGCAACGCCGTCAGCTGCTGTGTTTTGGTCACATTTTGCGCATTCAAATCTTTGTCTCTCTGGCCGTCGCCATTCCCAGGATTGCATTTTCGGATCGGTGCCTTCAAAACGGAGGCTGTGTGTTTTGGCCTGCAATATGTCTGGAGTATGCGCCGCTGCTATCAGAACTGAACCACTGAATGTGTAATCCGGGGCAAACATGAGTCCTCTGGCACGTTAAATTAATCCCCTGCTCTACTTCCCTTTCTAGGTTCTAAGACTAGATTTCATCCCCAAATTCTCCGTTTATCAACCAGATTGACGCATTGGAGAGTAAACCATCTTTCCCCTGCGTTGTGTTTTATCGACATCAAATAGGCGCTTGGTCCCGCAACCATCTCTCTTAATCGGCAGCTCCACTGTATCACCCGCCTCGACCCCCTCCCCAACCTCAGTTGTACAGTCTCAGCAGACCATAACATCGAGTAACCTCCTGGTTGCACATTCATTTATGCTTGCCCCCCTCAGCCTTTCTAGAAATCCCTACCGAGTGATTGAAATGTACCAGCTGTCTCAAGTTGGACTCGAGTGATGTAAAATGTTTAGTTCTCGATGTTGTGTTAACTTGGTAAGCCAGTAATATGTATACGAAGCGCACACATGCTACACATTATTTTATCATTTATGTAAGCTAAGTTGAGTCAATTTTACATATTTTTAACTGTAATGAAGGGCCCTCTCGCCATAAATGTTTGCGGGGTGATCTTTGTAGCGGAACAGTTAGTTCGGGGTTTAATTAATCGGTAATGTATGGCTTGAATTTACTTCACTCAGTGGTCGATACATCGCTCTCGGTTGGTCTGGTAGCCAAGGACGGTATCGAATAAAATTGTTGATTTTCCATACCAGGAGATTTACATTCCCCTGGAATAGAGGGGATGGGGGGGGGTTCACTTAAAATACGAGATTAGTTTAAAAAAGTCAGAACATTTAAGGAATGGAAAAATTATTGGAGAACAATATGCAATAAGGGGAATTATACAGGCATGGACAAAGGTTTTTATATGGCTAGAGCTTAAGCCAAGTCTCCCGAACCGGTGAACTAGGAAACAGAGGCGACAGCATTTACCAAAGACGGCATCCACATGATTGCTCCATGATAACCGACTGTTAAAAATAACACCGAGGAATTTAGATTTTGAGCTCGAAGCGAAATTATGGAGTGATGGGATTTCGGAAGTAGCCGTAGAGCCCTTTCAAGGCACGTAAGTAAGACGCCTCTCAAAATACCCATTATTGTGCGTCCTTAACTCTGTTTAAGTTGATTGCCTACGCGGATTATCGGACCCTCAAACATTCGGTTTTTCTTAACGGACGTCAGGGCGTTCCAAGCCAATGCGCCGAAAATTTTTATTTTTAGGATTTTCCATATACATTGCCTGTCCAGCATCTAAAAAAATGCCATGTCATTTTAGTAAATTAAACCGATTTTGAAACAAAAGCGTTGGACGGCTTTGAAAACAAGCCAATGATGGTGGATAGTCGAAGGTATTTAAAATTCGTGGATTAAAGGCGATCTTATTTTTGCAGATATGCAAATGAAAAACGACAGAGTCCAGCGTCAATTGTATTAAGCGCCCGGTAATCGAAGATTACAATGACTACTCGAATTGATAATATATTTGCAACTTGCATCAAATGCTTGATTGAAATAATTCCGACATAGAATAAATGCGATATATATCTTAGTCTCTCAATTGTTTGATTCATATCGTTCGGCGCGGTCTTCTTCAAAGATATTAATTTCTCACGGAGGTCAATTTAGATAATATTGTTGTGAAGATCGTGGGAAATTTCATAGATTTTTAGTGACCTTAAACGCTCCCTTTTGTTTTAACTCACACGATTCGATTTCCACCCACGAATTCGCGATCACCGACTTAATGTTGTGAATTATATAACTAAATCAAGTGAACAATCTCGATTATACTTTGGTTTCCGTTCTCGTACGTAATCCATTTTAGATGCGTAGGTCGTAAAAGGGCTTAGAGGTTTGAAGTATCGTTTACACTGAACCACGACATTGGCGAACAGATTTGTTTTTCGGATTTTCTTCTGATGAGCACCCCGACGTCTATGTCGTCTCCATCAAAATTCCACCTCTGTGGAAGAGCGACATACATGCATTGCTTTCGGTTGTTTAATCTCAATTTGCGGCGAAAGGAATTGTCACCGAAAAAACGATGTTCCATCACGTCGTTGCGTCACTGACGGAAGATCTGGTTGCCAGTTTACGTCACATCATCGTTGCACCACCGGCAGAAAGCCCGAACACTGTGCTAAACACATCTCTTATTTAGCAGTCTACGATAACAAGGACACCGCGTTACAATGCTCTGTTTGCGGAAGAGGAATTGGTTGACTAGGGACCCTCGTACGTTTTGCAACACCTGGAAGTCTTATCGGTGAACGGAGACATCAGCGAATCCATCATTCGGCACCTTTTCATCCCAAAGCTGCCCCCGGTCGTCAGAGCCTCCTTGGCAACCCTCTTACCCACGTTGCCGTTGTTCGAGTTAGGCGAGTACGCCGACCGCATTTTGGCCGCTCGCCCTGGCCATCTAGCAGTAGCCGCCGTGACAAGACCCCCCCCCCCAGAAACGCACTATCGACGAGATTCAAGAGTTGCGTGACTTGAGGCACCAAATGCGTAACATGCTGGAGAACAAGGACAGCTGGCAGCGTCAACGGAGGCCACCGATGGCCTTAAACACAAGCAAGACAACACGCTTTGCTGATTTCATCAGATGGTCGGGTCCAACGCAAAGCGTTGCCGTTCTCCGTGTTCTATGTCGGGAAACGGAGATGCCGTGCAGTGAGTGTGGCTTTCACTCCGTCAGGTAAGTACACGCCCAACCGCCTTCTCTTTGTGAAGGACGTTGAACTTCGGTGGTGATATGAGTGTCATACCCCCTCTCTGTCTGGCAGTTTACACCGATTTCGTCCTACAGGCTGCCAATCGAAGTAACATCAAAACTTGCGGACAGCGTTCGCTTCGTCTCGACCTCGGACTGGGGCGCATTTTCCCTTTCTCATTCATCGTGACTGATGTCCCTCATGCGATCTTAGGTGCGAACTTCCTTTTCACGTTTCACCTATCTGTCAGCGTCCAACGAAAGAAACTCGTTGACGAATCAACGGCAGCGGAAGTCTAGGGTTGCACGAGAATATTGGGCAGACAATTTTCCTCTCGTCCTGCTTGGAATTCGTGTGACTTTTAAACCCGACGTCGACTCCTGTCCGGCGGAATTCGTCTACGGTGCAACTCTCCGCTTAACGGGTTAGCTTGTTAACCCAAGCAGAGCGGAGCCGTCTCTGCTTGTCTCTGCTACGTAGTTTTGCTTTGAGCGTTCGGCCTAAAGAAATGTGACTCCAGAAGTAAGGCGTCCAGGTCTAGCTACAACTACAAAATAGCACCCACGTTTTTCTCCGTTGTGATCTCGTCCGACCACCATATGATGGTCCTTTTCCGGTACTTTCTCGTTTTGATGAAACGTTTATAATATCCATGAATGGACGCCATGAAACGGTTTCAATTGATCGACTCAAGAATGCTTTCTTCGAGGCCCCATTTTTTCAATACTGTTCTAATTCTCAGTCCGTCCGAATTGACTTGCCAACCGAAGGACGCGATTTCTCCACGAAAATCCATTGTGTCATCTTCTCGTGCCCCTGCGCGAATCCGTCCGGAGCCGGCTGACGCATTGACGACCACCCGTACACAAAGCGGTCGAGTCATCTGCACACATACAAATCTAACACATTTTTCCCCTTAATTTTCCGTCGGTTAACCTGCGTCCCAACCATCCATCCTTATTGTATCTTTTCTCTTGTAGTGACCTTAAAAACCCCTTATTTGTTAACACACACTGACCGATTTTCGCCTACGAATGCGCGATCACCGACTTAACGTTATGAATTATATTATTAAATAAAAAGAACAATCTTGATAATACTTTGGTTTGCATTCTGATGCGTAATCCTTTTTTGTCATAAAAAGGCTGAGTTGTTTTAATTATCGTTGTCAGCGAACCACGACAGATTCATAGCGCAGGCGATTACAGAAAATAATTTATTTACTGAAAAATTAAATAGGACAGATGAAATTTTTAAGGATTCTGTGATAAATCAAGACCGACTCGAATTATGTTCACAATTGTCGCGTCAAAGTTAAATTTGTGAACGAAATAGGAGATATCGGTAGCGCCAATCGACCAACCATGTATGTTGTAGAGTTGTATAAAAATTCCCAAATGGATAATCGTTCTTGGTTTGGAAAATGACCAGTACGGCCGATCTAGTACGGATGGTTTCGGATAGACCACGACGGCTTTGTCGTCAGAAAGCCAAGAGCTTTGTTACGCGGGATGTCTTCGTCAGGTAAACGTTTGTGACAGTGTCTCCAACAATCTGTCTAATGTGTCACCATCACATCCATATTTGATAAATTCTCAGTCATATTAGGGAATCCTACTTCCATTGCCAATTGTTAGGACCTGTCGAGAAACAAATACCTTATGTACTGATTTTTCGACGAACCAATAAAAGTGGGGTTTGAAAGAACAGCGTCGAAGGTGCTCGACGAAGACTATAAAAAATAGTGAGACATTCTGCGCTCGTTGCATACGGTTAAAGCCAAACATGGCCAATAATCAGAAACTAGCAAGCATTCGCCGTTACCAAAGTGATATTTAACATATGTCGGATCCTTTAAAAGATACGTAAAGCAGGCGGTAAAAATATAAAGTATGCCTTTTAAAGATTCAAATAGACAAAATTATTTTAAGGGATACTGAAAAAGATAAGGCAAAGGAAATTATGGGTTGTAGCCTGTTCCCTAACCGTGATTCTGTTTGTTTAGGTAAACTAAGTCGCTATGTCTGTCTCAATAAACATAATTGGTGTTTTTCTTTCAATCAACCGACAATCCTTCGGTCTCTTATATGAAATGGACTCATCAGTTATTGTCAGGTGCTCCGAAATCCTCGATACCGTAGAGCAAGCCACTAGGAGTGTGTTTTCGGGCTTCATCTAGGTTTCAATACCATCTCATGCTTCACAACTATTTGAATATGGAGCAAACGGTTTGTTAATCCGCTGACTTGTAAAATCTTCCTCTTTGCAACATTATTATATTCTGCTGCAAAATAGTGCCGACTGTCCTTTGTTACAGAAGTCCTCCCTCATGGCTCAAGATGACCGAGAACATTGGGCAGACAATTTGCCTCTCGTCCTGCTTGGCATTCGTGCGACTTTTAAACCCGACATCGACTCCGGCGGAGTTGGTTTACGTGCAACTCTCCGCTTGCCGGGTGAGCTTCTTAACCCAAGCACAGCTGAGCCGTCTCTGCTTGTCTCCGATTTTCTTCAGAGGCTACGACGTTTTGCTTGGAGCGTTCGGCCTAAAGAAACGCGGCCCCAGAAGTCAGGCTCCTTGGTCGACCCAGAACTGCAAAAAAGAACCCACGTTTTCTCCGTTGTGATCGAGTCCGACGTCCCCTTGAGCCACCATATGATGGTCCTTTTCCGGTACTTTCTTATTCTGATAAAACGTTTAAAATATCCATGAATAGACGCCATGAAACGGTTTCAATTGATCGACTCAAGAATGCTTTCATGGAAGAACCGTATTTCAATAATGTTCTATTTCGCAATCCGCCGGAACTGACAGGCAATCTTAACGACGCGATTTCTCTACGTCATCTTCTCATGCCCCTGTGCGAATCCGTCCGGAGCTGGCTGACGCATTGACGGCCACCCGTAGACAAAGCGGTCGAGTCATCTGCACACATACAAATCTAACAAATGTTTCCCCTTAATTTACCGTCGTTTAACCTGTGTCCATACAAGCCATCCTTATTGTATCTCTTCCCCTGTCGACGAAGAGTCTAAGTAGTGCCCTTTAAATCCCCCTTTTGGTTTTAAACCCACAAACCGATTTACGCCCACGTACGCGCGATCGCCGACTTAACGTTTTGAATTGTATTATTAAATTAAGGGAACAATCTTGATAAAACATTGGTTTGCGTTCTCATTCGTAATCCTTTTTACATGCGCATTTCATAAAAAGGCTTAATGGTTTTAAGTATCGTTGAACTCAGAAGCCTGAAGTCGCGGTTTTATGGAGAGCTGCCCTGAACAACCTCATTTAGAAATGGGCGTTATTTGGTATTTATAACGAGGTATGGATAGTAAGGTGAGTCAGCAAATTGTGAATGTTGACCAAAAAACGCGTTTTCCTAAGAAACTGTAGTCGTATAGCGATGGTATTGCATAAAGATCCCAGTCTTAACTATGGCATGTGTGGGTTATGATGAAGATGATGTATTCCGTCTTAAATATAATTGGGTTTTTCGGTGTGGTACGCTTTGCGATATTTCTAAACTAGTGTGTTAACCAAGGAAACATCTGATATACTTTGGTACGTTTTCATAATATATTTAAACGTAAATGCACAGTTAATGTTTTTCCCTTTATGCGCCATGTTTTTAATTTTATTTCTCATTATTTCTCTATGCATAAATCGGTGACGATAATCATAAAAATCCAACATACCTCCCCGTTTCGCGTAACGGAATGTTCGTAAACTTCGCAATAACATTAGCCTAGTTTAAACCTCTTTATGAACCTATTCATTTATAGTTTAACATAATATTACTATATTTTTTGTCACAGTCCAGCTTCACGAAAACTGTTTTATGTCCAAACGCGTCCTTTGTCGGCAGCAAACCTCTCCAGCGAACACAAAATTCAGCATATTGAATGCCTACAAAAGTTAGGTTTGATATGGATTGTAGGGTACGTTTGTCTTAAACATCATATTTCCCAGTTTAAAAGATTTAATGAAGAACTCCAATCTGCGTTATTGTTGGGATTTACTTCTGAGGTACTTTTTCCAAAGTAACTGACTCTTTCTTTAGGGAATCGATGCACTAAAAAGCACAACACAATCATTAAAGAACCTGAATTTACAAAAATATGAGGGAAATTTTCAAGAACTCATTCTTATGTTATGTCAATCCGCGGACGATATTTCAGCTTCTTATAAAGGGCTAGTGGTAGGGACATTTAGATTCGTTTATACTCTAACGTGTTTCAGAAAATTATCGAGCAGCCTGTGGCCAAAAAAGATCCAGTAGTTCTGAAGTATCTCGAAGCTGTTGCGGCATTTCAGACAATACTTTTGAATGAAGATTATTTGCGAGGAATATCTGGGTGTCATGCAAAACTATCTTGTCTCACGTCGTGTAAGCTAACCGCCTTTTGTTTATGTATTGTTTAGTTTTGATAAGTTTCTGCAGCCTCGCCAATTCAGCAGATGCTATTGAAATACGATTTGGATTTCAAGCTTGGAAATTCCTGTCTAGAATCCTATCTTTATTTCACGTCCAACTGCAGGAAGCTTTTAATGATGAAATTCGGGAAAGTTCGCCCGTTCTTTTGTCCGACAGCCTTGTTTCATGTATGCTTTCGTCGATGAAGCGATTGTTTAAAGAATGCGTATTTGATTCGCAGGTAACTCAATTTAAAATCTCTCATTTCGAATTTCTCTTATTACACGACTGCTATTCATTTGTTTAATTTTAAGCAAACCGGCAATCTATGTTGGTTGACAAAATTGAAGCTAATCGCTTTTATTAGTCGACTTGTTGTCGGATGCCTGCAACAATTCAAGTCATCAATATTTACTACGACCACCGACCATTCCTCACGAAGCATCGTTCAATTCCTGGAGTGGACGACCGTGTAGGTTTTTTAATTTCAATGACTTTTGGATCCACAGGAATCCCTCTATGTTAACTGTTATTATTATCTTTCCTTTAGGATTCAGTACGCCGGTGGACTTTTCAATAAAGGTGCTGGTCTCAATGACGCACTTCTGAGGGAAATGGAGACCTCATTATTCATAGCTACGGAAGTGGCCATATCCAGTTTAGATAAAGTTCGCCCAGACACCAACAGACGTGTTTCTTCTGCGGCCCTGTCCATCATATCATCCAGTAAATTTATATTTTAAGGAAAGCCTAAATATTAGATTTGCATCCCTTGGTCACCTGCAGAATCCTGATCAATGTTTTATTGAATTTAACTAAGAAGCCGGGTACTTTTTCTTTGTATTTCTGACTATCTCTTAGACACTGAAGTGATGGAGTCTTGGTTGTGTGATGAATTCAATATTTATACATATATATTCACCAATTTGGAGGCAGCATTCACATCATGGAAACCTTATGATGAGGCACCCAAAATGTCCGATTATAATGTCCCCGAATTCGTCACTTTAGATATTGGTAAAGTCTCTCTACTTATTAAATACTAGTAGATCATTCATATTATTATATATTATTTATATTTTTAGGTAGTGGTGATATTTCAAATACAGTAGAAGAATTTCTGACTGACATAACAATTAAATTCTGCCAGTCTGCTCGTTCTCTTCCAAACGAGTTTTTCCCCCATCTTGTACGTTTCTACAGTCTAGTGTCGTGATAATGGCAATCAAAGCAGTGTTTCATTGGTTGTTGCGCTTTGTGTTCTCATTGGTGTAGGTGCCGAAGCCTATCCTGCCCATTGATCTCATTGAGTTGTTTTCGTTTTTAGGAATCGGCTCTCCTTGAAGCACTTCTTCACGGATCCCCCATAACATCACTCATTGCGCAGGATGTGTGGTGTTTTGTAGCAAGGTAGGTTTCTGCGAATATCTTATGAAAAGTGGGGTTCGGCTTCTGCCAATCTTGAAACGATTGGCATTCCTTGTTCGGCAGTTATGCGTAACAGTAATTATTGTCGGTGCTTTGGGCACCCTTCTGTAAAACCGCGAAAACTTATACACAAAATGGTTTTTTGGGGGGGAAATAACCGTTTCCGCAACAGTCGTTTCCCCACCCCACGTGAATTGTTACCTGTGTCGTTTGCCTTTTGACATCGAACACCAAGTGTTTATGCATTCTTATTGGCTTTAAACAGGCCCCTATAGCCCCCCAGCTAGGTGTCCCCTCCACACAAACACACTACCTTCGGCAATTGCAATAAACCCTGAAAACATTCGAAACACGCCCTTACCGTCTCTGGCTTTTTGTCGCGCGTGTCTGAGCTGTAGTGAGCCCTGTTCTTCCAGTTGTGTCTCTCCTAAGACTGTCAACTAACGACCACTGCCTGTTTCGTTTTGGATTGCGGATGGGTGTCGTTCGGGGGTCAACTATTGGGACGTGTGAGTTCGGCTACTGACGCTGTTCTCCCCATCTCTCTCTCTCTCTCGCCCACTGCCAACCATAGATACGGCAGCGCCGACCTCTGCTGGCAGTATGTGACCCTACTGGGCAACACGATCCTCTGTGTGGCCGAGCGATACGAAAGTGACGAGGTGGCCAGCGGCCTGCAACCCCGATGCGCTCTCCACCAGCTGTCTCGCCTGGGCTCCCTCCTCAGCCGCCTTATTGTCTTTCTTACCGCCCGGCAACAGGTGAAATATCGGGGGGGGGGGGTTTCGGTTGTTTGGCGCTGCCTTGCGTCCCGAGGACATCCGGGCGGTGCCTGATTTTAGATTGTCTTGTTTATCTTCTGCTAGATGTTTAGTCGGCTTTGGAACATTTTACAGGTGACAGCGTCCCCGTGCCACCCGAAGAGGTGATAGGGACACAGTTGATGCATTCAACTAAAGACCGGCTCAGCGATGGCCTGCCCGGTCAAGCTGTTGGGCATCCTTGTTCGTCTTGAGAGCCAGTCCGTTTAGACGTGTCATAATTGACTAGGAAGAGATGAAGCTCTGGGCCTTGTCGAGCACCACAGTCATTGGGCTTGTAACCGTAGCAACAGCCTATAATGTGATGCGTCGATTGAACTGGAATCCACCTTCATGGTGACCAATCGCAAGCGACCAGGCGTGGCAATTTTTACTTCCGCACTTTTTCAGCGCGAATTCCTCACCACATTTCCATTGATCGACAGTCTCCGGCATGGGGCCACGGACAAGTCGTTGCTATGGCGATTCATCAACCTCCGTGTCTCACAGCTCCAGTCCTCCATTCGCCCGCTCATGGAGCGGCAGATTCTGGATCAAGTTAATCGGTTGCTTGTCATGTCCAAGTCTGTCGCGTGGCTCATTGACACGGTGAGTCGACCCCCACCCCCGCCTTTGTTTACTCATTACTATTGCTGACCAATGGCTCGCGGAGTGGGAAAATGTGGTGCTTTTGCAACTCAGCATACCTGGAAGCAGCTATGACTACGGTAGCACTCAACAGTTTTCCTTCCATCCGTACTTGCTTGCATGCTTCGCTCGGCTATCTCATACTGGAGGATGAGTCATCTTCGTGGATGAACGACGATCAGAATCCAGGTCGAAGCAGATTTAGGTTCTGGTTCCACTGGCACGATGTTTCACTTCACGAGGCATTTATCTAGGGATGGTATGAAAATGTATATTGGGGAATTGCATTGGCTATCGATTGCCCAGGTGCTACTCAGAGACCGGTGTATTAGTTGAGTGCCAGTTTGAGGCCGAAGACGACGGGGGGATTCACCACGGGGACACCTTGGCATATCCCACCTCGACCAACGATTCTACCCCTCGTGTACCCATATCCGGTGATGAATGGACAACGAAATACCCCCCCCTCTCTATCTCTCGCTTACTGCCCTCTCAACTCTCTTAGCTCGTCTGCCTGTCGCTGAGTGTAGAGCTGCCGGCCTCAGCGCTCTCCTCCAGCTCAACCACCCTCGGTGAACTCTGTGGCGCCGCGGCGAGCTTCGACGCCTCCCGCGACGACGTCGATTCCCAAGACGACACCACCACTCTCCCCCTTATCGCGCCCCCACACCTTATTCACTCGGTTGATGTGCCCCTGCGGACGGAGATTATCGTCGAGGTGGTGTCGCGCTGGCTTCCGCGTCTCATGCAGTTGGCCACGGTGGGCGAAAGACGGCCCAGCAACAACGACGCCATCGGTTGTGGTCATAATGCCGATGATGGTGACGATGATGATATTGCTCGGGAGAGCCAACAGCTGATTCGGGTGGGTTTTTTGTTGTCCCTTGGATGGCTCGGCCCTTAGTCGGTTGAGTCCAGGAGAAGGGGGCATGCTGAAGCCGCAGATGCACATTTCTATCAGGGCGATAGCGTTCGCTTGGTTAAGCCATTCAGCGTCGCTTCCGTCTGGTGCATGGCGAGTTTGACTTGGGCGTTTATGATGTAGACTTCGCCGGATGCGTCTACCTCAGTCCCGTTAATCCAGGTGCGAGCAGTAGCTTGGTTGTCAAACTCTCCACGACACTCGTGTGTGTGTCTGTAGGCGGTTCTGTTTTCCCAATACCGAAATCCTTGCCTTCGCCGCGCGGGGTTGGAGGTGCCCCTTTCCCGCGATTCGGACATCTTCTGGACCCCCCCTCTCCTTATTGCCAAGAATCTGCATGCCGGTTTCATGGACGGCGATATCCGCGACACCGGCTCATCGACTTTGGAATGAACATGTCATTTTGTTTTCTCCCCCCAGTCCCTCTTCACGGAGCTCAAGGCAACCTGTCGCGACGGCCTGTCTCTACCCTCCATCAATGCCCTTTCTCGCTGGGTCCTGGCTCTGAGTCCTTCAGGCGGGCCTTCGGGTCGTTGTCGTCTCGCCTCCGCCTTCCGTTTGGCCTCTCTCCGCAAGCCCATTGGAGGATCTCTCCAAATGTCTCCGCGATGGGCAAGTTATTTGTTTGACATCTCATTAAACCCAGGCCAATCCGAGGTCGACACTATAGTTGGGGTTTGGGTTTTTGATACAGGTCCAGCGGTGACTTTTTCTACTATAAATCTGATAAAAATTCAAATGTTGCGTGTTTTAGCTGACGGCGATGTGGTCCCCGCTGTGCCAAACGGAACTGGTCGCCACCTCTGAATTAACTCGCAGTGCCGTGAAGCAAATCAAGGAGGTATGTTGCCTTCTTTTCCTGCCTGGCAATGCGACTAAATTTTGCTGCTGGGGCTGCATCATCCGGAATTAAAACGAGCCTGGGTTCCATGTCTGTTGGTGGATGATACAGCCGCCGCCGCCACTTCCACCACCTCTTCTGGTGCTCCTACTAATATTCCCACGAGTAGTCTTCGTGGCAATGTCATCCATAAAGCAGCCGACACATCCTCCAGCAGGAGATAAGCCGCCGAAACTGATCACTGTTGCTTCAAGATCAACCGGATGTTCCTCATTACGACACCTTGCATGCGTTGATCGGAGACTAGGGATCTCTATCTTTCTCTCTGTCGTCCTTTGTAGAAACTCAAGGACATATTCCCAGGCATCGCCGAAGCTAAACGCCGCCTGTCTCCCCTTGATGGTGTCCCGATGATGTCTCCGACGTCCAGGGGGTTCCAAACACCAAGATCGAAGTCGCTAACAGCAAACAGCTCCGTGGAGATGTGCTTGTCCGATCTTGCGGAGGTTGTTGGTCGACTGGAACAGTTCGCCGGCTGTTGCAACGAATCACAGCAGACTCGAGGCACTGAACTCATCGATCGGTTGTCGGTCATCTTTTGTAAATTAGAATTTTAGAGAGCAGTCTTTTTTGTCTCTCCGTTTTATACGCGTTTATTAAAATATCGATATTGAATTAAATTTTTTTCACTGTGTGCCTTTTGTTTGCTTGCTTGACAACAGCCTCTCTCGTTTTTACCGGACCTGTCTATGCCTGTTTTGGGAGGCATCCATTTGCTTTTTTTGGTGTTATTTGCCTTTGACTTTCTCCCCATGCTGGCCAATGATCCAGCTGCTTTATGGATGACATTGCCATGAAGACTACTCGTGGGAATATTAGTAGTAGTGTACCGATGCCAACAGTGATCGGTTTCGTCTGCCTATCTCCTGCTGGAGGATGGGCCGGCTGCTTTATGGATGACATTGCCACGAAGACTACTTTTGGGAATATGAGTAGTAATGGACCGATGCAAACAGTGATCGGTTGTCCAGTTCTGGTTTCGGCCCGCTGCAAGACCAGGAGTTCCATCTCGGCTTTGATCTGAAGTGCTCACGTTCGGCAGGGCCAACTGGGGCAAGGTGATTGCGAGAGGCGCCGATTTAACTGAACCCAGATGCCTCCTTAAAGGGGATATAACAGTTTAGCCTGAAGGCCGAGAAAGTGAGCGAGACAATCTGGTTGGGAGAGGCCCAAAACAGCCAAATAAACCTCACGCCCTACACAGACGGATCGGCAAGTATTTTGGATCCGTAGTGACATTGATAACGGGAGACTGGAAGGAGCCATCTGTGGTTTATCGACCACTACCACAAGTCGGCTCTCGGAGTTCGTCCTTCGGCACGAAGTTGTTTGCCCTCCTTTGAGCTACAAGACGGCTTGAATACCACAGAACGCCCTCGAAGCACAACACTGGCCGCGGTGAGACCCCTATAAACCACTTCTCCGACAATGATTGACACGCTGGACCGTGGCACTAGCGGTGGGAGGCAGCGATATTCTGCTCGGTGTCAATTAATTGGATTATGCCAGGCAACGAATAGGCATCGTCTGTTAGAAAATGGGGAGAATGGTATGATTCCAGTTCCTGCGCGGAGGCCTTGGTGGTCATCCGTCGATTTGTCCTCAGGCAACACGCGACCAACGACCGTGGCAGATCGAACTACAACTGATTCGGCTAGACCAGACGATGCCTGAGAGGTTTACTCCCGATCGATGCTTGATGCACTGTCTGCGGAGATGACGAGACAATGGAAATGCTTTGTCGCTAGAGAAGCGAAGACGCCACTGGCAACCTGACTAGCTGTCGCACGCGTTCATGTTAGGGCGTCTTATCATTGAAACACACTTCACAGCGGTCATGGCTGTTGTGGTGGTACTTTAAGCAGCGCATTTTCTTTCCCAGTCACAGTTTTTCTCACGATCACGCACCTGATGCGCATCGCTGCAGTGTTTGTGGGGCGGAGTGTGTGTGTGTGTGGAGGAAGCAATTCAAGACAGAAAACGGCCATCTGTTATTTTGCACCCTGTTAGGATGGTTTCCTTCGCTGCAGTTCCACCGCTTCCCGAGGAAGGCACTCCTCGTGTATTCAATACTTGTTGGACGAAGACACGAAAGAACAACCTGCAGTTGCCAAGAGACGACATCGACGATTCCCTATTTGTCCCGAAAATTTTATCCAGAATATGTTAAGCGGGAACTCAGAGACGGGTGTCGTCGGTAGTGTCGTAACTAGTTTAATTAATTAATTTTACTTGCTATTGTTATTAATCGGGAGCGTGAGTTGCTACCCGAACGGTCCCGGAATGACCACCGGAGACAATCAACATTAGGGAGAAGTGCTGAAGTCAACCGACTGCCTTTATCTAGTCTCCAAGAAAGTCTCTCTCCGCACATACACTCACACATATTTTGCACCAAAATCCTCACTACCGCTCGTAAGAGAATCATTTTCAACGCTCCTTTTTCCGTCAGCGGAGACCGGCTGTAGTTAGCCAGTCCGGTGTTTCAGTGGGTGGGCCGTGAAGACTTGGCATCCTTCATGAAATCGGCACATTCTCTACCAGGAGGTGGTAGACGCTAAAATATATATTTCCTTCAACTTTTCTTAGGTGCCCGCCTCCGCTGCCCTCGGTGACAGGAATGCGAGTCTTAATTCAACGGGTTAAGAGTGCCTCGGTGCATGGTATGTGAGGTTTTGGCGTTAATTGTGGTTCAGGGGGTTGTTGCCAAAATAATTGCATTCTTGGATGAGGTCGCGGCGCGATTGGACGAAGATTCCCAGGAATGGGGTCTTCATCTTGTGATGGATGTCCTTAATTTAAATTATCAGCTGGTGAAGGGGTGTGAGTGGGTGCTGTTGCCTTCACAAAATATCGCATGCCCAGGCTACAGAACCGCCGAAATGTCAAGGTTTTCGAGACCTGGCAAAACACGGTTAGTGCATGGGTTGGCTGATGGACTAGATAGGAGGCCAGCATTAGTTCATTTGTGCAGACCTAAATTTACATCATAAACCTTCGTCTTGTTCCCCTTCTCTCCTCCACCAATCGAAAACTCTACAGTGAACGGTGACCTCGTCAGTGAAATCGGTCGCGGACTGTTGGTTCTCGTGGGAATCTCGCGTTACGATGATGAAGCGGACATAAATTATATGTAGGTCGTTTCGTCTTAGCCGAGTCGCTGTATGAATTCAGGAAAAACAACCTGGAAATTGATGATAAGTGACGGTTTTAAAGAGGTCCTCCACTGATAAAATAGTAATTGTTAAGTTCGCCTCGTAGTTCACACGGTGTTGATGGAAGAGAAGCTGGAGTGTCTTTCAGTAATATATAATAATTGTAGTGGCTTTATTGAGGTCACGAGGACCAAAACTTTAAGCAGTTAAAAGAGGCAGTATAACAAGTGTTAGATGTGAAAATTGTCTTTCAGTTCCTGTTTTATGTTTACGTGGCTAGAGCTTAAGCCAAGTCTCCTGAACCGACGAACTAGGAAGCAGAGTCGACGGCATTTACCAAAGACGGCATCCACATGATCACTCCATGATAACCGACTGTTAAAAATAACGCCGAGGAATTTCGATTTTGAGCTCGAAGCGAAATTATGGAGTGAAGGGATTTCGGGAGTGTCAACAGCGGCTGTCTGGGAAAATGTAATATAGATGCATTCTGATGCATTCAGCAAAAGACCATTCTCCGAAGACCACTCGAGTACCTCAGTGACTGCCTGCCCGAGCTGTTGAGAATCACCATCCGTCTTGCATGCATGGCATAAAGTCAGGTCATCCGCGTATTTTATAAGTTTCACGTCGTTAGGGGACCGAAGGCTAGACGTGTAATAGTTTAAAAGGAAGGGAGATAGCACTGTGCTTTGTAGTACACCGCAGTTATTTGGCAAGGAGATGGTGGCTTCATTTCCGACTCTCACATGTTGACGTCGATGAGAAAAATAGTTTTGAAGCCAATTTATCAACCATCCTTCAATGCCATCTTCACTTAGTTGAGAAAGGATGCGGGAGCGTGAGATAGTGTTTAAAGCAGAGGAGAAGTCCAAGAAAACTCCCTTGATGGCTTTCGCTCCGGCATCAAGTGAAGAGTGGAGTGTGTGCGATAACGTAGCCACGGCGTCCAGAGTGCTTCTATTTGGTTTATAAGCAAACTGAAACGGGTCATCGGCAGTTTTAAGCGTGTCACCCAATTTCGAGAGGAGGTGTTTCTCAATCACTTTTAACCACACAGATGGGTTGGCGATCGGTCTATACTTCACAGGTCCAGCGGAACCATTAACCGGTCTTGGGAATTGGTCTTATAGCGACATCTCTCCATTTTGAAGGAAAGGAGCATTCTCCTAACGAATGATTGACGAGCTGGGTGATAAACGGAGAAATCTCGCGGTGACAGATTTTAAGAATCGCGGGGGGACCCTGTCAGGACCAGCCGCTGTGGAGCTCTTTTCATGCGTTTTAACTTGTTCTGTGGGAGCATCTCATAGCTCGCGGGAGGAAGGAAACCATTTCGTCGTCTTAACCAATGGGTATCACCCCCAGTTCCAGTCCCAACGAGAAGCGAGGTCATATTTTCAGCTGGACTTTATCGTTGTTGAAGGTCCACAAACTCCGTTAGCTCTTAACCCTTCCCAACCAATTAACCTAGATTGTGATGGGTATTTCGCCTCGACGTCCAGCATGGGTTTCATGGGCGTTAATTGTGTTCTTTTGAAACAATCATCCACGTTTTTGTCTACGTCCCACCCGGCAGATCGCGTAAAGTCGCCAACATTCGGATCTTTCCTGGTGAAGACGAAAAAGGAAAACGCTGGGACAGGAGTGTCGTGGACATCGGAGGAGAGATTCTTTGTGTGTCCCAGGTAGGTTCCTATCACCCATACCTCTACACTGGCTTCTGCCTCAATAAATACGAAACTTCACCACAGTTTGATCGGGTTTTCAAGTCGTTAACGGTGTATGCTCCTGTCAATACGCCACTTGCACTGAAACATCGTCCAGCACCTCCAACAGGCTGACAAACCAGTGGGAATAAATGGCGAGGCCGTGGTGCCAATCGATATTGTTCATGACGGACCTGTGGATTAATACCTGGTATGAGCAACGCGAACTCATGCCGGGTTCATGCGTGCAATTGGCCGCTCCTTCTATTGGTCATGCAATTGTAGACACTGTCCGGCGATATAATCGATTAGATTCCAGCTTTCAGATCTCTGGGGTCGTCAATTTTCACGAGAGACCAATGGAAGAAGTATGAAGTCCGACTGCGTGTCGATGACGCCAGAAGGGCGTTCAAATATTCACGCGCAGTGTGGTTGTGTCGTGGTTAGGTTAGCGATTCGGTAAAGCTTCGCATTTTCCGGGGTCTAATCTGTCTTCCACTAACGTACGGTTCCGCTACGCGTCGAAGTTAAATTGGGATTGGAAGTGTTCTCCTGTGGATGCGTGCGACAAATCGCTAAAGGCGACCTGTGTGACGTCGCTGTGCATTGGCTATCAACCCGTCGACTAAAGTTGTTCAGCCGCGTTCATCGCCATCTTAACTTCGAGCAGTCGTTTGTGCTGTCGTGCTCCCAGATCGACGTTCTTGTGGCGTTTCGCCGTCGCCTTAGTCTTCCTTCAGCGCGCTCCGCCCCCAGCTTGTTGCCACGATCGTTTTCACTTCTGGAGTTAAATCAACACGTGTAGATGACCCCCTTGTTTGACTTATTTAGTTCACACTTCATTCAATACTGAAGGGGAATAAGCTGGACTTTCATCTCGCCATGGCACCAGACAGCTCCAAGACATTCTATGAGGCCTTTTTGATGAAACTTCGAGGGCTCTATCAAGAGGACAGGGTGAAAGGTGCGTATTTGCAATGCCCATTTGTTTCCCAACTCTGCATTAGCGACGAAGAGGGATTCGCCGTAAATGATCTTGTTTCGCCCTCCAACAAGGAACCAATCAGAGTGTTAACCGCTTATTTGTTCGAGTAGAGAAAGTCGTGGCTAGCGGGAATTTATCCCCAGAAACAATACTTGTGAGTCTCAACTTGCAAACAGCAATCCCGGTTTCGACAAACGTTTTATAGCAACTCTACGTTAGATTAATTATTGTCATCACGCATGATGCGGAACGCCCGAGCTCGCAGTCCGTCTACGGAGTGTGCGCAGCCGGAGAGGCTGAAACTGCCCCCCGCAGAGACGCCAGAACTGCCGCCGGAGCCACCACCCATGGCTCCGCTTCCAACACCACCACCAGAACCTCCACCATTGCCGACCGACGAGCTTGAAGCCTGACCCACCGAGGTGCCACATGCGAGGGCTGCCAAAAGCAGGAGGCGCAGTTTGTCCTGCCCAGTGAAACAGTCCATCCGCAGGATATCAGACAGCGAGTGTTCCTGAAACGGAGATGGGAATTGGTGGAAGTGTGTGCAGTGCTGGAGCCAAAAGTTGACAACAATCTGCTCCGACCAGACCTCTGATCGCCGTGCATTGGCGGCCACGGTTCGTGACATTCATGAAGCAGCAGCCGGTTCATCCTCTCGCCGTAGATACCCGAGACCAAGAAAAGATGGAAGGTGTGACGACACTTCCATCTCCCAAGCTCCCGTAGAGAGTTACACGCCGAAAAATCGACAACAGCTTCCCGGTATTGCCTCTGCCTCTATGAGAGGTACTGCACATTCTGGAATCAACGTTTCTGGGAACAGTCCGGAGTCACGGAGAGACTCTTAAGCGACAACTCCTCGGCATTGTGCCTGCCTCCTCTGAAAGCCACAGAGACGCCACAGGGCTCTGTAAAACCGTTGTGTTTTCGCTCTCTGTTGTTGGATTCAGCCGTATTATGGTCCGCAAACAAATTGTAGCTTTACGGCGGTTCATTACAACCCGGGTCACGCAAAAGTGTTGTTTCGGATGTCCCAGCAAATCTTGAAATTCCTGATTCTCTCTGGTAATCCAAATAACAGACATTGGCAAGTCTAGGAGACCTAGCCATCACCTTTATATGGTTCGTCGTAATCCACATACATGTGTGTAGAGTAATTTATCTATATTTGAATTTAGATGGCATATTCGGAGCTCTAATGGACGTGACCTTGACCAACGATGGCCCAGTTACGATATCGATCGATTCGCAAAACCACCAGCCACCACGGCTGAAAAAACCCCAACCCGATGGCGCGAATTCTGAATCCGCAACGAAGGGAGACGAATGAGTTACGTCTGTAATATAAAATCAACCAATCGGGTGCTTCTCTTCGACTTGGAGACTTCATATAGTGTTGGGGGGTGGGGGTTGTTGTTTTGGCGGTATTGACTGAGTTATGGCCTTGAATTGACGGGGGAAGACGTTTTTCGTACAGCTATCTTCTGCTAGAGCGTGCGTCGGCTTTATGAATGACGTTTCCAAATGGGGATTCTTTGGAATAAGGTGTTAAGTTGACGGCGTCCCCAGTGTCATGCGCACGTGGAACCAAGGCTGGTTATATTACTGATGCGCAGTCTCTGGATTACAGGCACATGTCGCTACGTTCACAGCATTTGTATGCGTTGGTGAACATGAATGCGTGGGCCAATGGGAGGCCGAGAAAGTGGTCTTTTGTGATGATATGAACCAATCAGAGAGGCGGAGTGGTGAGGTCTGTCATCCACTCGCCGAACAAGCCGGTTTTCTGTGGTCTCCAACAACTGGCAGCAGCCAACCCTCCCAGTGGCTAGGGGGGGGGGTTTGCCGTGAAGTTTATCGGGGAAATACTTTACAGGTGACGGCGTCCCCAGTGTCATCTGCAGTGGCCTGACCTGGGAATCGAATCCAGGTCCCTCACAAACAGTGTGAGGAGGCTCACGGCTACACCATCGGGCCGTCCAGCCCCCCACGACGGTGATTTCGAGTCGCTGCTTGCATTCGATAGCGTCCGCAGTCCGTTTATCCCGCTTTACAGACTCTCGGGGAACCGTTTGGCTTCTTACCGGCTTATGCAATGACGCGCTGGAAGCCGGATCGGCTTGTGATAGTACAGTTGCTATGGCGTTGTTAGTAGCGTCGTTGTCTTGGATAAACGGTACGGCGTTGGTTTTAAAGTTTAGCAAGGCCAGAGTTGGTGCTTCGCTGAATAGCCAGTTTAAGTTGGCAATGGAATCTCCATGTTTCGGGACAAAGGGAATGTCTTGTTTGCATTTTTCTTGGTCAGTCTGTGTCTTGGAGTCGCGATCTTCGCGTAACCTTTCGCGAATTCCCTTTAATAGTCTGGTGAGGCCGAGTAAGCTTCTCGCGTCAGTTTGGATTTTAGGGCATGCCCAGTTCTTTACGTCGTCGAATCATGCCCTCGTAATCTGCAATCCATTTTTTCGGAGATAATCTGCCTCATTTACGGAGAAAGCAGAAGATTTGGGGTGTATCAGTACCGCTTCCTTTAACGAGAGAAAAACGCGACTGCGTTGCAATTGTGCTCCGTTACTGTTGGGGAACCGCGTGGATTCTCCAAGAGAAAACCTTTATTTTCGTTGATCTATTCAACTTTGACAACCGCCCGCGCCGTCAGACAGACCACCCACATTCTGGAAAATACACTCATATTTTGAGGTCATTATTTGTAGTCGATCGCTTTAATGTCCAGACGTTTAATCGTCGTAAACAAAAGTCATCCACCATTTTTTTACATAGTCTTTATTACACTGAACACTTTCCCTCTAATTCCATTGGCTCATTTAAGCCAACTCACATGTATAAATTCTCGAGTAAATCCGCTCTCATAGAGTTCGTTCACCCTAACACTCGCCCGTCTTCTTTCACCCGCCTTCTTGGGACAGTCTTACGGTTGGTGGGGATACGGTTACGGTTCACAACAGTTACCGTTCTTCCGTAGTCGATGACACCGTCCAGATAGATTCGATAAAGGAAATATGTTAAATAAATACGCTTTAATACCTTCCGGTGGTTATAATCTATTTAATGTGAGAGTATTCTACCAAGTGTTGTTTTGTGTGTGTATCAGTACCGCTTCCTTTAACGAGAGAAAAACGCGACTGCGTTGCGATTGTGGTCCGTTACTGTTGGGGAACCGCATGGATTCGTTGATCTATTCAACTTTGACAACCGCCGACGCCATCAGCCAGACCACCCACATTCCGGACATTACACTCATATTTCAAGGTCGTTACATGTACCCAATCGTATTCATGGTTACGGGCTATATCGAAGACGCGTCAGTATTAGGCGCAGGCCGAAGGTGGGAATTTAAACTCTCTCTCTCTCTCTGAGTATTTTTACACAAATCCGGAGAGAATTGGGGGTGAGATCAACTGCACTACGAAAAGCGGTTCTATTGCATATTTGCTGCCGTTAATTTAGCAGAAAATGAAGACTTATTTGCGCTGTTTACTTAGGAATGTCGACGCATTTCGTTCGTGTACGTGGGAGTGGGCTGCAGAATTGCTGCATGTTGATGGAACTTGCCTTGTCCCCCTATCCTCCAGCAACCGGATTCGGGCCAGTTAAATGTTTCAAAGGGAAGAGTGATTCACTCCTGACAGAAAACGATCAATCTATCGACGTATTCGCAAAAAAAAGGACGTTAATGCGCCTAAAGAAGGTCGCCAATCCTCCGAATTTTAATGCTAATTTTATTAATTACCGATGCTTGAAATTATCCAGGCAAAGCAGACATTTTGAAAAAAAGCAAAATATGCGTTTAACAGTGCGCCTGAAAGGGACATGCAGTCTGTTTTTAAGAATAAGACGGAAATTTCCCCAGTCCCATTGGGGCCTTCGCTAAACGCATTCCCATTGGGCAAATCAATGACCAATCAAAGTCACTGATATCTCTTTTCGACGCCCGAACCAGCATGACTCAGACCCGTAAGGAAACTCACTTAATTCTGATAAATGCACCTCTTCGTTAGTGACTGTTTGGAGTAGATGACCACGGTATCTTTGAGCATTTAGTCCAAACTGAATGTAATTATAACGACTAAATTGTATTTGTGAACCCCCTATTTTTTTGGCCTCAAAGTTATATCGCAGCGAATCGTGTGTCACGTAATCAACGAGGCACGGTATGAAAAAACGTAGCTTGAGATGAAGATGATGATGATGATGATGATGATGAAGCAATATCTAGAGCCTACGGGGCGGGTAGGCGCGACCCCCATGTCTGTCCAAATACCTGTAGACTCTCTGACCAAGTTAGCAGTTCAGTTCTTTCTCCAAAACGTGTTGGCTTTTCTGTTTTACAACTCTCGTTAGTGGCGAGGCGGCCACATGTTGATTACCCTCAAGGTCAGCATCGTTGCTTAAATTTCGCAAGATCTTCTAATTAATGCAATTTCATTGAAGCGCCATCACATCAGGTCGCTTTAGAAAGGTCAAATGTACTCCACTTTCAACAGTACCTTCGTTATTTTTTAAAAACACCAACGGCAGTCGTGTCTTCTCAGATAGCCTAATTTTTAAGAAACTATTTCGAAATCTCCTTCACCTGATCTTTGTATGAAGCCATTTGAATTCCGCCCATGTTTCTTTTTTTAAAAAACAGCACTTCTTCTAAACCAAATACCTCAACTCAGTGTATTGGGAGACTTAATTCGATTCCAGACACCCGGGGTAGTTGATTTGTGGGGTTAGAATGCTAGATGTCGATTTTTTTGAATACCGTCGCCAAAATATTTATTGTACTTGCGTGCGTCTTCTTCAACTATCAGCTATTGTGGAACCACCACTATCGTCGTCATGGATGATGCCGTGTCTTCGATAACATTTTGGGTTGACGAACCAAAAAGATTACGTCCAGTGTTGAATTGTTGCGCCTCCAACCTGACGCACTGGAGTGGATCTCCGCCTGCCCGAGCACCAATCACGATTGCGTCACGGGATCGCCGTCTTCAAGCGACACGTCCTAGTTGCTGGGGGCGTTGGTGGGGAGAACTCCGACCCCCTCGATTCTGTGGAGATGTTCTACCCAGCGCAGATTGGCCCCAACAGCTTCGGCCAGTGGACACAACTGCGACCCCTGAGTAAACCTTCGTCCTGGGTTCACCTCGCTGTGTGGCAGAATCGCGTCTTCTCTTTCAGTAAGGTTGCTTTCGTGTTTTGTGGTTTGTTCTTGACCGAAACAGTAATTCATGTCTTGTGTTCAAAAGAGAACAACAACATGATCGGTGGGGTACTGCAAATCTAAGAAACTCTCCACCGTAACAAGATTGCTATGTTGAAATTCCCCACAGTCATCCTCATCATCACCGTCTTCTTCGGCTTTTTGCAGACAGGCAATTTCAATTTAGTAGTAAAAAACTGTGGCCACTAATAAAAACGGTCGATGGTGAAGAAATTCGGTGGGGATTTACTTAATAATAATAATAATTTTTTAATAATAATAATTTTTACGCTTTATTAAGGTCACAAAGACCAGAACTTTCAGCATTTAATGTTTAACAGGAATGGAGGAAATAACAACGAGGTAATGGCGGCCATAGAAGGCCTTGTCCATAACGCGCGCGAGACAGTTTCCGCCACCCGGCCTCCAGGTTGCGAGATTACAAGCGCACGCCACTACGCCACTTGAAGTCCCATCGATTAATTGATTACGACATCCCCATCCGGTTGGCAGCTCTTTGACGATCTCTTGACGACAACCTGCTCAAAAGTCATTAAAGATTCATTGATTCAACTAGGCAATGCCCAGTTGTTTAAGTTCGCCATCGATGAAACCATACATTAAAGACGTTTATCAAGAACGATTGAGTAAGGGTGCAGGAAGACCCAATTGGCGTTGGCACACGGGATCAGGATTTAGATCCGTTTCATATTTGTATTAGCAAAAACATCTATCATGAAAACTTGTTTAAGTATGTTTTAATGCACGGAAGCTGTTACTTGTCAAGCCCGAATACGCGTTTGATATTTTGGTTATTTTAAGTGGTCGTTTTATCTCTCAAAACACGTTTAATCGGATTCAAATAAAATATGCCAAAATAATGCCTGGATTAAATTTTACTCTACTTATTTGCCCGTCTTGTCGTCTTTGGAGAAAAACTCGTGTTCAGCGCACTATTTCAACTGTTGGAGGAAGCCCAGTAAAAAAACCATCTTCGTTCCAGATTCCTTTGTATCGCCAGATCATGTCAACTCCCTCTGGAACAACTGCTAGTTGTGAATATATTTCCCGCGTGTGTAGTAAATCAGTATAGTTTGGGACGTGGGCTTTAAAGAATGCAATTAAATGTTTTATTTAAATTCAAGTATGCTGTTACCGTAAACATACCTTTCGTAGTCTGAGATGACGCCAGATTCGAATGAAAAATCGTAAAATTTATTTTCGTGATTTGTATTCGGCTAGTTGATGAGCTAAACCTGGAGAAGTGCTGCATTACGCGTTTCCCAAATGGTATATTCATTGAGTATTTAATTTGCTTTCTTCCAAATTAATCTCGATGTTTTTCCTGTCAGGATTCGATCGTTTTCGTTGACCGATCAATGCTAGTTGAAGGATTGAACAAGATCTGCTTAATAAACTTCGCAAAATTTCCTTATGTTTGAATACGGTGAAATTGAATGGCGGTATATTCATTCAATAGACTGTTTTGTTGTTTGCCCATTTAAAATCATCTAGAGAAAACACAAGAAGTTAGAGTTGTCGCTAAAGTTTTACACATTTAAAATGAATACACTGAGATTTCTATTCATCCGGTTTCAGATTTACGAAAATCGCGCCTGTTGCGGAAGCGTTTGATTAACCCAAGAAACCTCTTTTTCAAATTCGAGTTTCGTTTCTCACATTCAAATTGAACCGCCATTTTTAAATGAAAATAATCATCTGTTTATTTAAATGCATAAAGTACGGGTCAACAATTTATAAATAACAAATTATCTATTGCTGATGTGCAGCGAGAGCACGCTTACATGTGTCGATTCTTTTGGCGAACATTTCCACGACATTTCGGCATAATTTGGGCTCAATAACGCAATAAAAACACCATAAAAATGCACTCTGCAGTAACACCAGAATCGACATCCGCCAGCGTGTACACGGGGTTTATTTGCAATTTATAATTTTTCGTTCATGCACTGTATCAATAATTTTCCGTTGAAAAAGAATATCAAACTTGAATGACCCTGCATTTGTTTTAATTCCTCATGTGTTTATCTTTAATGTACAGATAGAGCACGCAAACGGCGGAAAAAACCATGTTTTGTCTGGAATTCTCTGGTTCGGTCACCAGCGTCTACATGGATAAGTTTCTAAAAAATCTGAACAATCTTAAGTAAAAGAAAATGTACCGAATCAATGAAAAAGGTTTTGTGAATTCGGATTTTAAGCTTTGACTGAAATCAAATCAAAAAAGAGAGCGCGACTCCTTCGACTTGACGACTAAATGCGTGTATGTTTGTCAGCATTGGAGCCGCGTTTCAACCTGATTTGCTCTCGAAAGCAAGCCCAACCATCGAATTAAAAATATAAACGTTGAAAATAAAGTTTAACCAACATATTTTTTTATTACTTAAGGTGTGTCGCAAAACGTTTCAGATATCCCACGTGTGTCGCAAGTGAAAAAAGGTTGAGAACCACTGGTCTACTACCACGTAATTGCCACGCATTCTCTTATTGGCCTACTGTACTCAATCGGCCATCTAAATGACACCCGTCATACTATTGGGCTGTTCAGGTAATTTGTCAAGAACTATTTCGTCTGGTTACTGTCTTCGGATTGGTGGGAATCATGGGTCCTTAGCGTCACCCAGGAGATATCACTTGGATTAATCATCTGATTGCGTCCTGAAGGAAACGTGTAAAAATGGAGAGAGTCTTTTGTGTCACAATATAATGCCCCACACTGCGATGAATTTATTTTCTATGAAAGGCGAAATATTTCAAATCGCCATGCAGAATTATCGTTTATTGTCTCCTGCGGGGTTTTTCATTCCATCGTGTGTAAAAACAAACGTTATCGTCAAAAGTATACTTTATCAGTGGCGTAGCAACGTAAAACTGATTCTGGACCATTTGTTTGACTGCTTCTCTTTTGAGGAGTGTCCAGACCCAGATGCCTTGCCGGTGGCTAGCCACCATACACAGCTCTTCGCTGTCGAAGCGTCTAACTACAAAAACCTGGATTGGACTGTTCAAATCCGATGTAGGGGGTTTGGAATAAAGCCCGTGGGCGGTATCCACCTATGGAAACAGAACAGTGCCTTGATGGCTTCCTTTCTAGGGTAACTGCCATCTCTGGAATCCACGAAGCTGGTTCCTCCACCAGCAGGTGAGAAAGCCCCACAAAGTACGAAAGCATTGCATGTCTATTGGACCCCATCCTCCAGATATTTATCGCCCAATCACAACGCTCCGAATTGACGATCTCGCATCGCATGTTCGGTAGCCCGCGCACACCCCTTCAACCAATCGGTGATCTATTATCGCTTCAAGGTCAATTCATGTGTGCGTGCAGTGGGCATTCCACCGCTGTGCTTGTCCATTCGGTTGCCATTATTGCAGGGAAGTCTACTGCGAAGCAGGAGATCAATGAATGCCATGTTTGCCTGCACGACAAACCCCCATTCCGCGGTCCCCAGGAACTCGTCATCTTCGGCACACAATTCCTCATTTGCTACGTCTCTCGAAAGAATAGTGAACCAGACTCAAAGGTCATCCTCTATATCGTTTGCAAACAACGGAAGTAATTCTACGGTGTTGCTAACGAGGAATAATTTGGAAAATCCCTGGGGATTTCGGATACAGGGGGGACGAGATTATAACCTTCGGTTAACAGTCAAAAAGGTGAGACTGGCCTGGTGTAATATTTGTTGGAATATCAGCGAGCAAGTTGCTTGTTCACTATTTGTAAATGGGTTTATATCGTCTCCTTAGCATTTCTGAACTTTCGTACTAAAAATTTCCGAAATTCCTTTGGGTTTCTCTTTATCCCTCAAATGGTGTGCATTTTTGCTACACGTTCTGCCTTTTTTCTGCTATCATGTAATGTTTTTAAACAACTATATTAAACTGCAAAACGCTCCGTTTTAGGATGATCCAGAAGTGGATTGAGATATTTTCAGATGAATCCAACTTTTTCATGTCTGGAGAAGCAGAAATGCTTGGTTACGCCCACAGAACATCATACCTACTGTAAAACAATGGGGTGGAAACATCAGACTTTGGGTTGTTTTTCTTCAGAGAGGTCAGGAAGACTGATCCGTGTAAATTATAGAATAATGGGGTCAATGTATCGGTTGATTTGTATTTAAAAGCGCCTTCCATCAGAAAGGGCATTGTAGCCAGGTCAATGATCCTAAACACATTATCGGGGTAACGAAGGAGTGGCTTCGTAAGAAGAGTTTCAAGGTCCTCGAGTGGTCCAGCCAGTCACCAGGTCTGAACCCCATAGAAAATCTTGGCGGCGAGTTGAAGGTCTTTGTTGTCCAGTGAAAGCCCCAAAACATTATTTCTCTAAAGGAGGTCTGTAGGAATCAATGGACCACAATCCCAGCAACAGTGTCCGAAACCATTGACCTCTACCATTGACAATATTGGGTATATAACGAAGTATTGAAATGAGCTTTTGTTTTTTACGAAATACTAATTGTCTGCAATAATTTACTTATAAATTCATAAACAAATCGGCAAAGTGATTTTTCTCTCATTGTTGATTTTTACAAGCCTCTCTTATCTTTTTAAGTTTGGAGAACTTGCATAATTGGTGATTGAATAAATACTGTTCTGCCCCACAGTATATTCTTCTTTTTACGTGAATTCAATTTGATAAAAAATCACCGGTTCAGACAAATTTAAGCTTTATTTAAAAACAACTCTTTTAAACCTCAATTTACCCAGGTATTTGTTGACTGAAGCTAGGTTATAGGGAGAGGAGTCCAGATTCACTACTTATGCAATCACAAAGACATTAAGGACTGTTTCGGCGGTATAGATCACGCAAAAGCTGGTCTATCCAATGAGAGCAGATCTTTATCTTTTTTCTGGGCCGTTAAATGATCTCCATTACATGGTCGCATAACTTTACATTTGTTGGGGGTTTCATTTGTTTGTTTTTTCATTCACCTCGTTTTTATTTCCTGTTTATGTCTTAACTTATACTTGTTTGACATTGAAATGCTTAAAGTGTTGGTCTATGTGATTTGAAAACGTTACAATGTTGCAGACGACAACTGTCCGATACCTGTCCTGTTCCGCTTGTTTTGGTGAAGCAGAAAATCGGGTCAAGTGGGGAGAGATATGCAACTGATCCTGTTCGAATTAAACAGTAAAGCCTTCGCATTGGGTGAATTGTAATTCATTGAGACGTGCTCAAATGCACCAGGCGGTGTAATTGCTAATCTAATATACGTAAAGCGAGGATTAGGTGCATGGGAAACGGAACTACGGGGCATTTCAAATTCGATTTTTTTATTCAATGTACAATTAAGCACACATTTGAAATGGAATATTATACTTTTCATCCATGATATACTGCATATGGCTGAAGGGCTTATTTTTTCGGTAAAACCATCCAGTCGTTATTGAATGAAATTAACGAATTGTCGGCGTTTCCGATAATCGTTGGTCTTCAATTCCTGCACCAACTGAACCGTGTATGGCAAAATCCCTACGCGAAATTCGCTATTTTGTGATTTGCAGATAAACGCAATTGCTGTGAGCGCCGCTCAATTGACACATTTTGATCTTCTTTAAATCTTTCCCTCACAGCAACGATATTTTTAGTCAAGCGGTCCCAGGACGAAAGCTGTAAGGGTACACGGGTTGTAATCTTCAATATGTAATTTTTCATGCATGAATATTAGACCCACTAATATATATATCAATAAAAAAAGTGATGATTTTCCGTTCAAAATGCGTGCTGAATTTGGATTTGAAAAAAATTGATTTCGGAAGGCCAGTATTTTAACAGGCTATTGAGGGTCCAACGGTTAGAAAATCAAAGGCTATTGACAATGATTAGAGAACAGTAAACTATGAACAGAATGATACAGGCATCAAAGGAAGCTTGGATACGGTCTGAATTAATCCCAAAGTGGACAGAAATAGCTGCTCAAGGTTTCTCCTTCGCGTGAGGAGAAATCTACGATGCTGTGAAGGCCAAATGTGGCCCTTTGGACGTAGAATTGAAGTGCCGGCCTCCTTTCTCCCACCAGACCCTGGCCGGAAGCCCAGCAGAGGGACAGCTGCACAGTGGCGACGAGATCCACGAAATCAACGGCCAGGAGACGGTGACCCTGAGTCATTCGCAGGCCACCGAAAGCATCCGCGCGGCTGGCAGGGACCTCAGGTTGGTTATATCCAAGTGAGTTGTTCTTTTTTGACCGTGTGGCAACCTCCTTCTCCTCTCCCCACTTGGGGACGAACCGGCTTCATGGGTGTCGCGAGGCTAACCACATTTCCGGATTAGAATTCCAGCATTTAGGATCCGACTCGGATATATCTCTGAAGAGCTCTAGGGCAAAAGGTCGAGCGGGCAAGACAGGGTGTGGTTAATTCTTTCCTTTGGGCCAGAGTATCTTCTGTATCCTCAAGCAAGACGACAACAAAATCGCCTCCTCTCTGTTCGTTGAATCATCCTATTACAGATCCCCTCCTCCATCGATTAGTCTGTTGTTTGGATCTATCTTAAGATGCTGAGGGTTGAGGGGTTGAACGGGAGATCCGACGAAGTATTAATAATAATGGTAAAATTAATAATTGTAAGTGCTTTCAAGTCACTGGGACTAAAACGTCGAGCATAATATAAATTTAATTAGCAATTCTATACGAAAACTGTATTTTAGTTCTATCTTCACATGCTGGGGCGAAACTAAAAATCGGGGCAGATGAGGAATTACCGAATTACGATACGCCGTCGCCGTTCTTGTAGATATTGGACGTTATTGTCTTCGTATTGGTCAAGGAGATTTACATTTCGACCAATGGGAATATCGGGGATGAAAGGGACAGAATTAATCAACAGGAATTTCATCTCCTACCTCGCACACCGCCAGGTACACTTGTCGTGTCCTGTGTGTGTGTGTGTGTTTCGCAACCCAGGAGGAGAGACATTTTGATGTCTGGATCTGCATGTCGGCTGTAAAAGAATGTCTAGCATAAACGCCTGTTGTTTGTAAATGAGGCTGCTCGCTGCTGGAAATAAAATAAACGCGCCATTTTGGCTAGACGGGAGTTGGTCAACTTTCAGGCCACGTAAACATTTCATGTGCAAAATAAGTTTGGAAATTTGGAAAGAGTTAAATAATAACCAATATGTATTGATTCGTAAAACAACGAGACGGGGTGAATTCATGTTGAATATGACACAGCTTTAAGCCCCTGTCTCAGGGAACTGTATAATAATGATCATTGAATATTATTATTATTATTATTGAATATTATTATTATTGTAATCGCGTTATTAAGGCCACGAGGGCAAAACCTTTGAGCATTAAAAGTTCTCTAAATTCCGGAAACACCCATTCTGGTGCAACTAATGCGATCAATACGGAATGATCGAAATGCGAAATAATCCGTTATTTTGGAATTTAAATAGCCTTCACATCGGTTGATGAATAGTGGCGTCCTGAACAGAGTGCATATATAATCCACTTCAACACGAAATTCGTTTTTTTTGAAAGCCTACGTAACTTATACACGTAGCGGTTTGAGGAACTCTTCGGAAACTGACATCAGGATGTTTGCTTTCACGTTTAAATTGTCGAACTTCCAAAGTATCCTTATGAGATGCCACAAAAATCTTTAAAACGTTTTATTGTTTTAGAAGTCTGGATGCTGATTTATCAAATCTCAAAATACAACCTACCCAGAACTCAGGCGGGAGCCGATGATAGATGCACGGAGGCGAAATACAACCTATCCCAACTGTTTTTCCGCTTATATAAATGATATCAATCGATAAAGCATTTTCGCACTGTTTTTGACATTGGGATGACAGAATAAAATGTGCAGATAGTCCACTTTATTGTCATTTCATTCAACGTGTGTACTTATAATCTAAAGTAGCAGTTGCATAAACAAGGGATGTTGTATTGATGACCACAATATACTTCTCTTCTTCTTCTTTGGGACGGCTAACTCCTGTCAGAGGATGAGCCGTCGACAGCTTCATGAATGTCGCGTATCGTAGCCGTCCACCCGCGGCGGTCGGAAGCCAGCTCAGAACAGATCGTGATCCGTTTCTGTTTCGAACGACACATCCCGTAGACCTTCTGTAGCTCTAAACGCTCCACGTCCTCCTTGACGGTGCTGATCCACATTTTTAGCCATCCATCGGCCCGACAGCGACAACCTGTGCATGATAACGGCGCAAGACAGAAATGTGTGAGCTCTGTCGCTGGGCGGCGCAGAACTTGGCCGAACCACTGCAGCCGACGACGTTGTAGACGGGTTGACAGATGCTTTTCCGCATCCGTACAGCGACACCTTCTTTCGTTGTTGGAGAGCTTGTCGCGCCATTCCGCTTTCAGGATTATCCTGGTGTTTTCGACTTGCAGCCGAAATTAGGATGGGGCGGATAGCGGCGCGATAGACACGAATCTTAGTCCTAAGGCTTATCTCTCCTCGGCCCAACAGGCTAGAACACAGCTGTTGGAACGCATTCCTGGCGCCGTCGACTCGTTTTTAGACCTCCGTCGCTTCATTAAAGAGGCAAGGGTTTTGAAGGCTGGGACATAGCAGACCGGCGAATCGTTGAGGTTGCAGTGAATGTTCTATGACTCGTGTTGCATAAGGTGGATGTGGTCCGAATGATGTTCTGTCGAGCTATTCAACAATAATACCACGAAATTGTCTCACGAACTTCGCGGTCCATAGTTCGGCTTCTGGCGCTTATTGTACACACCTTTTGATTGATGACAGAGCAAGACAGAGGGTTGTGAGCTCTGTCGCTGGGCGGCGCAGAACGTGTCCGAACCACTGCAGTCATCGGCGTTGTACAAGGGCCTTATTTCGCGCCAGTCCGCTTTCAGGATTCGTCGCAGACACCAGTCATCGAATACTTCCAGTCTCCTGGTTACTTCGACACGCAGTGGCCAGGTTTGGCAGCCGAAGGTTAGGATGGGACGGATAGCGGCACGATGGACACGAATCTGGGTCCGGTGGCTTATCTCTGCTGGGTTCTGCAGGCTTGAAGGCAGCTGTTTGAACGCGATCCTGGCGCTGTCGACTCGTAGTTGTACCGCCTCCTTCGAGTGACGATTCGGGGGTATTTTAGAGCCGAGGCATTTGAAGGCTGGGACATATTCGATCGGCGAATCGTTTAGGTAGATTGGTTGGAATTGGCGTTCAGAGCATGTAGAGGTGATTATCTCCAGCCCGACCGCTTTGCGAGGGCTTTTCTTCGGCAATAGAGGTTTCTCCCAGGACAACGATATCGTCAGCGAACTCTAGGTCGCCGATGGAAAAGTTCGGGGTCACTTGTACGTATTTTAGAGCCGAGGCATTTGAAGGCTGGGACATAGTCGACCGGCGAATTGTTGCGGTAAATTAGTTGAGAGTAGTGTTTGGGGAATAAATAATACTATAATATACTGGGTTAAACTGACTATTTAGTGTTAAAAAATAACTGTTTTCGTCTTATTAAGGTCACGGGGACCGAAACGTTCACAATTAAAAATTGTAACGAACAAAAATTATGCAAGAATTGGGAATCATATATAAAAGTTGCAGAAAACCCGTATAAACGAAATAGCGAGGTAAATGTGCAAAAATGGCATATTGAACACTTGAAGAATGGCAACCGTGTTTAGTAGGATATTGAAAATTCCTCAGGTATATATCCACAAATACTAATGTAAAATCTACAGAGAATAAAATTCTTGGTGTGAATAGATTATCAACAGAAATTAATAGCTAACCCTCTGTCCACTTAGGCTATTTTGAGACTATATTCTAGAATATACATTATTTTGCCTCTTCTTTCCCCGTGTACACGTGGAAGAAATCGAGCTAATAACGCACTGAACTGTAGTAACTATCTCGTAATTGCGAATTAACGGGAATGTTGTGACAAAAACGCAAATTGTTTTCGAATAAAATCAGAGGTTCCGTGTCTACCTTTTGAAACGAGAATTATCTTTCATTAAAAGTGACTTGGTGGGACATTATATTTGTTACATTTTTCCGCAACCCTCATCAATCAATTATTTGGTCGATTGAAATTCCATATTTCCGACGAGATTCGTATTTTATATTTTATTGATGATGTCTGCATTTTTCAAGTACTTTTGACGACTAGAATTTCACATCTCGCGCGGTCATTCATTTACAAATAAACGACTGGTTGCACGATTTTCCAAGACCTACATTTTCACTCACTAATTGATTTGGTGGACCTAACCGCACAACAAAATAGCTTAGGTTGATGTTTTTGTTTTCGCTCAAAAATGTCAACCTATAAGACTGCCCCAGTTCGATGGCATTCATTGGCTCAAGGGATTTTTTATGAATGTTACTAGCGCATTATTCGACCATCGTCGTATATACCGACGAAAATCATGCGTTTTTAGTTACCACGATGTCGCCTTGAAAGATGTTTACGTTTAAACCACATAAAAATGCTTAGATGGAAAACTCCGGCACCAAAATTGACTTTGCTGAGGGATCTCTGCTTTCCTATTTACGGGTGCGTTCATCACAGAGTTTATTTGCTATCAGAATGTCGATTTACAAACTAAAGTGCCTTCCTCTCAGGGTATGGCAAGAATCATCTGTTTCCGACGTAAATCGATTGGCCGGAAACTGGAAATGCCGCAATTCCGTTCGGACGGAAATGACACAGCCGTCTGGTCGTCGATTGAAGAGAGGTGATTGAATTAGTTTTTCGATGTGCCTCTAGCAACCAAAGTCCGTTACTGCTCTCTTTAGACTTGCATTAAGACTTTAAGTACGACTATTTTTATAATGAGTATTTCATTGGAAAAAAACGCAGTAGTGTACTCAGCAGCAACAAAGTATTTGCAACCTTTTTCACAACTCAACAGCCCTCGTGTTTACGATGTTGGCTGAACAAGGGACATGGCGACGCCAGATAGAGGGCATTTGTTACCATTGGGTTTACAAGGAATTTTTAATATTTGGTTGGTGTCATATTCACATTTTGAAGACGTTTAAATAAACATTTGCATCGGTTTTTCGCATTTTATGCCCACGGATAGCGGCTGAGGTGTATTAGTTGTGTTGTGCGTGTCACGCGCTTCTTCCCAGCGCAAGAATCCAATCATCCCCAATTACCGTGATGTGTTGGTGACTGTTAGAACTCGTTTGCCAACGATGGGACCAAACAATGGCGTTTGCTATGCACTTTTTGATTCCAGTTGAATCAATTATATTGTATACCTCTTTAGTTTAGTTTTTGACCTCTCCTGTCCTGGTTGGTCCATACCCTGTATTATATCCATTGGCTCATAAAACCCTAAACTCACTTTGTTATACCTTCAGAGAGCACTTTATTCACAAACACTGACACATTGTGACTGGAAGGACTGACTATAACTTTTTTTATAATAATAATAAGAATAATATTCGCTTTATTAAGGTCACGAGGACCAAAACTTTCAGCATTAAAATTTACAATAAACAAACATGTTACAGGACGTAACGATTATGCGTAGAAAATGCAGAACAAGTTAAGAAGAATAAAAGAAGTAACATCAAGGTAAATTTGCAAGAAGGGCCGATTTAACCCACGAAGTATATAAAGTTTGGCAAACGGGAAATGGCGGCCATTGAAAGGCCCTATCCAAAACGCGCGCCAAAAAATATATATGACTCGGCTTCCCTACTTGTTCGTGACAAACCGAATATAACTCGGTTTTTCTACCCAATTCTCCTCTGGAAGGACAAATAGTTTAGTAGGGTATCCCCTTTTATAATTTCATTTCCAGGAACTGTTCCTTATCGTTCCTTTTCGAGCCACTGAAATAAGAGCTGTACCCAAAGCGCGTCTTTTCCCAATTCCGGGTTGCGAGATTTAACAACACTTTTAGTGAACTTTTTAAGGTATATCCGGATTGCGTTACAATACAACCATTATTTTTCCGTCAAACTGATACAGCTGCTGGAAATTACCAGTGTCTAGGTAAGACACTACTGTATGCGTCTATATTTTTCAGAAAATCGCCATCTTTCGCGCACGCTGCGTCGATCGGTCGGGATGATAGCATGAAAGTCGCATGGTCGGTCCGTGATGGGGAAAATCAAATTCAGATTTACCTAGGTTATCTTTGTTAATGCATTCGGGGGGGGGCAGCGGTGTTTCGGTTAATCAGCCCATCTGTTTTCCGTTTTAGACATGACTAGGTTTGAAGTGCTTGCCAACGGTGTACCGCTTCCAGGCGTGCGGGTACTCGATAACGAAATAGCGAAGTTTAAATGACCTCAATCACATCTTGTTGACTTTTAGATATCAATACAAACAACAAACTTGGGGCAGTCGTCTATTCCGAAGAAGATGACTCAGTTTAGTGAGGGTGTGCTTCGCATTACCTTTGTGAATCATACAATAGCTGGAGCGAAAGTCACGAATATTGGAGCCACATTCGTCTCGAAGTTTCCAATTGGCTCATTTGATTTCGTTTGCAATTCCATATCGTCAAGGCAACTTGTTAATTTGACAAAATTAGGTCTTTCTTTTTACAACTGGGAGATTTTATCCTGTTCATAAACGCCGTTCTTCTTTTTTCATTTTGGCGAGGGTATATTTAGCAAAAAGCTGCATTTTATGTAGTCCTGCCGCTGTCGGTCTGATTTCCCACCAGTTCTTGGTGGCTCCATCTGGGGCTCCGAGTAGCCGACGGTCTGACCTCAACGGCGACCACTTCGCGGTAAACCGTGCTGGAAAACCGCCGGAAATTCTATCCGTCATTGTCTCCATGGAGTTAAACGAAATTTACATTTCTGAGCCCCTGGCGATAACAAACCCGTTTAACAGTAACGGAATCCGTGATCCTGTTTAACACGACAGTCGTGCATACTTCCATTGGGGCGGCTAACTCCTGTCAGAAGATAACCCGGCTTCACACATGTCTTAGATTGTAAACCTCGTAAACAAGTTTGCGTATGAATCAGCAGTGTTCAAGGTCACTACTTCTCCCACACTTCCATCAATTATAGACAGCTCTCGGCAGCGTACTGGGCAGTCGAGCAGCACACTGGATCCCCGCATGAGTGGATTTTTTAGGATAATAGGTTCCGTTTCGAACTGTCACCCGCCCGACTTGTTTCAGCATCACTCGTCAAGCCGGTACATCCCCTAGAAGGAGAGGATAGCGGCAAGTCGCATTGTCCACTACGATTAAAAGCTTTTATTTTAATTTATTCATGTAAAGAACAAAAATAAAGTCTTGAAATGTAAAACAAGCTATGAACAAGAAACCAGAATTTCTCATCAGCCTGTAGTACTCCTATTTCTCGCCTGGCGGGCCTTTACTCGGTATTTTGAGGACGTATGCGTCAGCATAAAGCATTCGGACTTTGGAACAGGTCGAAACTGCTGTGGCCATATCGTAATCGACACCAACTCCACCTCCGAAATGGCAAATATAAACGACGTGAAATGATGTCTTGGGTGACGGAGAAATATAATCAGAGAAATCGCCAAAACGATGTGACCACGCCGTGTGCGTATACATAATCGCCCCCTCACTACCGACCAATCAACATCTCGTACTCTTCCAACCCCCGGTAACCTGTATCCCAACTAGGATTTAATGATCGGAAAATCAGGATTATTCTTATAAAAAGAGAAGATAGATAAGCGGGTGGGCGGACGGTAGCATATGAAGAACACGAGAGCGCCGAAGAACCAAAACATTTGAATGCACGGATTGGAAAGATATAAAGAGACGGGGGCGTACAAGACAGGGGCAAATAACAGACACGAGGTGCGTGTTCATGTTGGTTGGACCAAACAACACACACACGCATGCGATGAAGGAATGGCGTCAGCGTACACACAACGACCGGGAAGGGTTGGAGGGGAGGAGGGCGGTCGTGTCCGGGTATCAGCTTCCTCTAGGGTTCATCCTCCAACTTGGCGTGGACCTTGCTGAAGTCGAACTTTTCCCCGGTGACCCTCTCGTAAATGTCCAACACATCATCACAGGTAGTCTCAAAGTGGGTGGTAGCGTCATAGCTCGCGGAAACAAAGATCTGCACAAAGAACAAAAGTATGATTGCCTGGGATGCATGAATAATAATCATAATAATAATAATAATAATAATATTCGCTTTACTTTCAGCATAAAAATTTACAATAAACAAAAATGTTACAGGACGTCATGATTATGCGTAGAAAATGCAGAATAAGTTAAGAATAAAAGAAGTAACATCGAGGTAAATTTGCAAGAAAGGCCAATTTAACCCACGAAGCATATAAAGTTTGGCAAACGGGAAATGGCGGCCATTGAAAGGCCCTTATCCAAAACGCGCGCCTTTCAAGAGGGGGTGTGTAGGCGTGTTGTGTCGGTTGTGCCGACAAGTCAGATAATGGTTAGGAAATATGAAACAAAAAACCTAAAACTCACGCTGTTCTCATTGCCCTTGTTTACGGGTTCGTAGAGATTGGACACCGAGACAAAACAGTCCATCATGCGCCCAAGAAGACGGATGCCTGGGCCCAACTCCCGGTCGGGTTGACTTGTCTCCACGGTAGTAGCGACAAGAGCAACAAAAAAGGGTTTCGATGCTACATTGTGATCGTAGGACACACAGGAGACGTATATATCTGGAGAGGAGTTAAGGGGAGATTTAATAAAAACACAAGCTACGCACAATGCTTCCGGTACCCTCTAGATTCTAGAAGCTCACTAGCACTTCCAGGCAGACTAGAGGTGGCCTCTTTATCAAGCGCCGGGAAATGGCTCTGAGGTGTGGGGCCCGTACGAAGAGACCAAGTTACAGCTTTTCGGACAAAAAACGATAGCTTTCTATACGGGGACGAGTGTTTTTGGAAACCAGACGCGCCAGTTCCTTAATGTAAACCTCCGACGACAAAAAATAAGCATTTGCGGCCTCGCTGTGTACTAGAAGACAAGGTTAATTATATGATTTATCAGCATGTATAAATTTGCGTCGTCAAAAAAGAGAACTGGCTAATAGTCTTATTGCTACGACGATAACTGGGAAGAGAGCTCACCGTGTTTTCGACCCACTTGATTCTGGGGTAGAATAATTTGGCAGGATGTAGCGTCGTTGGTTCCAGCAATAGGGTGATCCAAAATACAGATAGCCCGAACAACCTGGAAAATTAATCGATGGTCATTGGCATATACAAAATACGCCATAGTACAGTTGAGTACGGGCCAGTCTCAGATACAAATCAAACGTGTGAGGGAAATAGTAGCCAATAGATTTCATATGACGAACTATCTCTAACGTGCATATGTGTATTAGTGGCTGGTGCCAATCCACTAGAAAGTCTACTAATAACTTAGTTGACACGATAAAAATGTCGAGGGACTCCTTAATAGTATACGGGAATATTCAACTACATAAATGTATTTAATTATGTGTTGTTATATTCGTGTATGTATCATTTAAACGATGGCGTAGAGGCAGATTAATAATCCATTAAACGTAGGTTTGCATACACATAAGTGTTAAGATTAACGGGGCATAGGTTAGAACGGTTGTCACACTATAATTTTGTTTGTAATGACAAAACACTATATCGATGTAAACATACCTGTCCAACCTGCTTGACCATGTCGGTGGCATAGCTAGGGTCGCAAATGACCTGGGTGCATTTGGCCACTTCACCCTCAGATTTGACACCTACGACGCGGCCGTTGTCCATCTCGAATCCCTCAAACGGCTTGTTCAGCATATAGGTCCCACCGTAGACGGCACTTAAACGAGCAAAAGCCTGCGGCAACTCTCCGAGACCGTAAAGAGGATAGAGGTATGGCGATGTTCCGTAGCGGCAGAGAGAGTCTGTGTAAAGCTTCATTCGCTTTATCGCATCAAGAGCCAGTCCCCGCTGCTTGTAATTATCGTTTCGGTACAAACAGAGGGCGTGTCCTACGAAATCCTGAGAATGGAGAACAGAGCATGTGACAGTGCACGGCGGATGAAGTTAGATAATGTACCAGACATACCTGGGTGTTGATATCGACGCCAAACTTGTCGAAAACCGCTTGCATGGGGCACTTGTTCAGGGGAACATCCCCCCATGTTTGAGGTTTGGTTTCATCGACGGAGTCCATGAACATAACCAACTTACGAAATCTGCGTTTTTCAAACATGCCCATAAGGTCTGAAACAATGATTAACACAGATTTATCGATTACCCGAGGTAAGTGCTTCTCGTTCATTGCTCGGAACTTTGCAGATTTTTCCAGACTCCGCAGTTCCCTTGTATACATAGCTACCACCGACTGATTTGAATTCCAAGTACCGAGTAACACCAGTATGAAGCAGGAGTTTTACCAATTTGCCTTTGTTGAAAGGAGTTAAATGATTAAGGGGAGGGTACCTTCTGCCATAAGGAACTTCGGAATAAGGTCCACGTTCCAGTCCCTTAGTCTACCATACGTATTTTCGCCGGGACACGGCTTTTTGAAACGGGTAAACAGTTCGTTCAGTGGCGTTACGGAAGTACTCTCGCCACCATAGTAGCTATTACGATCCATGTGAAGAACCTTCTTCCCAGCAACTGACATCAGACCACTGAGGATACATTCCTTTTATTTAAAAACGTATTAAATATTAATAAAGTATAAATTACCTTGAGACCAGTACCCAAAATAATAACGTCGTAAGTTTCGTCCATTATAATTAAACAGCTACGCAACTAAAGCAGCACATTCGAAGAATATACAGTGCATTGCCAAATATAGGTGAATTTTATTTTGTGTTTGGATTTATTCAGTAGCCCTAATCATCTCTATAGGATTTCAGTATTTTTAAAGGGGTGAAGCAGTTCTAAGGAGCATAGAATAGATGGGCGATTAAATTGTGTCACTGTGCTGACAGGGCTAGAAATGTTGAACGCTCTGATAGAACCTGCATGGATATGGTAGATAAGAGGTTTCGTGATCAAAAATATGTTTATAAAAAAATTTAAAAGCCACATATTCGTTCTTGCGGCTTAAAATTTTATTAATCCGTTCCCAGTCTCCGTAGAATTTGTGCAATTGGCGAGATGTTGTTATAACAAACTTTTAGTCCCCAATTCTACGAAATTCAGCCCACGTATGCTCAGAAACAATTCGTTAAAACAGGCTCAGTTGTTCTGTCTTATCGAGGTTTTTAACCCTGATCGGGTTCTTCTGCATATCCCAATATTTCGAATGGGGACATAACTTGACTATCGTCCGAAAATCCTAGAGTGTCATTGAACCACTGAGCCGTCCCTGTTTGTCTCCGATGTGCTTCAGAGGCTACGAAGTTTTGCTTGGAGCGTTCGGCCTAAAGAAACCAGACCCCAGAAGTCAGGCTCCCAGGTCAACCCACAACTGCAAAAGAGCACCCACGTTTTTCTCCGTTGTGATCGAGTCCGTCGTCCTCTGGAACCACCATATGATGGTCCGTATCCGGTACTTTCCCGTTCGGATAAAACGTTTAAAATATCCATGAATGGACGCCACGAAACGGTTTCAATTGATCGACTCAAGAGTGCCTTCGTCGAGGAACCCTTTTTCAATACTGTCCCAATTCGCAATCCACCCGAACTGACTGGCCAACCGAACGACGCGATTCCCCCAGGAAACTCTACTGTGTTATCTTCTGTTGCCCCTGCCCGAATCAGTCCGGAACCGCCTGACGCACGGACGACCTCCCGCACACGAAGCGGTCGTATCAGCCACACACCCCCGCATCTAACAAACTTTGCCCGTTAATTTACCCTCTGTTAACCTGCAACCCCACCAGCCATCCTTATTTTATCTCTTCCCCTGACGACGAAGAGTCTAAGGGGGAAGCCATGTAGTGACCTGATTGGTCCCTTTTTGTTTTACCGGACACGAACCGAATTCGACCCACGAACGCACCATCGCCGACTTAACGTTATGGCTTTGTATTATTAAATCAAGAAAACACTCTTGATTACACTTTGGTTTGCGTTCTCATATATACCCTTTTTAGACGCGTATGTCGTAAAAAGGTTAAGTGGGTTAAGTTATCGTCGAACCTCGAATCACAACAGTCCCACCAACCGGATGACATGAGAAGACAGATAAGACGTAGGAGGAGTTATAGATCTCCCTGAACAGCTTCATTTATTAGCATGCGTGATGTGGTATTTATACATTGGTAGGTGACAGTAAGACCAGTCGGTCAATGAGGAAGTGTGAGAAATTAGTCACTTAATCGATTTGATCGTGACACGACATAATGTTTACCGAAGGGGTGTGGCAAGCGATCTGGTGACCTTTTAGCGCGGCGTGGGTGTCTGCACATTACGCTAATTAATTAATTCAGTCTCTTGGGGAACCAAAACGGTTCCTAAAAAAAGCTTTTTTTACTGATCGGGAAAAACGTGAAGAGAGGCCGTGTTCGAATCGACGCCGGAATCCTCTATTCGTCCTCCGATACAGTTGGACATGTAGTTGCGCGTCTTGTATTCCCTCTCCTGTCGAGGATAAAGATCCTGTCTCAATCGCTGGTGGCCTTGGTCCGTCCATCGAGGCCGGTGGTGTTGTTCTTTTTCTGGTGGGTGGACAACACCGCGGACATCTCTCTCATCTGGGTCGAGATAGCCACAATTAGAGTTTCGTCTCCTACCACTGACGAAGGGTTTTTGGGAAACTGGAGAAATCCTATTGAGCGGTCTAAATGGTCCAGGCACCGAAAATCACCCATCAGAAACTTCGAATTCAAAAAATCCATTTCCGACTTATTTCATTATTTATATGTAACACAGTGTTGTTAATAAGCCAGTTCACAATAACGATTGTAGGCCCCAATACATGTTGTCCGTTTTCTATTTTATTTCTAACCCGCGGTCACCGAACGATGTCGAATACATCCATAAACTGACTATTGTCACTGAGGTGGTCCAGTTAACCTATGGGACGTTTACTATCATAAGCACCTGCGATTGGATCAACTTAACAATTTGCCTACGGGTCAGCATACCAAAACTCTTCAATTTTCCCCCAAACGATACATGTTTTAGATTGGAAACCTAATCATGACATGGACAATATTGGCTAGTGCAGACTTCTCCACCGTCAAAAATCGAAAAGTGGATAATTGTGATGCAAAATACTTAGTTGCTTTATTAGCGAAAATCGTGTGACACTATCAATCTGTTTTTCCACGGTTGCTGACTCGATTGTTCCCGTTCACTGCGCTACGCTGACATCTTTCATGAGTTCACGTATAGCCATCGTTGCATAGGCCGCCTTAGGCAACGTGAACTCCAAGATAAGCGCTCGGTGGATTTCTGCAAAAATAAAAAAAACTTGCAGCTTATAACACGAACATTGCGTGCTTTGAAGACAGAGAAAACGCGTGCATTAAGCCGATTTACGATATTGAAACAGTCCCATTTTACGTGCTAGTGATGGTGATTATCCACTAACCAGCCGCAAATGAAATCAGCCTGGCGAAACACGCGGTCCCATAATAATTGTCATATCATGCCGACCAGCACTGACGACATAACCGTGCCTTATTCTCAAGAGTCCTCATGCAAATTTCACGAACGTCGCCCAGAAAGACGGCGACAGAGGCAGGGAATTGAAAAAATGTGAACAATGAAATTGGCGGCACACATACTTTAAAGTATTTTAACTTGTTGGCTGTAAAGATCTTGAGCAATTCGTTTTACATATAACAGCATTGATCCGATTTAAAAGACAGAAATGCACAAAGGCGACCCTATCAGTCGTTGCAGAAACGCTGACTGGGGTACTAATGAAGACAATTATACCCTCTAATGGTAATTTCACGGTCTTTTGTCTCTATGGGGTACACACCTCTCACTCGTGGCTTCAGCGGCCATGACCCAATTGCCCGCCTGACAAGGGGGTACAACCAGGGCGCAAACTCGTGCTGGTTCTGTCCCAAGGACTCCGTCGCCTTGCAGGACGCACTTCGATGCCCAAAGGCCAGGGGTGCAACCTTGACAAGAAGCCGAAAACCGGCCACGGTATTCTACAGGCAAATGTAATCATCAGCGACATCCAAGAAGTAGACTCGTCGTTTGGTATAGGATAGTCGACCAAATAATTCAGAAAAAATATTAAATCGATCGTAAAGCTCTCAAGAACCCATGGCATTCTCGTGTACTCCTTTGTTCTTGCATTCAACCGTCTTTGGGGGCCAAACCAGAAAGAGACGGTGCCGACATTTGAACTCACCCCCACCTTCCGATGCCGCCTCCTCCTCCTTTTTCTCGTCAGTAGCTCCGTGTTTGAGCCGAGAGGGCAAGGCTGCCGTCATTGCCACGAAATCGCTTTGTACCAACGGTTTCAATGGGTCCGAGTACTCGCGAATCTCGTAATGCACATCATCTGGTTTCACTATTAGATGACGGTAGGAACCGGGCAGAGCAAAGTCCCTTTGATAAGAAAAAAAATGGGCTGTGGACAGGCGAATTTCTATGAAATTGATCTCTAACAGACCTTCGCACGACTTCTTGACTTTTTCCCGACCAAGCGGCCAACTTAAGGCAGCAACACCTCCCAAGTCAATGGGCGCGCACATGGCCAATAAGGACATTGGATATTATGTGTGGCCTATGCATGCATTCACTTGCACCGCAGAATACAGTGCTTGCGAACACGCGCTTCTAAGGGAATAAAGGGTTGCTTCTGTCAACTTGTGCTATCCAAGGAGACGTTTTTTAAGACGTGATGCTGGTCTTACGTGCTACCATTTGATTGGTCGAACAAAAGCGCAGGTATTCAGAAATGTTCCCTAATTTCCCATATGGGTGCAGTTCACGTTACTCATTTCCTCACACAAATAAGCATAAATCCACTACCAATATATGAAGTTATCGAATCAACCGCAATCACAATCGATTGATTGATATTTAATTAGGACACAGACAAACATATTTGCATGACAGCCTCTCGGGAACAAAAAAGGGGGAGGATTTTTGATACAGGGCGTGAAACGGTACAATGAATCACAGCGAGAAGTGTGAAGACTATTAAAGACAACTCACTTGACTTTGTGTTTGAAATCTTCCAATTTGAGGGAGTCTTCGGCGAAGATTTCGTGATACCACTTTTCACCTAGTTGAAGAAACATGCAAACATGTTAGCATTCGGATTGCCCCCCCCACCACCACCATGCTACACAGACGTGGTTGGTTAAATAAGGCGGCCATGAGACGTGAGCAGAATCCCATCGAGACGCCAAATATGGGGAATTCGGAAATTGTTTGAGGATTAACCCGCTTCATTGCAGTTAAATGAAGATTCTTAGCCGGAAACCCAAGCTAGCGGCCTTTAAGTCACTGGATTTAAGGCACACACCGGTAAGCCTGGCTTATTTTGATGGCTTGACCCTGGATTTGAACCCATGGTAGAGTGAGGGTGCTCACCACTACACCACCGGCTGGGTTTATCACTCAAGGAATCGACGCACAAAATGAAGAACAGGCGAATGAAGACTCACAATCGTTATCGGGAAAGAGAACATCATAGCCAGGCAACGGCAGCACCACCTGACTGATGAGAGGTCGTTCGCCGTCTTTGGTGACGCGTGATGGCGCCGAGGGTGTGACCGGGGATTTGGGAGGGAGTAACTCCTCCGGCTGCGAGAATTCCTTCATGGCGTCATCGAAGCACAATTCTGACGACGAGTTCACCGACCGGAGACCTTTATGGGTGGCATTGAGGAATTATAAAACCTTGCTTTGAGTGAAATCGATAATAATAATAATAATAATAATAAGCATTATACAGGATGGTCAGAAATTGGGTTGAAACCATTTCATTTCCATGAAGGGACTTGGGAAGTTTGTATAGTTAGCGTCCTCAGAAACGCAGGCCTTTATACAAGCGAGCGCGTCATGCAAGGCAGTAGGTATCTGGTCGTTCGGTCCAGTTTCCTGGACTCATACATACATACTCGCTGAGATTGAATTTTTTTACCGATATGTCGGCGAATATCTACTACCAGACGATAAATCGGCTTCGTGGGGGTTGGCCATGAAGATTCTCAGGAATTTGTTAGCAGGTTGTGTCCACAGTGCCACCGTTGTAACCTACCTTAGCAATCGTACCCGGGTCCGTCATCAAGACAGCGCGGATGTTAATCGCTACACAATCGGGCCACCGCAGCTGGTTTACCGAATTGTGGCGCTACCGGGTGAGTACTTGTGATGGGGAGGGGTGAGTGATCCACAACAAGCGCCTTACCCTTGGAGATTAAGGGCCCCGGCGGAAAGTATAGATCGCCGACACTGGCTTTTCCGTCCGCCCCGACACCGAATTCGCAGACACGACGACTCGCCACTCGATTCCACACCAAACTCTGGTAGCTGTGCGCATAGAGTTGACGCATATTTCGTGGCAGCTAAATTTATAAACGAACATATTATTCATTTGTTTTATCGCCATTACTTAATTCGTGGGTTTTAGATAAAACGATGACCGTTAACGTGAACAAAGAATCTTAATGGAAACATTCATGAAGCCGGTTTATGTTGTAAAAGGCCATATTGATCTTACGAAACACAGATTCCGCCGAATGCGTTTGTGCACGATAAAACATACGGCTTCGAAATAAACACATTTCAATAGTAGCTACTCGAAAAAACGATAAAAGCATACCTTTTGTATAGCTGTTACAGTTTTGCCATGGCGTGCGATTCCCAGCAGAATGGTCTTTTCCAAGCACTGGGGCATATTTTCACCACAGGCTTTGGCATCTTGGGTTGCCTGATATGTTTCCTTGATCTTTCGTACTATCGGGAGATCTGCGAAGGAATGGTAGCGTAAGGGTTATGCAAAGCCCAAATGGATGTTATCGATACACCCATAACATACCAGAATCGGTAGGCACAAGAATTAGGTCAATAGCTTTCTCCCAATTGCACTTGATGATTTCTCTAAACGCTCATTAGAGACCTTTCTCAGTTTTACTCACCTGCCAATTTCGTATGTGCGAGCTTCCGCACAGTGACCAAAACGTTGGAGACCATAATAATTTATAAAACCATGCTTCTGCCACTGCATTATTGCTTTGTGGATGTCAGCATTCGCAGTAGTCAAATCTCTAAAATTTAGAACACAATATGTAAGCACAATAATGAGAAATTCGAAGTAATGTATACAGAATCAATTTACCGAATTGCAATCGAAAATCGATTTCCTTGAAGCTCACCAAGCACAAGAGCATCAGTGGAGTAACTGAAGTTGCCAACTTTAATTCCGTTAAGACGGGGATTCAGTGATGCTAGACGTCGAGAAGGAATGCTGGATACCAGAAGATAAACAGACATTAATATATTGATCGGTAAAAATTACACAAAAGATTGCTTACTTTTTAATACAAACATTCTGTGTAGTAATTGCGCGACGATCTTTCGTGCCAGCGTAAGAAAACGCGTTCGCGTTTATTCTGCGAAAGAAAAATAGTTGCCAACTGGGTATGCTTACTTCAACATACGTCCTATAATATTGAGTGCCTGCATGGTATCTTTGCCTTCTTTGTACAGGACGAAATGGCAAAATGGTGAATTCTTGGGAGGATCGTATGTGCGACTCGTGCGTTCCCAGGCTTTTTTCCCTACAGCATTTTGCATTTAATAGTTAAATCTAACCTTTAACGAGAACTCCACGAGTAACGACTACGAATCTATTGTTATCGACATCGGTTGTTTTGCTTACAAGCGATGGGTAATTTAAACGGATGGCTTTGTGGAAATTTTCGCGTTCTGTTTTGTCATCAGATGCCTAGTACAGTCAACACTAGCTTACGAATACTACCGGAAATGAAGCCTCGAACATGGTTTCGCGGTCTATTTCCTTCAATACTTCATCGATTTCGATTGGTATAACATATTTGTCGACAGGTTCAACTGCAGACTAAATGCATTAAAAGTACAACTATTAATTACCGCAGCTCCGTTGCTGACCTCTAAGGGAGCCAAGGAAAGCAATCTGCAAACTTTCCCAGAGATATCCACTTCACGTACTAAGAAATCTTCCCATCTAAAAGCCGCGTCAACAAATATCACAACATCAGACCTGCCCTTCAATGTGCCCTTGAAACCCGTTTGCTGGGGGAGGACATATTCAACTATTCCAACGTCTCTTTCGCATAATTTATTTGCTTCGGGAGAAAATTTATCCTCGACCTTTGCTCGTTTCGCTTGGGTTGGCGAACTTTCATCCAGGGTCTCAGTCATCACAAAAGGCAGCACGTGTTTTCAAATGCCCGCAAATGTTGCTAAATCAGACAAACGCGCTTTAGTAGTATCATACGGTATAGCTGCAATACAAGTGTTTTGTGCAAAATAAATTCGAAATTCTGAAACCATAAATATTACTCTTTTAAATAGTGCGTTTTTTTATACATCTCAATAGAGAGATATGACACGTAGGGGTCAAAAGACCTTTCTGAGCGCCTTACTTTAATAATAATAATTGTAATGGCTTTATTGAGGTCACGAGGAACAAAACTTTCAGCAGTCAAAATAGGCAATATGTCAAGTATTATATATGAAAATTGTCTTTTAGTTCCTGTTTCACCGGCTCTGGTGATACTAAAAATCGGGACAAATAGGGAATGGCCGAATTGCGATATGCCACTGTTCTTGTTGGTATTGAGCGGTATAGTCTACGCATTGGTCGAAGAGATTTACATTCAGATAAACTGGGATAGAGGGGATAAGAGGGGTCACTTAAAATACGAGTAGCGATAAGTGAACAATTTTTGAAGTGGCGTTGAACGATGATTTCTTGAATAGAGAGAATAGGCAGACCACTAGAAAACGAGATTATTTTAAAAAGTCTATGAAGGGTTAAAAAGTCAGAACATTAAAGGCCGGGGTAAATTATTGGAGAACAATATACAATGAGAGGAATTATACAGGCATGGACAAAGGTTTTTATGTGGCCAGAGCTTAATCCAAGTCTCCTGAACCGACGAACTAGGAAGCAGAGTCCACGGAATTTACGAAACACGGCATCCACGTGATCACTCCATGATAACCGACTGTTAAAAATAACTCCGAGGAATTTAGAATTTGAGCTCGAAGCGAAATTATGGAGTGAAGGGATTTCGGGAGTTTCAACAGCGGCTGTCTGGGAAAATGTAATATAGATGCATTTTGATGCATTCAGCAAAAGACCATTCTCCGAAGACCACTCGAGTACCTCAGTGACTGCCTGTCCGAGCTGTTGAGAATCACCATCCGTCTTGCATGCATGGCATAAGGTCAAGTCATCCGCGTATTTTATAAGTGTCGCGTCGTTAGGGGACCGAAGGCTGGACGTGTAATAGTTGAAGAGGAAGGGAGATAGCACTGCGCCTTGTAGTACACCGCAGTTATTTGGCAAGGAGGATGAGGCTTCATTTCCGACTCTGACATGTTGACGTCGATTGGAAAAATAGTTTTGAAGCCAACTAATCAACCATCCTTCAACGCCATCTTCACATAGTTGAGAGAGGATGCGGGACCGTGAGATAGTGTTGAAAGCAGAGGAGAAGTCCAAGAAAACTCCCTTCACGGCTTTCGCTCCGGCATCAAGTGAAGAGTGGAGTGTGTGCGATAACGTAGCCACGGCGTCCAGAGTGCTTCGATTTGATTTATAAGCAAACTGAAGAGGGTCATCTGCAGCTAAAAGCGTGTCATCTAATTTAGAGAGGAGGTGCTTCTCAATCACTTTTAACCACACGGATGAGTTTGCGATAGGTCTGTACTTCACAGGTCCGGCGGAACCATTGGCCGGTTTCGGAATGGGTGTTATAGCGACGTCTCTCCATTCCGAAGGAACATTCCCCTAACGAATGATTCACAAGCTGGGTCACAATTGGAGAAATCTCGCGGTGACTGATTTTAAACATCGCAGGGGCGACCCTATCGGGACCAGCCGCGGTGGAGCTCTTGAGGCCAGCCGAAATTCGGGAGATAGAGGATTCGTGAGCGGGCAGGAAAGCGCTGGGATTAAGAGATCTAACGAGAGGTTCCGCGGAATGGTCAGCGGATTTGGAGATAAAGCCATCGTTCAGAGCATCAAGGTCTAGGGCACCACTTGGTAGATATGGGCTGCGGGTTGCTGTCAATCTGTTAAGATTTTTCCAGAGGTCACCGGGTTTTGATGTTCTGAACAGCTCATCTACACATATTTTGTTAAGGCGATTTACCTCAGCTGTGATCTGTATCGAAATTGGTTTAATTTCTCGATACCTTCCCTGTCGACAAAATCGTTCATTTTTTCGCCTCAGTCGTTTCAGAAATGGAGAAGATATGACACGGGGGGTGAGGGATAGTTCCGTGAGTGGACAATGCGTATCGTACAAAAATCGGAGATAACTATTGATATTGTCTATCTCTTTATCGAAGTCGAAATCCTCGAAAACTTTGAAATCGGTTGTGGCAACGGCATCTCTTAAATTGCACTGGTTTTGGAGGCAGTGAGAGCGAATGCGCATTTTTTTAGGTTTGGGACAACATTGATGGGTTTTTTGTATCCTTGCCATATATTTTCGGTAGACCAACAACGATGCAGTGGTCCGACTGGGCTAAAGGTGCACGTTTTCGACATGCATACAGAGAAGAATCGGACACAAATATGTGGTCAAGAAGTTTCCCTTCGCGTGTTGGAAAATTGACTATGGTATTTAGACCAAGTGTAAGAAGAGAGCTAATAGGCGCAGAATTGAAATCACCACACAGTAAAATGAAAGAATCATCCATAATTGAAGAAATAAAAGGTATAAGCGAATCATAGAACTTAGAAATGTCTGTTCTGGTAGAAGATGGGGGGATATACAAGTTAAAGACTGTCACAGACTTGCAGTTTTGAAGAGACCTTCGATGGCACATAACCCCAACACATTCAATAGCACTAGCTGCATAGCAGAAAACCTTTTTGTTCGATTTTGACCAGCTGAGATTGATGCAACTCGCGACACCACCACCCTTGGATTTAACGCCGACCACTCTGTCTTGACGAAAGCATTCGAAATTCTCTGGCATAAATATGTGATCTAGATTGATGTCCCGAAGAAAGGTTTCTTTTAGACAGACTACGCCGACAGGTTTAAACAGAACAGTTGTTAGCAGAGAGTGAAAATCGTCAACTTTGTTGAGAATTGAACGCACATTAAAAGACGCAAGAGCTGCAAGTGATGTATTTGCGGGATAGCGACTGCGAACAGCATCGAGCCAACCAGCTCGATGCTTCGGCTTGGTCTGAGTGACTGGTGGTGGCGGGAGTGGAGTAGTTGTAGGCACAAAACCGCTGTTCTCATGCGGTCGGTCGATTAAAGCCGCATTAGTAATATATCTTACAATGTACGTGCTCAAAGGATAATAATTGGTAAAAGACAACAGGTCAGATTAACTTTTATAGTAGCATAAATCGTATTTGAGTTAATGTACACGACAGATATTCGAACATCACTTGGTCGGTGAAAATAAATTAATGTCACTGCAGATACATTGACAAATTGTTTAACTCTATTCCCTTGATAAAACAAACACGGGAATTGACACAAAGAACGAATTTCAACGCCGGTGGGGGTAGTAAGCTGATCTTCGAATACCAAGTTCAATGAAGAGTCAGGTTTGTGTGATGTGTATTTTTACGTGGTGATAACATCTTTCTAAAGGCCCTTTCCAAGTTGAGTTAGCTAAATAAAATGCAAAAATTGAAGTAAGTTTAACGAAGTCCGCGTGAAAATATTATCGCAGGCTACTAGTACCTGGTCAAGGAAGCTTTTTGGCGTAAGCATCTCGGTACCGCCATACGTAATTCGTCGGGCTGATGACGAGAAAGGTGAGCCAGTAGTACCGGCGTTAGCCATATCGGTTAGGGAGTTGCCGGAGCCGGTGAGTGAGAGGCCCAGTGAAGCGTTTAAGCTAGTTGAACTGCCGTGTGCTCCACTTCCAGAGGATCCCAAACTACCAGCGCCTCCTATGCTGCTGCTTCCCGTTCCTCCAGAGGTGCCATTACGCAACCACTGCAGGAGATTATGGTACTCCATGTAGGTGCTGCCTCCCACAACGAAGACATACACGTCGAAGAAGGGTTGTTTGGATCGGGGAACGTTACTACCCAAAGAAAATAGAAGGCAATTCAGAAGCAATAAAAATACATAAGATGTTATAAGGAACAGCATATCAAAACCATGAATGGACAAGAAAACGGACACTACATCATTTTTACGAAGCCTGATCTAGTTACAGAAGAAAGATTTTTCATGTCTACCGATCTGTCAGAAGTGAACGAGAAAATCTGGATTACATATATAAGTTATGGCGACTTAGATGCTCAGGCAATGACGTCCCAACCCAAACTTGGTTGGTTTGGAAACCTGAAATTTAGTGTTTGGTACCAAACGTCTACTAGCGGTCGCGGGAAGAGCTCACTGAAGGGTCAGCGATTTATACTATTACTTGGCAACAATAATAACTACGCCCCGATACTGCTCCTGTAGCAGCAATGAAAGTACGGTTTTTAGCCCCGAATGTGAATCGACCCTTGAAGCGGATTTATCGGGTCACGCAGAAAAAATAACGTTTTCGTCGTCAATAAGCTCACATATCGTTTCGTCTTTGAAGTTTAGGATCCATATAGTCGTACTCCTCCATTTCTGATCGGTTTTCGACGAGGTGTGACACGATTTCGGTAAATGGCAAATACTATTACAAAAAAAGAAACGGGTTAATTCATCAATTATATTAACGTTATGTATACCGCGATATAGTAGGTAAGTGCAAATCGCAATGCGAAAATATCCTAAATATATTGAGTTGGTAAAAAATGGAAAACGAATTCCAAGGTGAGGATTTTAAAAAGACATGTCACCCGGATAAACTTGTTTAAATGATGCTGCATGCAATTGAAGACGAAATTGTAATTGCAATCGGATGTTGTAAAGGAATTCCACACGACTGTAGAATAGATAATTTTAAAGTAGAGTAACATATCACCAAAACAATACAATACTGTTTCCAATATAAAGATGTCAATCACACGAAGGCGGCGCTGTTCGTGCACAAGTTCACCGAGGTATTTAATTCATTAACTCATCCCCGAAAGATTGAATCCCCGGAAACCAGAAAATGTGGTAAATAAAATCGAGAAAGTGTCTGCGCATCTCAATGCCTAAATAATAAGCAGTTACCGGGGCCAATAGCTGAATCGACAAAATGACCAGCATGTATAAAATTGCCACTTTAAACAAATAACTTTACCGTTTTTCGACCAGAAAGGACTCGCATGCCCTCCATAAACATGGCAGAGCCGTGGGAAACAAGTTTGCTAAGCATCGCTCGACCGGCACTACTTGTGCTGCTGCTGGCATCCGATGGGGACGGTTGGCCCGCCTGTGAGATCTTCGCCATCCGTCTACATTTGAAAAAAAGCAAGCAAGACCTGGTCAAAATGCTAAAACGACGATGGGAACCAATGGAACTTGGAGTGCGATACTCATTTTATTGATGGTCGTGCAAATCCACGCATCTAATACGGAAGTAGCGGACGCTGTTATAAACCACCAAGACCAGAGCTCACGGAGAGAGGAGTGAGGGATTCTCTCTGCGGTTCCGCGAAAAAATGATTGCGCGATTGCACGATACCGTGATTGGATAGCGGCATCGTTCGTCGGCCAGAGCGCAGCTTACAGATGTGGTTTAGTTTGGGAATGTCCGTTCTGAACCTCGTCCGAAACAGCCGACTCAGTTGCCTTTCAACCTGTCATGATCATCATTAGGGAGATTTCGCTTGACAGCCCTCATTGCACGAATCACGTTTCTATTCTAAGCCCTTTCTAACCCTTCCAGCGTGTCCATGACTTGTTTGACCAGTGGATTTATGCGGTTCTCATAATTATGTTTAAATAATGCATCAATAACTGGTTCAATATTATTTATATTTTTTTCTAGAAAGATGAAAAAGCTTTTACTGAAGGAGGGTTTCGGTTGAACCATGTGCAACTCCTGTAACTTGCTAAGAATATGACTGATTTCTTAATAAGATTGCCAAAATAAAATAATAATAAAATATCTTGAGGGCGGCGAGTGCGATTGGGCCAATCAATAATTGCAAACATTCCCGGTTAATTTCGACAAGAAAACCCGCAATGTTCCACACGAAGACGTTAGTTTTCTAAACAAAACCATGTTCAATATTAAAACATATTTTACAACTGTTCATTAGCTACCGATAACGCTACGCGCCCTTTTAAATATACCCAACCGCGCAACAAAATACTCGATTCTCACACTGGTCAATTTAATCATTTCCATCTGTCATGCTTGACCGAAATCGATATGTCACTGGCGCTTGTCTATAGTTATCGATACATAACCACGACGTCTCAGCCGTTGCATTGGTTTTAAACGATCAAGTTTACGATAGGGTTTTTTAACACATACATTACGTAGGCTAACTGACGATACTCAAATTCCACGCAAGGATAGGTATATTGCACGAGACAGTGAAGGGCTTATTGGGGAGGGGGGTTGGATAAGTGTACTTGCCGCAAGTGATGAACATATCGAACTGCTGAGGTGTCGAGATCTGGGTGAGCCGTCTTGATCTCCTCACAGTATCGATCCAACTCGCTGTTTGAGAGGCTGAAACTGCCCCCCGCAGAGACGCCAGAACTGCCGCCGGCGCCACCACCCATGGCTCCGCTTCCGACACCACCACCAGAACCTCCACCATTTCCGACCGACGAGCTTGAAGCCTGACCCACCGAGGTGCCACATGCGAGGGCTGCCAAAAGCAGGAGGCGCAGTTTGTCCTGCCCAGTGAAACAGTCCATCCGCAGGATATCAGACAGCGAGTGTTCCTGAAACGGAGATGGGAATTGGTGGAAGTGTGTGCAGTGCTGGAGCCAAAAGTTGACAACAATCTGCTCCGACCAGACCTCTGATCGCCGTGCATTGGCGGCCACGGTTCGTGACATTCATGAAGCAGCAGCCGGTTCACCCTCTCGAAGCAGTGACGACAAGCTCCCGTAGAGAGTTACACACCGAAAACTCGACAACAGCTTCCCTATATTGCCTCTGCCTCTATGTGAGGTACTGCAAAAGAAGTCCATGACGGTCGTGGACATCCGTCCCAGGATCCAACGGCCAGGATGGCGATTAAATGCTACCTTTCTGGACACACTCGGCTGTGTAAAGGCTAGAGTCGACCATCAAACGAAGCCGGGTGGTGCTGGGGACGCCAACAGTACCAAATTAGTAAGAAACATAATTCAGCTCTTGGGTTGTTAGATAGAGCTCGTTAACACTCAGCATGGTTTTCCGCCAACAGGCTTGCTTGCCAATAATAATACTAGCAAGCGCTTTATTGGGATCAGGATGCCAGGATGCCCAATGCGGTGTTTTTATGGTTACGCGACCACTGTGTGGCTGCTCGTGAAAATCGCGTGCCTCGCGAGGCTGAGGATGCACCAGTTTTTGATGAAGGGTCTTGGGAAGTGTTGGTACAACTGACATCCCCAGAACCGCCCGGCGTTGGTCGAGGGAACTCCCTAGCCTGTGTACAATCGGTCCATAATGCACATCAGAACCTCTTTCGGGCTTTTCTACACACACACACGAACTGAGGGATTGAATTCGCGTCTAATGCCCGTGCAAGGTTTGATCCGCCCTTCGAGCGGTTTATCGGAGGCTGACCGCTGTCGCCTGCATGCAGACAAAGATACGACGCCTCATTTCGTTGCAGACCCTTGTTATCGAATCTTCAACGCGCAGTAACCAGGGGATGGGACAGATAACGGCGCGATAGACGCGAAACTAAGCCTGGAGGCTTGTGAAAGACCTCAGAGAGCTCAGAGTAGCTGTCTGCGGACTGAACCGGGACCCTAATTTCGGCTAGATGATAAAAACGGTGTGCTTTTGCAGACTCCAGGTGTCGTTTTAGAGTTTTCGTGCACCCTCAATCAAAAGGACATCGCCTGCAGACCTTCTCCACGACCCTCATCTCGTCGTATAAATATCAGTAACCATGAAGCCGGCATAGCATATAGCACTTATAACACACCATCGACGATGACAATATGACCCGCCTTAAAAAGACCGAGATTTGTAATAAATTAAACTGCTTCGAACCTGAAGGGACTGCGTGGTGATTAGCTTCTCCTCGACGTCGTTGAGAAGATCCAGTTGGCGATTCTTGATTTCCTTTGCCAACGAGGTGGCGATATGCATGTGGACGTCTAGACATCGCTTCTGCTCCAGGAGTTGCGGCAGGGTGCTAGAAAGAGATTGACATTTTAGGGGATATGCGGCGATTGTTGATGAAAGAATGAGCCCGCTTTATGGAGGTGACGAGGACCAAAACCTTCAATACCGTATTTTAGTTTCTTCTACTTCACCTGCCAGAGGATGAGGCGTCTTCATTGGTTTTTTTTTGAGATTCTTAGCCGCATCGCGTAGACCTTTCGTTAGCTCTGAGCGCTCCACGTTCACCATTGACGGTGCTAATCCACGCTTTTAGTTCTCCACCCGTACGACAGCGCCAACCTGTGCATGCTTATGGCGCAAGACAGAGATTTGTGAGCTCTGTCGCGGAGAGGCGCAAACATTGACCGAACAACGACAGCTTCTCCGCGTCTGAACATCGACGCCCCATGGTGTAGTGGTTTGCATCATCGCTCTGTTGGTGAGGGACACGGGTTCGTAGCAGGTGTGTACACGGTAATGACGGAAAGGTTCCCACGGGAGTACTGCGGTGGTGGTCATGCCCCCAACTGCGAAGGCTACACCATGTAGGCCGATGTTGTGGCCTGTCTATGCTCTCCATTCAAGAGATCATCGTTCAACGCCACTTACAATAGTTGTTCACCAATCGCTGCTCGTATTTTAAGTGACCCCTCCCATCCCCTCTTTTCAAGTTAATCTAAGTGTAAATCTCATCGACCAATGCGTAGGCCACACCGTTCAATGCCCACAAGAACGGCGGCATATCACAATTGGATTATTCCTTATTTGTCTTGATTTTTAGTTTCAACAGAGCAGGAACTAAAAGACAATTTTCATATCTACTACTTGCTTTACTGTCTTGTTTATGCTGGAATTTTTGGTCCTCGTGACCTCAATAAAGCCGCTACTACAATTATCATGATTATTAGCATTGTTCTACTACCACCAGGATCCCTGCTCGAGGTCGCGCTGAAATCAATATCCCAGAGGCGCAAAAACGAACATGTACCAACTAATGGTGGAGTGGTTAGCATCGCCGCTCTGGTCAGGCCACCGTGGGTGGCACTGGGGACGCTGACACTTGTAAGCCTAATCCCAAGACACTTCACGGCAAACCCCCATGACGCCGGTTTATCCTCTGCGACCATAATGCGGTCAAATGGAACATTTTTTGGTCATTTAACGTCGGTTATACGTCTGCCGTTTGGGTGGTGGCAGATTTATAATTGGGAAATGTCATATGACGAGGATAACAAGCAGTGGATTAGGAGCTTGGATTCGCGTGAAATTTTCAAAGCAACCATGTTATGCGAGCGGGCGCAGCGAGAAACAATCTAGACGACTATGCATAGAGCGATCAAGGGGTAACAAACTTGATGGTACTGGTGAGTGCGGAGGTGGCATCCGACCCCCTGCCGGCTTCTCCAGTGTCCATAGACAAGACGGAGGCTTTGAGGGCACCAATCTTCTTCTCGCGGTCCTGTAGGACGCCCAGTTCCTCTTGAAGGGCTCCGGCGACATCTGCGAAGGCCGAGGACCTATGAGTCCGCCAGAGGCGGTCCGTTGAGGTGGACAAATCGAACCATTTAAGCTTGCCGCCACCAGATGGCTTCTCGTCGTCGTCGTCTGCCGGTTGATCGGCCCTGCCGGTTGGGGATTGGGTGGCCATTTCAACGCGATTGAGGCGGATTCCCTAAACAAGCGAGGTCAGGCGACTTGAGACGATTCCGAGATAACGGAGACGCCGGGTAGCGCCAAGGATACCCACACCCCAAATCAACATCATGCAAAAGAGACCGCGCTTAAAACCGCTAAATCTCGCAGCCACCATGCCCAGGTCGGCACTGCCCGGACAACTAAAAACGTGGATCAGCACCGTCAAGGAGCACCTAGAGCTACGAAATGCGTGGTTGAATTCAAGCGTTTCCTTAGGACCATTATAAAATACAACTAGTGCTTCCAAATGACGTTGTTTGGCGCAGAAAGCGTTGCCAACCTGTTTCATTCCAGGTTTCAAGGGCAGAGGACAAATATGCCATGAATCCGCCTCCTCTCCCAAAAGGCCAAAACAAATTCCCTCAAATGTACTTCATCGGCGAAGACAATGGTGAATTGAATGCACACTGGGGAATTTCTACCGGCATAAAAAGGTTCATAGTAATTTACTGTGTCTATTTAAAACATTGCCATGATGCCTCCAATACACAAAAAGTTTTAATTCATGTTAACAAAAGGCCAGTTTGAGAACATGCAGGAGGGGCTAAACAGATGGGTGGGGGGGGAAAAAATGGGTTCTAGGAGATCTGCTTCGGGCGATCTGTGGTTAGCTGAGTCAGCAATATTCGCGTTTGGCTTAATGTGCTTGGGTTGCCGATTTCAGTGGAATGTTCGGCATATCGGTCGAAGCCACAGCAACACGTGTCCGGGTCAAGCCAGTCCATCTCTCTCTCTCTACTTTCAAGCATGTTGGTGCATCTTAGCAAAGGCATGGACGCACGTGAAACCGTTTGAGGTAACGCAGCCAGGATTAACCAGATGCTCGTGTTGGTAGGTAAATAGTAGTCGCCCGCACACAGTGGTCCGGATGGACAGGATTGACTACATAAAATAATTAAATTCCCAGTATTACAAAATGCCAAGTTTTAAAATTGACAACAATCAAAAGTGATACAGCAAGTGTCGATTAAACATAAGAGAGGCAGAATAAGTTAACACGAAAAAACAAGGTAAATTTACAAGAAACCAATATTTGCTGCCCCTCTATTTATAACGCGCACCAAATCTCGAAGAATGTTGGTGCAAGTAAACAACCTTCTCCACCTTGATTGGACCGTTGGATACCACGTGCGACGATTCTATGCTACGACCATTGACGAGGTGGCTATTGCCATAGTCGGAGACCAATTCCACCCTAGATTGACAAAATTTGTAGAAACTCGCAACTGCAACGATGCCCTAGAAGACGTTATACTATTTTTTCGATGACGCGCACGGATATCTCTTCGGCGTTGGGAGGATAAAGCTAGCCAGTGGAGAGGAAAGCACAAAGCAGTGCCGACACTACGAATTGCATTCGGCCAACACGCCCGATACTTGGCCTTGATGTGAATGAATGTGGGTTAGGGGGGAGCGAAGTATTTGTTGACATAAAAACATTAATCTCAAGCGGTCGATCGATTGTGGAGGAACATATTGGTTAAGGTTTTTTTAAATAGCCCAAGAGACAGCGATTTGCACTTCAGGAGTGTCTCAGGTAGACTTGCGGCAAATATCAGACTTTATCGGTATTTGGTTTTTTTTTCGCGAATATCTACGATTAGTAAAAGGGTAAATCCATTAAAAACAGGTGAGTTTATGTTCAACGTGGAGGAAAACCCTAGAAAGTTGAAAAAGGAAAGATTTCCCCCAAAAAACAAAAAAATGGTGTTACCAGGGAATCGAACCCGGGTCCCTCACCAACATAGCGAGGATACTAACCACCACTACACTATCGGGCCACACAAAAAAATGTAGCAACGCGTAACCAGGACCAGCTAGGTCATGCTGGATACCGGGACGTTTAGACGCGCCACCTACCACCTATCAGCTGCTGATGATACAGAAAAAAAGGGGATAACCTCCTAAACAATTTGTCCTTCTAGTTATAGAGTTGGGCTTGTTGATAGAAATCGAAACACGCTTACCACAATATCATGGAGCAGACTTTGGTAGGTCCAGGAGTGATGTAATGGGGTTGCCATATCGATGCCCCTGTCGAGGAGAATCAACAAGGGCCGCTGGAACGAAAATGTTGAAAGGGCCGCCCCTTTGGCTAGTTCCCCTCCACCGAAAGCCCTGCGCTCCATCCCAGAAAACAGAGTGTTTCTTGAGTCTCGCAGACTATCACGGAAACACTTATCCAAACCTTTGGCCACCGCCTCTGCTGCATTGTACCGAGAACAGCGGATAATTGGGACAGAACCGAGTGTAGCAAACACCGAGTAGAGGCTGTCAACAATGAAACCGGTAGTCGCAGATATGTCGTCCTCTGTGCAGGATGTTTTATTGAGGGCTAGGAATGTTGACGCTTTGGGATCATTTGAAGCCGAGTTCTCAGAGAGGACAAACAGGTCGTCCTCAAGACAGATGAAACGTGTGTACTGATCATAGACCTTTTTGATTTTCTGGACACAGTCCTCGGCCAGGGCCGTTTCTGCAAGGAGTTCGAGGTGTTCTCGGGGGATTGGAGAGATGAAGTTGAGGTAGTAGGAGGTGTACAGATTTGATTGGAAATCATGACAAATTCTTGCGATATTTTCTTTTGTTGGCGAAACAAAATAGACTGCCGGGACTTCGGGGATGGGCTCGCGCTTGATATCTAATAGTCTGGGAGGGGGGGTTTAGACAAACTGGAAGCACATACAAATGAAGTGTCACCCCAAGAGAACGCAATTCCTTTACAGTAAATAGTGGGGCGATATTGTCCTGGCCAGTGCGGTCGTAAATTAGAAGCTATACAACCAAAGAGTTAAGGAATACACGAAAACGTTACCTTCCATTTAGGCTCGTCGTGTTGATCATCACTTGCATTTAAATTAAGCATACATTTAATGGCTTCTGAAATTAAGGTTAAAAAGGACGTTTAAGTAAAAAGCAAGATCGAGCGTGCAAGAAATACGTACGCCGCAGGCGTAGAAATAAAAAAAGTCGGACAAAATAGGATATTTGTAGTTAACTAATAGACAGAAAACATATTGGTGACGTACCAATTTTACGATCGCGCAACGAACACACCATGGTGAAGATAAATAGCACACTGTTGTGTCAACCTAGTACTCTTCGGATCTGTGCTGCTTGGCCTAGACAAAGTGGAGGCGTTAGAGCGCGTAAAGCAAACACGAAGATAGAAGATGAATTAAGACCGAAGTGAGAATGAATGATTGTAATAGGATCGTTGGGGATTACAATAAATGGGTGGAGGGTTCATAGCCTGAAAGTGAATCCGTAGCGAAGTCGTATACGCATGGTGCGTGGATAGGTTTTCAGGGACGACTTTTGAATGGAGGTAAGCAACTCGAACTCGATGCTTAGGCAACTGGCATGGACTGGCTACGAAATTTAATGAGAAACCGCGCGCACCTCCTGAAAGTTCAAAATATCACAGTAAAACAAGGGGCGTCACACCACCCCCGCTAAGTAGAAGCACTGTACGCGGCGGAACTGGTCGATGCTTGAGTACCAAATCTCCTATCTGGTCAGTCGTTAGGCAGCGGCTACGGTCATGGTTGATATTTTGGCGATCCGGTCAGGTTATGCGTGTTGCGGAGGTCCTCATGGAGTTAAGAAATAGTGTGACCTATAATTAGAGCGAGCACGAGTCATGTTAAACACGTCGGCTGGAATTCTCATTTCACGACCGAGGACCATTTTAAAAGGGGAGAATCCGGTGGTGGAATGGATCGTGTGGCGCGGGTCTTGTGTATGCCTAGTAAGGCACACAAATGACTGAAAATAGACTTCTTAAAGTTGAATCCTTGGCCGCTGCGTATACTGACTGCCACCCCATGTGGTGCGTCCCAGAGGTTCAAGAAGGTGGCGGGGAGCGTATCCGTTTTTTCAGTGCTTCCGCTTCGACAGCTTTAGTAAAATAGGCGACCATGACCATGATTTACGGGTTCCCGCGTTCCATTGGTGGTACAGGTGCGACGATGTCAATTCCGACGCGTTCTCCCGGTGATCCGACGGGCATTGACTAGCAATGGGGCTCTTGAAGCTAGCGCACGGGGTACAGGTTTTGCAGAACGTGTCTGAGGGGTATCGGACATTTGGTCACCAGAAGTAACGGATAATTGCGTCTGGCGTGGATTACATGATTTACGTGAGTGCCGGTTGGGAGCGGTCTTGTGTGAAAACGAAGTCGTTTTGAACTCACGAGAAGGGGTCATTCGTACCAGAGACGTTTTGAGACAGGGTTAGCGAGGCTCGTCCAGGTTGATGAAGGTTTCCTGGTATTCCAAAAGATGATAACCGTGTCGGGGTTGCTGCTCTGTGTGAATGACCATTGGTACCGCGTGGGTTCACTTAAAATACTGCATAAACGTCGCCAGGTGTGTCTGGTATGCGGGAGAGTGAATCCACGTTTGCATGTGCCATCCCAGATCGGTACAGGTTTTCAAAAAATGGAATTGTTGGAGCTCTTCATACCACCGGATCACGTGGGAAAGACTTCGACCGGTCGATATCCCGATTTAAGGTCGATAGTGGAGAACCAACGTGCTTGCCCCAGCGCATCTTTATTTGGGACGATGGTAATGGGGGAAACCCGAGGGTATTTCGATATATGTATGACCCCGGCTTTGAGTATCCTTTTGAGCTGGTCGTGTTGCGGAAAAGGTATGGGTCGTGGTCATGGTGGATAATCGAGGTCCATACCAGGTGAAGATGTCATAACAGTGTTGCGGAAGATTTGTAAGGTTTTTGTGAGCATGCGGAATGTCGGGGGACCGATGATGGTCTCGATGGGGTGCCATCACGGAATAAAAAAAATGGTTTCATCTTGAGGAACCTGTGGCGCAAATAGTGGTTTGGGTGGGTCTGTTGATACACAATAACCGTGTTGTAACTGTCTATCACCAACTCGTGTTGGAGAATGAAATACAAGGCTACACCCTGGATTAGGACAGCTAATACAATGGGTTTTAAGATATTGTCAGCCCATAACGAAAGCGACTTCGGATAACTCATTAACCGACATCGGTTTGGGCTCCGCTGTTTGCGATCCGAAAATGGAAGCGTCGCCCATGTTTCGGGTGAAAAGTTTACAGGCGAGCACGAGGCGCTCGAATCTACAAGAGCTGCTACCGTGGAGGGGTTGCATATTAAACCGGTTGGGGACTTAACGTAGAGGTAACAGCAGATGTCGTCGTTATGACTACAGCCTCTAGCCGGGCTGAATAAAAAATCCAAGTTTGGCGGCTATCTCCTGATATAGAATAAAACTACTTCATGGGGACTTGCAGTGACGTTTCTCGGGAATATGTTTACATTTGGCGTAACCAGTGCTACCCGAGGGGGCTTAAACTGTTAGTCTAACCCGAGTACCTCACCTACAGAGCGAGGATGCTAACAGACACCAGCAAGCCACCTGGTGAATCGTAGGAATCATTTTATCGGAACGGATCATAGAAATGATAAAATAAAAAGGGGATAACCCCAAAGCCAGACCTATCGCTCTGTCGATTTTGCCCAAAGGTTTGCACACCATATTTTCTGCCGCGTGATCTAGAATAAAATCCGACCACCAACCCGAGGGGTCCTCGGGGGCAGGAAAATCCCCAAGTTGGCAGTCGAACCAAGGTCCCTCAATAAGAGCCAGGATGCATACAAATACACACTGTCGCCCCTGTTCCTTAGTTTGCCGGTTCAAGAGACTCGGTGTAGGCTCTGAACTTTGTCTACGCTTGCATAATTCCACTCATTGTATATTGTTTACAAGCTCAGACTCTTTAACCCTCCGCATGCTTTTTGTAATCGTGCACATCGCAATTCGATGATTCCTTATTTTTTCCGATTTTTATTTTAACCAGAGCAGGAACCAAAAGACAGTTTTCAGATGTGGCATTGCTATACTATATTTTTATGCTTACCATTAAAATTGCACACTGTTCGACAAAATCTGACGTGTAACTAAATGTTTGGAAACGCGCAAAGCATAAATATCACAGTAAAACTATGTGTGTTGAACCGGTTGTGTAAATTCCCCAATGGTTTCAAGAAAATCACAGCGGCCTATATATAATACATATTTATTTCTCCTTACTATTAAGGAGGGAGTAAGCTACCTAAAAAAATTTAGTTCCTGTTTCACTAGCTCTGATGAAAATAAATATCGTAACAAGGGAGGGATGAACGAATTGCGATATACCTCTGTTCTCGTGTGTATAGAATAGTAATAAAGATGGCTCCTTTTTACTAACAGGACAAATGAAACTCATTATTTTTTTAAACTAAGTGTTCGGGAAAATATGGGTTATTTTCGTTCATTTGCATTGGCACTCCAACCCGATAGATATGCTGGCCCAATAGGAGATTGCCATCTTTCGATGCTACGGAGTTCCGTGATGGTGTTTAAGACCATCTGGTCCATTTAGACGGACGAAACTAACTTTCTCCTTGCATATAAGATGCCTTTCGCTCTCCCAACCCTTCGCAGCCGCAGCAGCTCAGCCTGCCCACATCAAACACCAGCCGATAAGGTCATACAGCAACATCCTTCCTTATCCCACACTATTGATAATGGTGTAATTACCCATAGAAAGGACCGTCTCATTTTCAACCAAAGCTTCTTTTTGTGTTCCAACTTCTTCATCCATCGCTTTAATTATTATATCCTCTTTCGTAAGCGCACTTACGTGGGTTACTTCGACCAATCTTCCTTCATAAGCAAAGGTCAGTCGTCTTGTTCGTCGTATTGACCGACGGTCGAGGACAGCCTCTGGTAGAACAAAAGTTACGATTTTCTAATCCCATTTTCCTGGATCACACACCCCCTGGGACACTCAAGTTTGTGAAATGTTGAAAAACGTAAGCAAAGAAAAGCTAGAAATCTAAATTAATGCATTCATATCGCTGTAGTGGTACAGGGCCTTTAAAGTTTGAGTATCTTTTTCAAATTAAATACCAATTTTGAATGAAAAAGCATCATGCGTAGTTGATGGTCTACAATATTTGAATGATAAATGTATTGCAATTGCCTCCGCGTACACGATTACAGATTTCGATTCTCTTAGTGAGAATAACCAAACTCATTTCCATTGAATGGGTAGGTAAACAAACAATATTGCCGTCTTTGTTCATTTGGGATAAATAACAATCCTATCGCCGTATTATTATGCGGATTTTGACCTGATTGTGTCATTAAGACTCAATTATTCCGAAATTTCATCGAAAATATCACCAAAATAATTGTAGAAACATGAAAAATGATAATTTATTGTGCTCGTTTTTTAGATTAAGGTAAAATTACGAAAACAGTCTTTAAGTTCCTGCTCCAACCTTTCAGGAAAATAAAAATCTGGAAAATTAACGAATTGTATTGCTTACTCATTGGTCGAACAAATTTAAATTTAGACAAACTTAAATAGAGAGGAGTATTCATCTAATATACAGGAAGCAATTAGTATACAGCTAGTGAAATAGCGTTTAATGATGGCCTCTTCGGTCGAGGGCTGCGTTTAAAAACTAGAATCTTATCCTGGTGTGGTTCAATTTACCGAAATCCATCGATGGTCGTAATAAAGACAGCTGATAGTACTGAAGCAAGGTCTATAAATATGAAATTTTAAATCAAATCGGCCTTGTCGCGAAAGCAATCCGGAGCTTCTGCAACACATGCGGGTTCATCGGGGTTCGCCAGTGGAGCAACGGAAAGGGAGATATTTGCCCTCTCAGCGGCAACAGTATGTGGAAGGGAGCTGTAGTTCGTCAATGCTGAAGGTGAATCGCAATCTTTCGCAGCATTTGCGAGAATCTCTGCGCCACGTCGAAATTAATTACGATGTTCAGTCGAAGAGCGACAACAAGGCACATTTTTCTGCTAGCAAAATCTGCACTGCTCTTTGTTTTCTCTCGCATTGCAGTTGTTGCAGTCCAATTCGCGGCCAATGAAAATTGTCGCAGAAATCCTGGTGCCGTGATTGCGACGGGCCATAACCACAACCCGAAAATGCCTACTTCGTGCTTTGAAGCGCCCGTAACGGAGGATGAGTTTCGTGGTGCGAGAACATCGCTACTGTTGCAGGAGTATTTACCTGGTGAGATCTCTTTTTCTCTCTCGCCTCAGCGAGTTAGTTTAGTAGTCAAGCGAAGAAGAATCGGCGAAGAAGAAGAAGCGCGATCCCTATGGTAAGCGCCGTGCCAAGACGTCCAGCCACACGCAACGACGAATTGGTCCAAGAATTTCACTAACTGTTTGAGGAGGGCGACATGGAGACGTTTTCGGGCGAATTAATGACATTCACCAGCACCTCAAGCTGAAAGAGTCGGCTAGTATCATCGAACTAATTTACTAGCATCTACCAGGGTTCTGTTTTCAAAGAGGTGATTTTTTAACACCACTTTTATGAACTACTCATACAGTGGGAGACGTTTATTCAATTAAGTTGTCTTGGGGTCTTGGAGATGAGTCGCACCTCTGGCCGTAACGGGGTATCTCATACCTGCGGTCAACACCCTTTCCTTGGTCTCCGCTCAAAACCCAATTCGCCATTTTTGCTTCAATAAGCTCCATTCGGCAGCGGCCACACTCCGTTGCAAAACCGGGTAGAACGTAGCTCAAGCCTGCTGCGGGTAGTTAGGATACGCGAAGGAAATCCCCGACGGACTAGGCGCAGGAGGAGATCCGTTACAGGATCCAACGGTCAGGAAACCCGTTCCTATTCCATCACACAGATCCATGTTGATGCCTTACGGGGCGCTTTTGACTGTATAAAAAATTAAATTCGTCCAATTGCACGTCCAGATTACCAAGACGCTTGCAAATTAAATTTGTTGTCCAATTTGTCGTTACGATGACCGTATCGATCAGCAAACCATGTAAAAACAACAATAATTATAAGAGAATTTACTTTTTAAGTGCCCAGCGGTCCTGAAGATGACCTGCAGCATAACCAAAAAATAGGCTTCAAAGTCAAACTCCGGTCGATATAGACTTTCTACGACAACTGCGAAACATAATCCGCCCAATTCTGACCTAACTATGTTCAGGGGTCGATTTCAAAGTGAAAAGATGCTCTATGGTTAGATAATTATTCGTAATTCTACAAGCGAGACGCAGCCCCGGCGTTTCGAAGTAGCCCACTATAACCCAAACTGCAAATTAGAAAGTACGTAACCATTTCCCCTTTCTGATACGTTTTTGGTGCATTCCGAGGTGAGGTTGGTATGAAGCTTGGCCGTGAGCATCCATGTTTAAAATTTTTGGTAGGCGTTAAAGGCATTAGGGTAGTAACATGGTAATGTTCGTGTTCCACATCGATTTAACACCAAACAGGTAATCTTAATTCACGTGCATAAGAAAGATATGCCCATGCGGGGGCGGTCACATACTCTCCTGAACTGCTTGTTAGGAAACTGGCCCAACGAATTACTTCCGACATTAGTTTCGATCTACCAATCCGGCAAACATCGTAAACGCACAAAAGGCTGCTGGATGGGAAGATATTGTCGACCATGCTTACTCATTCTCGTCGATCCATGCAGTCTTCTGCTCAATTTTATTTCGCGGCCCGAAAATAATGAGTTGACCCTATGTATCCACGACAAAGACATCAATATTATCGCCAGAAGCGCAAACATTTTAGAGGCATTCCTCTCAAACCGCTTCATCGTAACGAGGGGCACCCCCACACATCCTAAAAAGGGCTTTCAACAACATAACGAATTCGTGTAAACATTTCCCATTTCCTAGATGTGTATTCACATTATGTTCCCTTTTTTCCACGACGGGCTTAATGCTCGGTAGGTAAAAAGCTGATCGGCACTTATTGTTCAATTTGGGTATGTTTATAGTGAGAATGTATTTTACAATTCTATGCATAATTGGTGAAGTCTTAAACCTTGTGGGGTTATCCAAGAAAATGTACTGCCCAACGGCTGTTAAAATAATTAAAATTTTCAAATCATTCAAAAGGCTCGCATTCTCAATCAATATATATCTTGAGTTAAGCAAGCCCGGTTTTATAACTGACAAAGAAATGGATCGCCAACCAGATGATTATTTCTGGCTCAATCAACAAAAATGCCGCGATTCGGTCGTCCTGTCATTTATAACCATACAATTTGCTCTTTTTTGCGTATATGCGGCTCTGTAAAATGCAACTTGGTATGCATGCCTAACGCACTGTTAGTAATTCTCCATGCCCTATAGCTCTGGATTAAGCAAATATGTGCCGTGTCCTATTTATCACAAGTTATAAATTAATCTCATTTCACGAAGACAACATTTTAACTTAATGATCCTGTGTGCATTATTTGAGAGATAATGAATTCAGCGAATAAATCCTGTTTTAAAAAGTTAATATAAATTGCGCTATTTATATATGCGTGTTTCTGGGTTATTAAGATCAGCTTCTATTAATGTATGATTTCACATTTGTCTCTTTCCAAAACATTATGTGATGACTGTACTCGAAAAGACAATTCTTCCATGTTTCCTATATTAAGGGTAGAACTCGGTAAATTTGGTTATGTACGAAGTTTTTAGATTGAACAATTAATGAGGGCGCTTTTTGCTGTTTTCGTACAATAAAAAAAGCTGATTCTATTTTTTTAAATCATACATCAATACATTGTATAATGGGAGTAAGGGACTAATGCGATGTAATTGAATTTACATCCCAATTGGGCATACCGAGTGCTGATTAATATGGTGGCAGCATACGAATACCGTCATTGGCGTTTGCAGTTCCTAGGTCTCCCCTTACCTATGCTATTCGCCCTCGCCATAATTCCACCGTTTTAAATGATAAGCAACAGCATATGACACAACATAAACACTAACCGGTTTTAGATTTGAAAATGCAGTCAACGGAACGTCAGCAAACTGAGAACATTCGCTCTATTCATGCCTCCGCATTAAAATTAAAACACAAGTTGCTCGACCTTTTGACCATGATTGAGTACCAGGTTGTCTTCATATGATCAAAAGTGACCGCCTTTTAGAGAGAGCATTGTGACTGGCCCAAATACCTGAATACTCTGGGATTATGTGCTTCAGAATTGGTTGAAATCAGAAAGCTTCTCGAGTCAGACCGGTTTTCAAGCGCACAATCAATGGTCCTCACGCCATTGGCCTTAAATTATGAACCCGATCAAAATCTTGCTAAAGCGACCGAAAATCGGCTGGTCATGTTTAATCACGACGTCGCACCACAGTACCTCCGAACAAAACTTGACCCGCAGGTAATACTGGTTTATCGAAATAGAATAATATAGGTTGAATCTCTTCGGGTTGCTTTGGATGCTAGGGCAGTATCTATGCATTCGTCTCCCTCGCTTTCATTCGACAGACTTATTAAACTTCACGAAAAACTCCAGAACAATCTGGTTGAAGAAGTGAGACGCCTAAAACAAGAGCTTGATCATGACCAGGAACGATTGACAGCGATTGTGAAGCCGGTTATTAATCAGGAAGAACTTTTCAATATGGTCGCCCATATGACAATTGGAAGAGAGGCCGTTATGCGTATGAAATCAGAGGGTTCAAAGTAGGGTGTATTTCTACCTGTACATATTTATATCTCACCATCTTTGATGTTTTGAATAATATTTACATCGTTTTTTCTTCTGACCTTTTACCGTGGGCCACACATCTTGGAGTTGTCATGCGGATGCCATCGGAGTAAGCTCAAACTGCATGAAGACCTTCGTCCATGGCTGCATAATTCTTTTCATTCCATTTCATCGCTGCTCGTATATTAGATGACGCCGCCCATCCCCTCTATTGAAGTTTGTTTAAATGTAAATCATTTCGACCAATGCGAAGGCAATATCGTCCAATGCACATAAGAATGGGGACATATGCAGCTGGTATTTCTTGGATAATAGTTCACGCCCCTCTGATAGTCAAGTGTGGAAGCCTTCCTTCTCAGCATTGTAAACGAACACGTTAGCTCCATTATTCGAATACGTAACTATTTTATAGTTTCGTAGATTCAATTACGTCTGTGGGATTCTGCTTAATACATGCCAATCTTTCCCCCAACTACAGGAAGACAAAAGTGAAACACATGTAATACATTATTTAATCAACAGATACGTGGTTACTTAATAGTGATTTTCGCCGACATTTTGTCTGAAATGGTATACGAATCCCAATTTTTGGCAGGATCATAAGGCTCCCACCTACTCGCGGGGAAGATGTGCTTGTGTCGTTCATACCACGAGCGTAGGCAAACTTTACCTGCATGGGACTCCTCCTTCTCCTTGGATGCATCCATCCTTATCCGCACATCATCGTAGACATCGAAAGAGAAGAGTGGTCCCGATTTACCTCGTGCTTTGCTCACGATAAAATCATAGAATGTGTAATGATGCGGGATGATTAAGTCCTCTTTGATATACATCATTTGATCGGCAGATGCTGTCTTCAACTCCGAGAAATCCCTCCGCAGCTGATCCAAACACCGGTTTAGGAAGAGATGGATAGAATGACCCTTCTTCATTTTTACCTGTCTTCTGTGACCAGAACCGTCCCAGTAACTATAAGTAATGTCGATTTCCTGTTCCTTGATTGCGGACTGTTTCGCATGCCACTCCCGACGCAACTCCTCACTAAAACGAAATTAAGACGAAATATCAACTAACCGAAGTTGTTTTTCTTCTTCGTCTCTATCAACGTCTGGCAAGAAACTAGTATCAACATCTGGATTTTTGCCGAGACGCCGTCGTTTTCTTAGCGTTTCTATAGGATCAGGTTCAAGGATGCAGTCAGTGGTTTGATCTGGCTTCAAGATTTCTTCGGGTTTTACCGGAGGCGGTGGACTATTGTTACCCCCATCTTCTTCTGCATAATCATTGAATGAAATCGGGCCCTACAGTACAGCTGTGTATAAGAAAAAATAGCTCAAATAGACATACTCGATGAACACCACCGATTTTGCCATGTTTTCCGTCACCGGCACGGGTTTTCATTGCTTTCCCAAGTGCCAACTCTTTCTCGCGCTGTGTGACGACAGCCTGTTGGCGTGCTTTCATTTCGTCAAGTGTGACCAACCCAACCTGCGTTGAAAATACATTGAACCCGCAAAAGTGAATTTACTGTGTCGGTTTTCAGCTGGCTATCCATTGTTTCATGGTGAACTGTGAATTTTTTATTGAATTCGCCAACACGCAGTTCTGCCTCGAGTTTTTTCTTTTGAAATTCGATCTCCTGTCGCTCCTTTTCGCGTTGTTTCTTAAGCTGCATTGCACGTTGAGATTCCTTGATATTGCCTTTGAATGAGCTCATTTTCGCTTGGCGAATGTAAAAGTAATTTATTGTAATACTCCTTTTCTAATTCTTACTAATCCAAACCCTAATCACCAAAATCTTTGACTAATATACAAACACGAAATCAAGAACTCGTTGATAAATTACAAAATTAAAACAAATATAGGAAGATGTACTGTTTCTAAGAATTAAAACAGCGACGTGTTATTTCGTAATTGGGGAATTTTTTATGTGAGTCTGCTTTGATAATTCACAAAAGACACCAGTGATCTAAAAGTTCAAACTTGTGACAATCCGAAAAGGCGATGTTTCGAAATCATGGGTTTAAACACTACGATGCTGGTTCATGAGTTTGCACAGAGAGAAAGTTGCTCCAGTCTCGGCGACTGTGGATGGAGGCAGCTGTGTCATTGTGCGATCCAGTAGGAGATATTGAGGTGGGGTGTGTTGCTAAACACTAGATGAACCAGGTAGCAGTCTTCGCCGTCATAGATGACAGCCACCCCATGTAAATTTGAATGACACCAGATTGAATTATATTGGCGCCTGGTTGATATTGTGTGTCCTTTAAAATCCTTTGTGATGTCCTGGCATAAAACCGGGGCGTTACAGTAACTCGAGAAACATTGGTGTTCGGTGCATTGATTTTCAATATGAACGTATTTGTAAATTCTTTTATTCGTCTGAGTAAATATTTTTTCCCTTAAGAGTCTTTAAGAAAATCGATTGTCGTCCAGGCCACCGTTTGCAAGTTCCCAGGCTTTGCAATCGTTAATATCCGAACGTTTGAGTTTTCGTAGGAGGTGGAGAATCGCAGACATGCTCCGTTTAATTTACTTAATTAAACTTATGGTAAGCGCTTTATTGATCATTTATTATTAATGTATTCTTTTTGTTCGGGTATGAATAAAAATAAGGAATGATTGAATTGCAATATTCCGTCGTCTTTGCAGGTGTTTAACAGTATTGCGTACGCATTTTCGAAGAGGTTTAATTTTTTCAAACTGGAATTAAGTTGATTGGAAGGGTCATTTGGTATACGAGCAGCGTTTTGGATAGGGCCTTTCAATGGCCGCCATTTCCCGTTTGCCAAACTCTATATACTTTCTTGGTTAAATTGGCCTTTCTTGCCGATTTACTTCTTTTATTCTTATCTAATTCTGCATTTTCTACGAATAATCGTCATTTCCTGTGACATATTTGTTTATTGTAAATTTAATTGCTGAAAGTTTTAGTCCTCGTGACCTTAATAAAGCGAATATTATTATTATTATTATTAGTGCTATAATTGTAATGCCCTCGTAACTTCGAAGACCTGGAGAAAATAGGAGTTAGTGTGTACCTTGATACTGAGGCAGAATGGAGCAAACAGGAGGAGAGATTTCGGGGGAAGATCTATTATCGATAGGCGAACAGGATAGGATATGAATTTAAAGTCTGATGAGGATCAGAAGCATTGTCGCGGATTAAAGGGCAGACCTTAAATGATTTATAAAACAGGTTAAGTTACCAGGTGTAAAAGCTATGCATGCAGCCAGTGGCGTGCATTACAGAGCCCTCCCTCCACAAAGCCAGTCCTCAGTGGCTAGAGGAAGATGGTGTGGGATATAGGGATATCGTTACTAGGGATGAAGGTGGGTTGGTCGGGGGGTTGTGGTGTGAGTCCCGCATTCAATCGATTGAAGTGGATTAGGAGTGTAGCTGGGTTATCTTCCGAGCAGATACGGTATACGTTGTTAGCGAGGCTCTGAACGACTGAAAAGGGGCCGCCCCATGGGTTGTGGAATTTGCTGGATATGCCTCGAGGAGGGTTTGGGCTGCTGAACCACACGGTATCCCCAGGCTGGAATGGAGAGCCGTGGCCTTGGCGGTCATGTGACCGCGATTGGATGACTTGGGCGTGTCGTAGATGTGTGCGGGCTAAGCGCTGGCATTCCTGCTGGATGTCTATCAGCCGGGAGACGCACGACGGGGGGAGGGGAACTCGGGTTTCGTAAGTGGTAGGTTGGCATCAAGTGGGAGTTGTAGTTCTCAGCCGTAGGTCATCATTGTGGGGGTGAACCCAGTTGATTGGTGAAACGTGCTCCGATACGCCAGGAGGCAGTGAGGGATGAGGGTGTCCCACAGGTTGTTATTGGAGGTGTCAATGAAAGCACGCAGGAGGGATTTGTGGGTCCTTTCCGTCTGGCCATTAACTTTCGGGTGGTATGGCGTTGTCCTGGATTTGATGATGCCGAGTTTGTTACACAGGTCGTGGACCAGGTTGCTTTCGAAGTTGGACCCTTGGTCTGGAACGCCAAACCTAGTTGCCCAGGCGCGTACGATGGCGTCGGCGATTGAGGATGCTGTCAGGTAGTTGTTCGGCTTCGGCCCATTCAGAAAAGAAATCAACTATCACGAGCAGGTACCGGTTACCAGTCCGGGATTGAGGGAAGGGGCCGACGATATCCACTCCGAGCCTCTGATTCTGATCTCCTGTCGAAGGTTGGGGAACAAGAAGCGATCTCTCGCGGCCTTGTCCAATTTTCCCTGACCAACATGGCCTAGTTGGTGGTGAAGTTCTCGTACAATACTGCGTGCATGGGTTGGAGGGAGCACCAGGCGAACCGGGGCATTAGGATCGTACTGGAAGAAAATGATTCGGTCCCTCACCGATAGATTATGCCAGAACGACCACAAGGTTTGGGATGAATGGCTATCTTCCGCCATTTGTTTCTTTATCGGCTTAGTGGAACCGCAGGCTATTCTGTTGTAAATAAGGCCGATGTCGGAGTCGTTGGATTGTGAATCAGCCATTTGTTATGGCGAGGGGCCTTTTGATGGCCATCACCATTAAAAATAAATTGTTGTTATTTTTTTTCAAAGCATCTTCATTGATCTTTTTACTTCACTTTTTCAAAATAAAACCTTTGTTTTAACTCATCAATTTCATGGATTTACCATTGATCAAACGAAAATACTCGCGAAAACAGCTCACTGAATACCGCAAGTCTATCTAAGACCCTTCTAAAGTGCAAATCGCGGTCTCACAGGTTATTTTGTAAAAAGGCATTGATTAATCAATATGTTCCTCGCATTGATAATGCGGCTTTAATTAACTACTTCACTCTATAATCGCTGCTCGTATTTATAGTGACCCCTCCCATCCCCTCTATTCTAGTTTATCTGAATGTAAATCTCTTCGACCAATGCGTAGACTATACCGGTCAATACCAACAAGAACGGCGGCATATCGCAATTCGGTCATTCCTCATTTGTCCCCATTTTTAATTTCACCAGAGCAGGTGAAACAGGAACTAAAAAACAATTTTCACATCAAATAATTGTTATACGGCCTCTTTTAACTGCTGAAAGTTTTGGTCCTCGTGACCTCAATAAAGCCCCTACAATTATGATATTTTATTATTAATTGAGTGCGGAGGACTATACCGTTAAACTGTTAACATCTACGTCGGTACAGACGGGGCAGCTGTGGAGTTTGCGCATCGGGATGCGCGAAAGGGCGTCGGCGTTGAGGTGCTGTTTTCCGTGTCGGTGGACTACTACGCCGCCGAGTGGTCTGTCCGAATGATAAAGGGTTTTCCTTTCAGGAAGGCGGCAAACGTTTTCGTGAAGAAGACCAGTGCCAACATCTCGCGGCGGGTAGCACTGTAGTTCCGTTCAGCCTTGTCGAGGGTGCGGCTGCCATATTGGATGACGTGTTCCTTGCCATCGTCGCCGGTCTGTGCAAGGACACCGCAAATGGCATGGATAATGGCGTCCGTGTCCAGGATAAACTTAGGGCCTTCACGGGTGGTGAGTACGGGGAAGCTAAGGACTGGGGCAGTGCTGAGGGCCTCTTTGAGATGGGAAAAAACGCGGTCGCAGTCGGGGGTCCAACGAAACGGGCGGGACTTGTCGGTCAGTCGTGTTAGTGGGAAGGCAAGGCGGGCGTAGGTTGGGATAAAGGACCTGTAATGGCCGGCTAGTCCGAGAAAAGACCGTACTTCATCGCTGTTAGAGGGAAGAGGCCAGTCATTCACGACTTTGACCTTTTCGGGGTCTGTTTGGAGACCTTCGCGGCCTACAAGGGTACCGAGAAAGCGGATTCGCGGTTGTAGAAAGGCGCATTTCCGGGGGTTCAGCGTCAAGCCTGCTCGTGCATTCCGCGATGACGCCTCTAATTGATTCCGCATTAGTTCTTCGACTGTGGCGTTCCACACTATAACGTCGTCTAGATAAACGAGGCAGCGGGAAGGGTACAACCCTTGGAGTATTTTTTGCATCAAGCGTTGGCACGTGGCTGCCGCGTTGACGAGGCCCATAGGGAGTCTGGTGAATTCTAAGAGTCCGGTAGGCAGTGTGAAAGCCGTTTTCGCACGGTCTTCAGGGTAACTTCAATCTGCCAGTAGCTGGAGGAGAGGTCCAGAGATGTAAAGTACTTCTGATTCGCCATGACCGCTAACAAGTCATCCATACGGGGTAGGTGAAAAGGATCTTTGGTTGTGACGGCGTTAAGGTGTCTGTAATCGATGCATAGCCTGAGGGAATTGTCCTTTTTCTTAACTAGGGTGACGGGGGCGGCCCATGGGGAGCTCGAGGGTCTGATAATGCCTTGTTGTAGCATTTTGTCGACGATTGTGTTGAGTTCGTCGCGGAGGTGGAAGCGTATTCTTCTTGGATGAAGGTGCTGGGGGATTGAGGAACCTGTGTCTATCCGGTGTTGTACGACACTTGTCCGTCAGATGGCCTTGTCTGCCCAAGTGAAAACGTTTGTGAACGGAACCAACGCCTTGTAAAGGGACTGGCAGTCGGTCTCTGGGATGTTGTCTGGTAGGATCGGCTCGATGGAAGAGTTTTCAGTGGGTGGGGGGTGGGTGAAATCTACGCCACTGAGGTCGCGTGTCCCCTTGTCATTGGTCAGGTGTAGGGATTCACGTGTTTGGGAGAAATTAATTGCCCGTACATTTTTCCTCAAGAAATCACAGCCAAGGATAGCGTTCCACTTGATCTCAGGGGAGACAATAAACGGTGGTGAAATGTTCGACCATTGAGAGTGACAGGGATTGTAGCATAACCGAAAAATCGTAAGGTGGGAGTTATTAGCGCCTAAGACTTGTATTTGAGTAAATTGGATAAGTCGTGAATCACGCAGGATTCGTTCATTGATAATGGAGACGGCTGCACAACTATCCGCTTAAGGAATTAGTCTAGGACGCCGGTGATCGAATACTTCCAACCTTTTAGTGTCTCGGGAGGTTTCGCAACCTCAAATTAGGATTGGACAGGTTGCTCAGCTATAGTCGGGAACATTTGTCCGCAGGCTTATCCGGTTAGGCCCCAGAAACATTTTAGTGCTATATAATAGAATAGTGTCTATCCCATTTTAAAATAGAAACCATCCACGACCCGTCTGCGTTTTATTTGAAATAGAACCATTAAATACAGTAAGAACGTTGAAAATGTTATTGTTTATCATTAGTTGCAGGTTTTGGATGTGTGGATCTCCAAACTGAATGCCTTTGCAAAGTTGTTTATACGAACCGGATGCAAATTAGTAAAGGTATCTCCACGGACAACGATGTATTCTGAGATTAATAATTGGGGCTACGTGAACATAATTATCGTCGTCGAAGGCCTTGTGTATTACCTAGTCCATAATTTACACACTCAGCACCGGAAACAGCCTTCCCTGACGCCGGCATCTAGCTGGAATTCAACCGATTCTTCGCGCACCATGTGTAGTCCGCCTATCAACGGTTTATCGGGGTATGGCGGCTGTTGCTTTGAGTTATTTTGTGCCAAATGTGGGATTAGAGTGTCTAGCGAAGACCAATGATCGGGAGGCATAAAAGTCTCCTCGACCAGAAGAGCGTATTCTAACCGGTATCGCAACTTTCGAATCGCCCAATTAACGAGCAACGATGAATTAAAAACTAGTGAAATATCTCGTAGATGGAGGCATATGTAAGCAAATAACAACGAGATTAATTAATAAAGGTTTACGGAGCATTTGAAGCCCGGAAAAAACAAAACGGAAACAGTAGAGGAACTATCCAGGCCTAAAAGAAATCATTGATAGTCTTGGGGGTTACACAAAGGAGTCTGAAACTGCGCACGAATAAACAGAGACGACTACATTAACCGAATATGGCACACACAACCACTCAAATATAACTGACTGTTGAAAAAATGCCGCGGAATTGTATTTTGAGCAAGAGTTAAATTATTTTATCAGGACATCGGGCGGGATTTCAAGGACAAGTTTGTATACTGCGCGCCAATAGGATGCCATCTTGTGTCAACCACCATAAGACGGGGTGGCGTCTTCTATGACGGCGAAGACTGCTATCTGGTTCATCTAGAGTGAGACAAAACACTCTCTCCTCCACTATCTCCCATTGGATCACACAATGACACAGCTGCCTTCATCCACAGTCGCCAAGACTGGAGAAACTTCCTCCCTTTGCAAACTCATCAATCAGCATCGTAATTTTCCCGTTATAAATACCCATCCCATTATTAAAGCAAGTCTATATAACCTCGCCATCCATTTATAACTGTGTATCTATGTTCTACGATTAACGTTACTAAACCCCCAGCGAAATTGCAACATTTTTTATGTCAGAATCCCATAAGAGGAAGAGCGTCACAGGAGTGATTCAATCGCGGCGCATAAATATCTTTTCACCGAAAAACGTCGTAACGAAGATGCATATTGATGAGTTCAACAGAAAGACATCTGTGTAATGGAAATATCTCTATTCCCCTAAACCTGAATGGACCATGTAACGCTATATTTAATTTTTAAAATTTATTTATGGATAATATTTCAATATGCAAAAATAGTTTGATGTTTACGATAACATAGATTTTGTTCATTGGACAAAAACGTGACAACTGATTGGTCAAAATAAGTTCCGCGTAGTTCGCGTACGAACAACCTGGGTCTACATTGATTCTAAACCTTTGTTAAAGTAATTTATAATACTTCACATTGTTCTAAATATGCAATGAGCTTGATAGACTGCAACCAAAAATCTGTGCTCAAATTACCATATTTATGTATTTAGTGGCATTCCGAGCCACATTCTTAAATATCAATGTGTGCGGAATTCAGCGAATACATGTTTTAACTTAAGTGAAATTCATTAAAACGTTCCACTTTCATGCGATAATTTTAAAATTTTAGAGATGGCATATAATGGAACGAGTGTGGATGCGTTTAGCAATCAAATCGCGAAAATGACTAAGGCAGAACTTGACGAATTATTTGGAAGTGATGATAAAATAAAGCTGCTGGTTCGTGAAAGTTCACACACCCGGGATTTGAAGTCCTCTAAAAAGCAGTTAATGGAGAGCAATCGCAAATTAGCGAAGGATAATCTACAATTAGAGCCCGGTTTGGCGAAAGTAAAGGTTGATCTGATTGCAGCCCATCGGGATTTTACAGATGCCCTTAAATCCTACACTAGCTACAAGAGTAAACTTGGTAAGTCATTTAAATGTTAACCAACTGCTCCTTGCCTTACCAATTGTGTTTTGATGTTGCCTGGTTATAAGAGTTAAGTTCGATTGATTGTGATAGGCCACCTTTTGTCCCATTTTAGATGAAATTCGTGGGGATTTTTCAGCGCAGACAATATTAGCACTAATGCAAGTAGCCAATTCAGAAGAGAATGAAAAGGCCGCTGGGTTGTTCCATAAACTCCAATCTGGAAAAATTAATCTGGACGAATTTGTGCCGGCTTTGCTTAAACTGCGAGAGTCCTACCATGAGCGACGCATCAAAATTGAAAAGCTGAGTGAACTGGAGAATCAAACGTCCGGCGGCAACAATCATGGAGGCTATCCATCTCTGTGAAAAGCTGCCATTTATAATCAACTAATCGTTTCCTTCCCCCAAGCAAGCATATTCCTATCCAGATATTTTTTCTTTAGCTATCGTTCGCCTTTTTGATTATGTATCGCCTAAATTAGGCATACAGAATAGCTGGTCGATAAATTTCTTGCGCGTAAAATTCTGATGGGTTCCAAAAAATATGGCATTTGGAATAGGCGAAATAACCCCTTGCTGATTAGCTGCACCTCGAAGGAGTGTTCGACAACCGGAAGTTGTATATTGGGCGATTTGCGTCGTAGTTAAAAACATCTCTGTTGCTATTAGAAGCTATCCGAAATAGCGGGGGTGGATTTGCGTGAGTCGCAATACGATGATAGACGCCCACGTACACGATGTAGTCACATTCACACAGACGGAGTACTGGAAACTTTGCTCCATACTGATGATTGTTGCAACTACTACCCAACTCAGTATTATTTGGATCTAGCTTGAACTCGCGTCCAATTTGAGTAAGACTTGGTCTGGATGTGCCATTTATCAGCCACTTCGTAGTTGCCATTGATGATATCCGTTCATAAACCACTGACTGCAGAGAGGATGTATTTAGTCAAATCTGGAAAATGTAGGGCACCTTTCTACCGTTTTCGCTCAAAACAAAATTTATTTAGTAGAAATAGAGGCTATCGGGGGACACCTTTCATCCGCGATCAGTTAGCAACCGGAAAACTATCGAATCCCCCACAAAACCGCTTCCCAAACAGTTGACGGCCGCTTTCGCGGTCCAAAACCCAGTAAACAAAGACCTATTTTTAATGAGACCAAAAAAGTTGATACCAGTGGTACAACAAATTGTAAGCGCGTCAATGGCAGAGCTCGATTAACTTTTTAGTGGCCGCAAAATGTTCATTGTCCATGCATTTATCCACCCAGGCTTTGGCAGTCTTCTGTAGAATCGGTACAAGACCCCGTTGCACACAGGAGACAAAGAGAGAAATATCGGGAATAGAATGCATTGCATTTGGTGTGGCAGTTATTTTCTTAATGCACTCGTTCTGCTTCTTCTCATTTCCACACAAAATCGCGGTATCGATTTGAGATAACAGTTCAAGAGACTTCGAGAACTGTGGGGCTATGCGAGAGAGGAATATCAGAATAATGGATTCACCATAAATAGGGAGCTCGGTGAAAGGGGTTGAGATTGCAACACAACCAAATGGACAGGGACGCCAGATGATGGAGAGGATAATTTCGCTGGCTGGGGAACGTGGTAGACCAGTAAAATAACGTTCAACCTCCGCTAAGTTCTTTGGGGTTGATTCTAGAGAAGAATGTCTATAGAACTGAAGAGACACTGTTCGACCAATCACTTGAAGCGATTTGCAGTAAAGAAGAACAGCAAAAGGCGGGGAGGAGGGGTCACAGTGGATGGCGAGATCGATGGAAGTCACCGAAGACGACAAAACACAGTCGCCCATTTTCGAAAGGGCTGGGCTGATTGTTTCTTTAATTTTGATTAAGCGATCAGTAGACTGGACTGTAGAGGACCTTTCAATTGATGTTTCTTTATTGGCCGTTTTGTTGGTCCTCGTCAGACACATTGGATCTAGTATTGCATCTAGCTGCTTAACCAGTTCTTCTAGGCGGCTTCGAAGTTGAAAATCTTCGGTGTTAGATTCAGTTTTTTTGCCCTGGGACTGTAAATGCCTACCGAGTTTTGATGCCGGGGCAGTTTTCCTTATAATGTATCGATCCAGATGCATTTCATTGGTTGGCTCCCGAATCGCCGTATTAAATGAATCTATTTCAGGTTCGTTCGTGCTATTTTTATTCTGCTGGTCCTTAGTTTGTTTTTTATCTTGCAGAGCACGGCCAAGTTTTGATCTAGCGATAGACGTATTTACACTAAATGTATCAAGCCCATTGCGTAGTTCAGTTGTTGTAGCTGGAGTACACGAGCTCTGAGATGAATTCAGATGTGAGCCACACTTGTACATTTCATCTGTATGGGAAATATCGTGGTCAGAGTTATCCACAATAGGCTTGATTTTGTACATGGCAAATCAATCCTTTATGACGACAGAAACAGACAAATTACTAAAACAGAAATCATGTACATCAGAAATTAAATATAGTGTGAATCTCTTAAAAAAATATCCACGATCCGTCTGCGTTTAATGTAAAACAAATTATACCTTCAAATACGCACTGAACCATTAAATACAGCAAGAACGTTGAAAAATCGCAATAAGGTTATAGTCAATGGTTGCAGGATACATAACATATTATACATCTAGAAGTATTGAAATCCAATACACAACGATTGACTGACCGTTAACTCATGCAAATTATTAAAATTATAAAATATTTTGAAAGACAACGAGAAATAAATCGCTAGCAAAATCAGAACAATATTTATGTGAAGGATGTGTTCTTAAAAGCGATAATGAACTCTGCATGTTGACGAGTGGGGGAACACTGCAGACGTTAAAATTTTCGAATCAAACGTTTGGGGACCTTGATGCCGTTCACAATCATGAATTCTACGTATTTTGATATTTACACATGTTCTCCCAAAACTCTCGTTTTCGTGAAATAATAATAATCGTAGTCGCTTTATTGAGGTCACCAGGACCAAAACGGTCCGCGTGAAACAAGACAGTATACAAGTACCAGATATGAAAATTTTCTTTAAGCCCCTGCTTCACCTGCTCTGGCGAAACTAAAAATCGGGAATAATAAGGAATGAATTGTAATATGCCGCCGTTCTTGAACGGTATTGCCTTCGCATTGGTCGAAGAGATTTACACTTCGATAAACTTGAAACAAGGTGATGGTAGGGGTCACTTAAAATACGACCAGTGATTGGTGAACAACTATTAAAGTGGCGTTGAACGATAATCTCTAAGATAGAGATCATTGGCAGGTCGTTTAAAAAGGCCGGGGAAAAATATACAATACGGGGAATAATACAGGCATGGAAAAGGTTTTTTATACGCCTATAGCTCAATCCAAGTCTCCTGAACCGGCGAATGAGGAAGCGAAGGCGACGGCATTTACTGAAGACAGCATTCCTCTTATCACTTCATGATAACACTGAGGAATTTCGATTTTGAGCTCGAAGTGAAGTAATAGAGAGATTGCAGGAATGTACACATCGGCTCTCAGGGAACATATAAAAGAGATGCCTTTTGATGCGTTCTGCAGAAGACCATTATGCGAAGACAACTCCAGTACCGCAGTGACTGCTTGCCAAAGCTGTTTATAATCACCATTCGTCTTGGGGGGCATGGCATACAGTCAAGTAATTTTAGCGTCACGTCGTTAGGGGACCGAAGGCGAGACGTGTAATTGTTATAAAGTACAAGGGATAGCACTGCGCCTTGTTGTGCACTGCAATTATTTGACAAGGAGGATGAAGCCTATACTTAACAGGTCCCGCGGAACCATTGGCCGGTTTCGGAATAGGTGTTATAGGGACATATCTTCATTCCGAAGGAAAGGAGCATTCTCATTACGAATAATCGACAAGCTGGGTAAAAATCGGAGAAAATGAACGGTGAAAGATTTTCCTAACGACGTGTGGGAGCCCATCTTGAACAGACGCCGAGGAGTACTCGAAAATAATTTTGCCATCATTGTGGAGACAAAGGAGTCGTGGGCGGTTGGTAAAGAGATCCAACGTGAGGCAACGCGGAATGGTGAGCGGATTTGAAGATAGAGCCATTATTCGAATTATCAAGGAATCTACTTGGTAGATATGATCGATAGGTTCCCGTGAATAAATTGAGATACATCCAGAGGTCACCGCATCGACAAAAATATGATTCAACTGATTTACGCAAGCTGTTATCCTGATCGAAATTGGTTTAATTTCTCGTTATCTGCCCTGGTGGAAGAGCCGTTGTCTCTTTCGGCTCAATTGTTTATGAAATTAAGATGATACAACCGGGAGACTAGGCAAAAAAATCAGCGATAGCTATTTGTATGGTCAATTTCCTTAACAAAGCCGGAATCAGCGAAGTCGGTTGTGGCAACCGCATCTCTTGACGAAATCAGTGAATTTTCAAAGCTGGCAACCCCAAAGATTAAGATCATAATACTTTCCTTCTATAATTATAAATGTACATTTATGCCTAAAAAGTACGTTGACAAAACCACAGCTATCTATGGGAAGAGGTCTCTGAGCTCCGCTACAAGCTTCGTTAGGTACGACCTGCAGGCCTCGTCCGGGTGACTTTTGCTCAGTCGTCGCATTAATCTGCGTGAATTTCGACCAAGCTTTGGGCCATTGCTGGCAATAACAGCGGAATGCTATAGTGGTCAACTCTTGTATCATTGCAGATATCAAAGACACTTTCCCTTCTGATTCGTCGCCGAAATTGAATTTCTAAATAAAACAGAGGTTTTCCGTGACCGATTGCACAAAATGTGTGCGCACGTTAATCACTAAAATGCGCATTTAGCAGGGTAAGCGGGAAATCATAGACCGCTGCGATAATTCCAATAGCCTTCCCAGCGTTGATTTTCGCGTCCTTTGTAAGTTCCTCTTTGGTCATAACGTCCCAGAAAGCACAACGCACCATAATCTGAAAATTAGGTTGACTGATTGAAATCGCAGCACCCTAGCGAGTATACCAACCAATACAATTACCGTATAGGTGGGTGATCTATAAGGACTTAAAAATGATTACCCCAAATCGCCTGTGGTTGTTCAGAAGTCCTCCGAGTACTCGAGTGTAGAAGCGATTGAAGGGCTGCTCAGACACTAGACAATGCATCACGATTTGAACCATTTCGCGTTCCCGGTGCTCAATCGTGCTGAACTTCGCCCCGCCAAGGCGTGTGCAGGTCAGCACCAGGGCGTTGGCCGTGCCGTCGGGGCCACCAGGTGTGGTCATAAGGACGCCGAATAGTTGCTGGCGCATCGGAGATAGAAGGCCCAGTCGGTTGGCCACAATCAGAAGCTAGTACCCGGGGAAGAAATGTGACTTTGAAGATGTGGCGCATTAATAAAAAACAATGTGATACAGTTTGTCTGTTAACGTCAACGAAAACATTTTCGCGCTTTACTCAAAAATTCCCAACAGATTCCATTTCGCATTGAACCTCGACGAAGCGAAGAGGTCACCGGTAGGGTTAATTGAAGATAAGAAATGCATCGCATTCGACATTTCTGCACTATTCCAGAGAAAAAATGGAAATTCCTTATTATCTCATTGTTCCAGGTGTGCGAAAAGTTTTCCACGGCGTTCAGAGTTCTTCTTTTTGGTTTATAAGCAAATAGGAGTGGGTCATCTGCAGTTTTAAGCGTGTCCTCCAATTTAGAGTCGAGGTGCTTCTTACTCACTTTAAACCAGATAGATAGGTTGTTTCAAAAATTGAGATGATACGACACGGTGGTTGAGGGATACTTCCGTGAGTGGACAGTGTGTATCGTATATTGATATGGTCCTTTTCCTTATCGAAGTAGGAATACGCGAAAAATTGGAATTCGGTTGTGGTAACGGCATATCTTTAATTCCACTGGTGGCCTTGGTCCGTCCATCGAGTCAGGCGGCGGGTTATTCGCTATCTTGCGGATGGCCACCAACGTGGCAAACATCAGACATCTCTCTAATCTGGGCAGAGAGAGTCGCGAAAGATGTTAAAGTCTCCTAAGACCGTCTCGGGTAGAGGAGAATGATTACCGGTCGTCGATAGAACCCGATCGGGAACTTGAGAGCACTTACAATCACCAACCAGAGACATCTTAAACTCAAAGGATAAAAATCTCGTGTCCTACGATTTTACACCTCGGCCTTCATTTTGATGGACTAAAACAAATTTGCAATACAATTAGAATTTTTCTTTCGCGATTTCACAATCACGAACGGAGAGTGTATAATTATTTCACACATTGGTAAACCCAAAACGCCGCTGCAACCAATTGTTATACTACAATCCCCAATAGAAAGAAAACGATGAACGCAAAATGCCTATGAACACCTGATTTGACTAAATGAAATGTTACCATTATTTTAGCTATGTAATATAGCACATAAATATTTAAAATTAAATAAAACGCATTCCTATACACCATATTTCAAGTCGATTGCTTTGGTGAATTTTCTTATTAGAATGTACCAAAACCACACTTTTACGAATTCCGAGTCAGCGCCGATATAACTGGGATACCTTGTTATGTAAGATGACTTTCATGTTAATGCCGAATGCCATGTAATTGGTATTCATATTTGAAATAATCCGAATTTTTCATACTTTATCTCTGTAATTTTATTTCTGTAATTGCATTACAGTTCACATATTCGTTGTAAATGCCGCATTGATCATACTATATTTATTTGGCAACCCTGATTTAATCAACCATGGATATTTAACCAGTCTTCTAAAACGTTTATAAAAATTCTTGATCTGCAGATTCAAACCTATACTTTTTAGTCTTGGCTTAAACGCACGACCATTTCCTCTCTCTCTCTCTCTCTCTCTCTCTCTCTCTCTCTCTCTCTCTCTCTCTCTCTCTCTCTCTCTCTCTCTCTCTCTCTCTCTCTCTCTCTCTCGCTCTCGCTCTCGCTCTCGCTCGCAATCGCTCGATACAAACTAGAGCCTTGCTATCATAAGGTCATATTTTTTTGTTTTTCTTGCAATTTAATACATTTATGTTTGTCTTAACGACATTTTTTGTATTTTCAGCATGGAAGGAAACCCGCAATCCAAAAGATTAACTGACGAAAATGTCCAACTTAAAAAATATATCGAAGAACTCAACACAGAATGCATGGATCTACAGGCGTCATTATTTGAAGAAGCAAACAAAATCGTAACTTTTTCGTTTGCTTTAATAACATCACTTAGGCTCAGTCGGCATACGCGGCCAAATACAATGCAGAAAAACGATCCGGAGAGATAGAAAAAGAAAATGCTGTGAGTTTTTTTTAAATAACCGGACATTGAATAAAGTTAAAAACATAAGAATCCGAAAGTCAATTTGGATAGTTTATAACCAGCTATATTGTATACCTAAATGAAATCACGGGTATTAAGCGTAAACCCTCGTTTATATTTCGTCGTTTGAATTACATTACTGTTTGTATGCTTCGCCATGGAAACTAAAAAAATATGCTTTATTGGATGCTGCATTTTATTTGCGTAGGTTTTAAAGGATGAAGTGGTCGCTCTAAAACAAATTCTTCGGTTACATCAACAAGAGAGTGTTGACTTTATGGCTGTCCGAAAGTAAGCGATGTTATTCCACCCAGACACTTTTCCTGATTTTTCGCTCCTTTCGGCCAATATTTGGAGGTTCGCGTGATTCTCGAATTTCTTAGAACGACCGTTTCTAGCCTTTGTTGTCCTGCCTTTCATTTTTACCCTTCACTCTCGTATTTTCTCCCCAGGTCCCTACCCTTCTCCAATTCACCCAATGTTGTGGGGGACAAGAAGGTCGCCCACCGTCCCCATCGACTCGGTCGACGCGATTCCAAGAATTCTTCAGTAGATGGTACTCAATTCCGGGAAAGCACCATCGCAACTTCGATAATCAATGTCACGTCACAGGAACCGGTCACACGAAAGTCGTTACTGGAGGCCCTCACTTCAGGTTCCACGTGTATTGACGCGGTCGGGAATATGTATTATCAAGTTAGTTAGTTGTCCTTTGTATGTTTTCCGTCGTCAATACTTCATTCGCGTAGGAATTTGTCATTTATGAGTAGTTTTGAACCTGTGGAATCAACATTTTTTTCTGTATGATGTTTATTTGAAATACTACATTTTTTGTGCCCATGAATATACTTTCGTTTAATTGATCCAATAAGTCGCTGCCTAGGCCTTTTTCCACGTCAATGAAAGCTTTTATTTTAATTCAATTTACAGTAGCATTCTAGCACCATATTGCCCGCCTGTTTTTTGAACTTCAAAGCCCGACAAGAGAGAGTTGGTAGCTTTTCACAGTCCAACCTGGGCATGGTGCGACGACGAAAAACAGATATTTCAGAGCGCCGTCTGTGTCGTCGTGTGATGCGACTAAGGTGGTTTTGTTTTTTGTTATAAATACACGAATAGTTTGTCTCTCGCACCACGGGTTGTATCACAGCCGGTTTCCGCCACCTCCCGGGAGTCTCAAATTCGTCGCTGCACTACAGGCGGACACGCCGAATTGTTGTTTGATTGTCGAACCCTGGTCTCTCACGAATTGTGTGTGGATGCTCGCCGCTACACCATCGGGCCATCGGTGTGACGATTTTTGCATAAAGCTGATTATTTGTTCTATAACCGGATTAAGAAAACCGCAGGGGTGGTTTGCGCCGCGGATTATGCGTGAGCTTCTAAATCACACAATCAAGCGCAGATTTTGACGCATTGTCGATTATTTATGCGTCGATCAATCCGATACGCATCAGCTCAGCGATCTCAAGTTTTGAGTTTGCCAAAGAAGATGTGTATCATGATTGCAAAGTATAAGAACCTATGTATTCCAACACTACGTGAAAGACATTGGATCAAGTCTGTCGATAGATTCGTGTCTTCCAACGGATTCTATCAAGTTGTGTGATACATTTTTACCCACTGAACAATCATTCAAATGAATTCTTGCTATTCGATCAACTTTTAAATTCGGGTTTCTATGTGTTTGGTCGGGCAAAATTGTTATCATTAACCATTGGTTCGGTACAACTGTTGATACAACAATCACCTACGTGTGCAGACCTTTATTACTCCTCCTGTATAAGGCATAAATGGTAAGCACTAATTCCAGTTTCGATTTAGTCGCCAAATGGAGATTTTCAGCCTTATGTAGTCTTGCAATTCCCGCGGTTCTTTAACTACCACAATTGATAGATAAATACTCATCAATCTGAAGAATTGTGTCTTGTGTGTTATCTATTTCAATGGAATTGGTCAACAAAGTCACAGTTCCACTTGCCACAAAAATAAATTCTCGATTCGTGCTGCATTCATTATACAGTCCCTTTTCCGTTGGCAAGCCATGAGTTAGAATTTATCAGAAACACATCCAATCAAAATCGGTTGTCGTCGTTAACTTAATCGCAAAATTCTTTTCACACATGGCTCACGTGGGCGTCCTGACGTGTGTGTCGTGAGGTTTTGCGTTGTTCAAACCAACCCACACAAACGCACATTGTGGATGTGCTGAACTTTGTTACCGATCTGTTAAATTACAGAACCACGTGATTCGTCGTCACCTGCATCACCAACCTGAACTGACACGTCAACAAATCAGATGCAATCGTGACGCCTGTTCCATTCCTCGACCTGTTTACGTTTTATTTATTGAAAACCGCAATTTCTATTTTTCCGCCGATTCCGAACATATTGACAAAGTTGCAGTAAATTGGTCTTCATTGTTCCTTTTTCGCGGCTTCGCCAGTCCAGTATCACTTATTCATCTCCCAACTTTCCCAGTTTGCCTGTGTGATAAGTCGTTAGTATTTAATCGATCAGCTTTGAAAACGGATACATCGACGATCAGTCTTTTCGACCGAACCAGGCAGTCACAACTGATCCTCGGTATGTCGGCCGGCAGTTGCCTCTTTTGGTCGAAAAATGTGATTGGCATGCCACGGTCGTGAAACGTTCTGCCTTTATGGATTCTCGAGGCCAGGCGTGATCTAATTTTCACATGACGCGACAAACCAATCACCATGACCATTTTATATTTTCTTTTAATCATAGTAACACCGGAATGGTTGAATTTAAAGAGCCACCACTGAGCTGTAGAAAACCCCCAAACCTAATCCGCATCTCCCCTGGTCTCTAGGAGTTCGTAGACTGGGAAGAGAAGGGCTGCTTCATCAGCCTCGCTAAGCCACACATAACCCCCACAACCATCGAACACTCTGCCCCGGAGCCACGGGTTCGCAGCAACTCTGACGTGGGGGACGTTCGACTCCCTTTCGGTGAACCGTCATCCGACCAGAATCACCGGACGCCGCCCCCCAGAGAACAGGCCTTCTTCCTGCGTCTCCTCGCAGAAGAGATAAGTCCAGCGCTCGATTTCGCCGACCCTAATATCTCCCAGGCCCTCTGGAGTTCGCTCTGTCATCTGGACGTAGAGATGGAGCCGCTGTCTCCGTCAGACCCCACGAGGAAGCAGGAGCACTGCCCTCTCATTCCCGGCCAGCTGGTCGCATACAGTCTCAAACTGGATGTAGGTTTTTTTTATCAATGACTACGAGATTAGGAGGATGTTTATGATGAAATAGTAATCTTGCATGTGGAGCGTTTGTTGGAATGTTTGCAGAGTTGTGTGGGAAAGTGGCTGCTATTTTGGCCCATTCCTCCACACCGATATCCTCTGGAGCAGTTATGTTTTTGGCTGTTACTTCCTCGAAACCTTTTCTATGGTGTTCGCATCTGATAACTGGCTAGACCTCTCCAAATATGCTTGTTGAGTCCATTTGAATCAATTATGTGTAATACCTCTTTAGTTTAGCGTTGAATCAAACATGTGCTGACCGCTTCACCCCTGTCGGGACACAGTCGATGAATGGCGTCTGTATGACCACCCCTGAAGGAGACCTCCCCCCATCTTGTCTGACTGTCTTGATTTGCTCATTTAAGCCAAACTCACTTGGTCATGCCATCAGATAGCGCTTTATTCACAATTAATGACACATTGTAAGTGGTAGGGCCGACTATAACTCCTACCCAAATCTCCCCTGGAAGGACAGCTTATTTAGCAGGTCATCCCCTTTTAAAGTGTAATTTTCAGGGACCATTCCTTATCGTTCCGTTTCAAGCCACTGAAATAAGAGCAATACAGAACGCGTGCTGTTTTGTTCAATTACGGGTTGTGACATTTAACAATGCTCTTTAGGAAGTCACCAGTTCGTTGCCCGTGCGGTGTATTTCAATAAATGACCCCATTAATTATTTCCTTGACACGGATCAGTCGTGCTGGCACCTTTGCAGAAAAATAGCCCCATGCTTTAGAGTTATTTGTGTTCTTTGAATACAATTCAGCATTCATAATCCCCCAAACACGGCGAGATGATTAGTTGCCAAAACGTGCGAATATGTTTTCATTTGTCCAATTGCTCGAATTGCTCGCAATCCTCTTCTGGATCATCCAAATTAGCTCCAACAACCCTCAAAGGGGGTGGATTTGTAGTGTCTTAAGAATGGTGGACGCATCTGGAACTGAAGGATTTGAGTTCCTGCCGGTGGCCTTGGCTACTTTTGTCAAAGCTCTAGGCAGGTCATTCACAAGATCACACGTGTGGTTCTGGGATCTTGCTCGCCGATCTAGTGGTCGTTTTGACACCGCGTGGTGAGATCTTGCGTGTGGCCCCGGTCCGAGGGAGATTATCAGTGGTCTTCTGTGTCTTCCAGTTTACGTTTTAAGCCAAGCTGCTAACCTATCGCAGATTCAGCTTTGCCAGCACGGTGCAGGTGGACCAATTCGTTTCTGGTGTTCTTTGAGAGCTCTTTGGCCTTGGTCATATTGGAGTTTTGGCTGTGGTTGTTTGAGGTTGTGGGCAGATGTATTGTGAAGAACTTACAGTTCTGTGGGAGCCAGAAATCGGGCTTGTTTGCAGGTGACCGAATATTTATTTTACCCAGAAATTTACCAATTTCTACAATATTATTTTCTCATTTTATCTCTCATAGTCAAAGTCTCCCTATGATGAAAATAACAAGCTTCTATCATCTTTTTAATTTGGCGAATTTGCACAGTCCGTGGTTGACCAATAACTGTTTATCTATCTCATCAGTTGTCTCATGCGTCCAGTTTATATCGCTGAGGCCGAATCATTAATCTCCATTTGTAAGTCAATGCTACATGGTGATGGTTGTCGAATTCCTTTTCTAAAAGAACTGAACTTTGTGAGGGATGATCCGTGAATTGGACCTCTGGTAGTCGACTCTTCGTCGCGGTCGTCGTTCAAGGTCGTCCCGGTGTGTTTTACTTCGCTCCACGTACTCAGGCCAGACACTTGATTGCGAATCATGCAATGTCGCAATTCAGCACACCCAAACAAACAGCCAGCATACGGAAAAGCGCAAACGTGTTTATAGTGAATGTTTAGTTCGCTGTGCCTCCTGCTTCCTCCTCGAGGTGTACAGGGGATGAAACAAAAGGAACCACCCACCCTCTTAACAACAGGCGACTTTGGTATTTCAACTACAAACGCGGCGTCCGTAAAATTGGGGTGGGAATTCGGCTTGCCAGGACACCACTGGCCCATAGCCGAAAATGAAACGCGCGCGTCTTCGGTGAAGCCTACCTCGTAAACTGCCCAATCACCCTAGTTGTGGAACAGTCGCTTCCTAGTGTGCCTAACCCCTACTGCGGTGACCAGCTCTTTAAGTGTGGAAACACGCATCGCTGTCTGAACACACATAAGTCGACGACCATAAACGCCATGGATTTGTTACTTTTTATGCCGCCCAGACACGTGGCTTTCAACCCTCAGTCTGGCGTCGTAATCGTTATCGTGCCTAGGTTGGCGATGTCTGAGCGCCGGGGTGAAGGGGTGGGGATAACTGATAACGTGGGTCGGTACCGTCTACTGCTGGACATTGTTTTAACCGCAGCCTGCACCACAACAAGAAGGGATTTAAGGATCTACGAGCACTACAGCTGTTTATTCCTAGTGCTGTCTAATCCACCCACGCTGAGAGATACATTGAAGGCGTGTGTTATCTTTCTTCGTAGGAATCAAACGACGCAGACTTCACTTAGTTTGATGCTATCTGAATGCAAATAGACCAAAATAGAGGGGGGGGGGTGTTTGTTGTCGCCTCGTGTACGCGAAGCGATGAGAGAGCAACCGGTTAAATTGAGACGAATTGCCTTGCATTGAAGGCACACTAGAGAATGAAGGTATTTTGGATATCCGTCTGCTGGAGGCGATCTCGTTGTATTTCGGGGCGTTCAGCAGTTGACCGATTTTTCGGAGTACCTCTCGCTCTAGCAATGCCCCAAAAATAAATTCAAATTATTAATGATTAAAAAATTCGCAGTCATGAATGAGTGGTGCAGAGAGAAAACGAGGTGCACGCTTTTTGTGAGCCACAAGACTTGTCTCACCACGTTGGCTTTCAATCTATGCGCCAGAAGCTCCACTGAATGTGTGTGTGTGTGTTTCAATGGAGTAACAGCTAACCTGAACACCCACTCAGTTTATTGCCACTGCAGTGGCTATAGGCAATGAAAAGAAAAACGCCACCTCCATGTGTGGATGTGTAGCTCGAATGTCAACAATCTCGCCTGCTTCTTTTGGTGGGTCATGGAATGTTGAGTCCCCATAATCGTCAATGACTGGAAGAAGAAGAAGAAGAAGAAAAAGAAGAATGTGTAGGTGCAGCTACGGGCTAAACCACGTTCGTGTGCAAAAAGAAAGAAGGCAGTGATTGCGACTCTCTTGGACCGGGATTGTGTGAATGTTTTGCTAGCACAGCCTCTCTTTTCAAACTCGGAACACTTCTCGCTTCGGGTGGTTTATTTCACGAGTGCAGCCGCTCTTATTCACTTCAGATAATTTAGACGGGGAAAAAACTGTGTTTGTGTATTCAGGTTCTTTGGGTGTTTCTGCAATAATGCTGTCAGAATAGTTTCATTGTTTGAAGGCTTCCCATTGATCATTCATGTTCATGGGAAATGACTGGTACATTGGCCGATTAAAACAAAGAAAGTCATTTCTAGAATATTTGTTTTTTTCCGATCCACAGATCGTGAAAGAGGACGGTTCCACCTCGAGCCAATGCTCCCCGATCTCGGCGCTTGCTCGCGAACGGATAGCCGCCGTGACCGATCTCTTCCAGTACCTCACGCTAATACGCCGTGGTCTCACGGGCACACCAAGCCCCATGGAAAAACAATCCCCTTCGAGCTCTCTGAAGGCAGGCGCGCATCGTACACTTCAGGACTTCTCCAAGGACCAAGTCCGGCGTCACCAGTTCAACAATTTGCAGCGACGGCGTCTAGCTGTCGCCCTTGCCCGTCTCGGATACGGACTTCCCCTAATGGAGTGAACCAGTCGGTTATTCACAGTACCGGCAGTCTGTCTTTCAGTCACGATTTTAAACAATATTACTGTATTTTATAGTATCCTCTACTTTCGCCTATTTATGAATAAAATATCTTTATTTGTTTGAGCTTGGTGGAGCATAAAGGGTAAAGATAATGATAATGATTTTAGGCGCTTTATTGAGGCCACGAGGATGAAAACGGTCAGCATAAAACCGGACAGCATAACATCACTAGATACGAAAATTGTCTTTTGGTGCCTGCTTCACCTGCTCTGGTGAAACTAAAAATCGGGACAAATAAGGAATGACCGAATTGCGATATGCCACCGTTCTTGTAGGTATTGAACGGTATTGCCTTACCCATTGTTCGAAGAGATGTACACTTGGATAAACTTTAAAATAGGGGATGAGAGGGGTCAGTTAATATACGAAAAACGATTAGTGTGCAGCTAGTTAAGTGGCGTTGAACGATTATCTCTTGGATGGAGAGCATAGGTAGGCCACTAGAAAACGAGATTATTTTAAAAAACCTACGAAGCGAAAGGATGGTTGATATACTGGTTTCAAACTTATTTTCAAAATCTCTTCGACCAATGCGTAGGTTTTACCTTTCAATACCTACAAGAACGGCGGCATTCAGCAATTCGGTTAGTCCTTATTTGTGCCGACAATTTCCATATCTAGTACTTGCTATACTGTCTTGATTTATGCTGAATGTTTTAGTCCTCGTGACCCCAATAAAGCGCCTACAATTATTATTAAAAGTCAGTATGATTCGTGAACCTCTGATTTGTCAGCTTGTCGACCTTTGGAACGTCATCACGATCATATTAAATCGGTGCGAACCCAGCAAACGGTTTTTGCAACATTTCGGAACTAAGGATTTTAATTCCTAAAATTGGTCTGTAGACGGCGGAAATGTTCAATTTATTTCGATTGTGCGGCGCTGACAGCCCCCGGCTTCATCTAGAGGTAACTGAAAAGATACTGATCGCTCTGCCTCAATAACAGTTTAAAAGTCCTCTCGGCGCCATCCTCCCTCCTTAATTGTTGTGAAGACCCATTTCATTTTTTCGACCAAAACCTCTTGTGGTATTTCAACTCCTTCCTCTGTGTATTTCATTATTCCATCCTGTTTTGTGAGGAAACTTATGCAGTGCATGCAACCATGGACAACATTTCTTCGTAAGTAAAGAACATATGAAAAATCCAGCTTATTTGGCGTGAAATTACCACCGTCTGGTTTCAATCAACTAGGTCGCTGATAACTAGGAAAATGGCAGTGTCGTGAATTCCAATACAAAACCAATTGTAAACCGAGTTAAATGCACACTTCGATCTCAAAATTAAAAACCATTTTCTGTTCGTGCACAGTACTTGTAAAAACCAGCTTATTAACCAAAACTGGGATCCGATATCTACGCATTCTTATATGGTTTGTCAATAAGATTACACTCGTAATTTCAAACAATCTTAGCAGTTTAGCAACTCATAATTACTTAAATGAAGTTCAATTGTTAATTTTGCTACATGAATTTCATAAGTCTAGCCGTCTTACGAGAAGCGGATCTAAATCGAAGAGGTATTTAAGTATAATCACTTTCTCTCGAATAACCGAACATAAAGAGCGAATTTCTATGAGATCAAGCTCATGCATTCGGGGATTTCAGGACTCTTGTAACCTAATGCATAATTCTTTTGTATTGTTCATTCGAGGGATATGATGTCATTTCCTTCTGTCTTATCTCACAGTGTTGGAAATAAAGTTCTGGAAGTTGTTTATATCTTCCCTAAAGTAAGTTTTGGATAATTAAGATTTGGAAAAGGTTGCATCTCGAGGAATAAGATCTTTCTATCTCGTGAAATACCCCAACGGCAAAGAATTTCATCGGTTTAATCAATCATTTTGGTGACGATTCCATCATGGTCAATCAGTTGTTAGAGCGCTCTCTTTGTAAAAGTATAATTGATTTGCTGGGTTTTACAGCATACTAGGGCGAACGTAAAGATTGTGAACGACTACACGAGAGAAACCTTCGTATAATCTTGAAGAAGTCGGTGTTTGCTGTTTCGTCACTGTAATACACAAACAATGGGTGATGTCCGTATTATTAATTGTCTTGCCATTACTATATGCCAAGACCAACTACCGTAAAAACGTCTTGCGTTTATTCAATGAATTACTGTTACAGGTTTATCGCATCAAATCTTAATAAATTCCCACCACGCAGTGTCACTGCAACCAGTTTTGGTTTCGTCGTTGCCTCAATAGTCGAATGGGAATTGTCTAACAAAAGCGACGTTCCGGAAAGTTTATATCTCGCCTGTCAAACAACAGTTTCTCGGAAATTCAGACAGAAGCTTTAGCTATTGCGCGGCCATTAAAACGCTAGAAAATATTGTGGGCATCCTAATTGTTAATGAAACGAACCATAATGTGTTAGAGAATATGTACCATCCGACGACGCGCTTTGATTTTCTAACGCTAGTTAATTGAACTTATAACATATAGCGATCCATTAACAAGGGTAAAAACGGTCTTTTCGGGTTTCTAGAAAACCTGACCAATGCGCGGCTGAACGCTGCTAGATAAGCTTTTCCCTATTTATTGAGACAATTTATAAATACATTTTACTTAATAATAGTTAAATCGATTTATAATACCCTTTTTTCCACTAAATACGCTGCAAACATTGCAAAGAAACCCAAAACAAAACATATTCGTTTTGGGGATATCCGTTTGTTTTGTTAGAAGTTTGAAGGTTGTGTATTTTTACGAATTTCGCATTCGGGACTTAAGACGTTTTTATGTGATGTCACGGAAGAAAAGCATAAACATGTATTCAAACGAAAAGGACAGTGGCGAAGTTTTGGATTACGACGGTTTACAAGAGGATTCTCCTGCAACTCTTCGTCCATTACACTTTTACCAATTGGTATGTTCAAAATATTATTCAAAGCATTGTTTAGTTGCGATTTTCTGATGTAATTGACCGGGTACTTTTTACTGTCGGTGTCCTGTGCAGTATTGGTACAGGTGTTACATCGCCATTAAGCCTGATAATATTTTCAAATCTTGTAACCGATTTTACAAAAGTATCCAATACAACCCTTCAATCGCGAATAGAACCATACATTCCATTTTATGTGGGCCTTGGAGCGGCCACACTCATTATTGCTTTTGTTCAAATGTTTGCCCTTCGCGTATCGGCGAAACGTCAGAGTCGTCGAATTCGGCTCCTTTTGTTTAAGGTTGGTTTACACTTTTGTGTGTTCTTTTCTTCAACAAAACGTGCATTTTTCGTTTCGTCTATTTTAGATGATTTTACGCCAGGACATTGCTTGGCATGACACGCAATCAGCTGGAAAACTCATCACCCAATTAAGTTATAATGTTGATCAAATCGAAGGCGGTATTGGTGATCGAATTGGAAACTTTGTTCAAAATGTGGTGACTGCAATAGCTTCTCTTGTGGTCACCCTCGTAGTCGGTTGGAAGTTGGCGCTCGTCGCTCTGAGCCTTGCGCCGGTTCTTCTGGGTTCATTCGCTATATTGGGATTTTCACTACGAAAGTATTCGGTCAAAGAGTTTACTGCTTACGAAAAGGCAGGTTCGGTTGCCGCCGAGGTCTTTAGTGCAATCCGGACGGTTTTCGCATTTGGGTCTCAGGAGAAAGAAACACGGCGTTACGAAGAACAATTAAGCGCGTCTGCTCGCATTTTCGTCTTCAAATCGATATTTCTGGGAATTGGTGAGGTTTTGTTTTCCATGTATTCAGTGTAACGTGTTTTTTGCGTTTTAGGTGCTGGCTTAATTGGTTGTACTATTTTCTGTGCCGCCGCTCTTGTTCTGTGGTATGGCATGGAATTGATTTTGACCGAAAACTACGACAGCGGAAATTTGGTGTCAGTACGTAAACGAATATAGCGAAATTTTTAATTTCACAGGTTCTTATGGCTTTTATCATCGGCAATACCTCTCTTGGAAGAGCTTTACCTGAGATCGAATTTTTCGTGTCGGCTAAACGAGCTGGAGCGTCTGTTTATCAAATTATTGATAGAGTAAATCAAATAAGATTTTTTAATCCCACAAACCCTATGAAACTTTGCTAATAGTATTGTCTTCCTTTAGATTCCTTCCGTTGATATACTGAGTGATGGAGAAATGCTCGATAATTTCCAAGGAAAAATCGAATTCAAAAATGTTAACTTTAGTTATCCGACTCGCCCTGATGTTCCGGTAAGCATATTCATCTTTCCGTACCAAAGCAAAACATTATGTTGTATATTAGCCGCTGGATTAGCCGTTTTCAATTTCGGGAAGGATTTTGATTTAACATCCCAATTATATCAATTGTATAAAACAGATCGTTTATGGATAGGAGGACTAGATCTTTTCGCCTAACGTTTTCACGCTAATGTAGACAGCATTATAATGGATTGTTGTTATTCACATGCTAGGCGTCAGATGAGGCCTTAGAACAACGCATTGGAGATCAAAAAGTAGACACGCGGTGTGTTCAAATGCGCACCCCGTTTCCAATAAAAAAACGCATTGATAAAAAATCGTTTTCTTTGAGGTTTTGCAAAACTTCTCTTTGACAATCGCGCCGGGTGAAACGGTGGCAATTATTGGACCAAGTGGCTCAGGAAAAAGTACAATTGTCCAACTTCTTCAACGTTTCTACGACGTTGGTGACGGCGGGGTACGTTTTTCTCTATTAGCCCACATTAGACAACGTTATAATGCGTGCTCGCTCTGAGGAGTTTAATATATCTAGAGGATGAACCTGCTTCTCCATTTGCTCTTTGAATTCGTTTTCAGACAGCAACCTTTGATCTAAATGGGGGGGGGTTGGTGCATCTTTAGTCTTTTTACAATCGGACACATCCAGCAGCAAGGCGGCAAGTTGAACGGAATCGCATTTCTGATAGTCGGGTAGTCTCTTCTTACCAGTCGGCTGTCTGTATCCGCTGCCTACACATGCTGGGGAAACGGCGGACTCCGGTTTTGTTACAGGCTAGCGGCACCTGATTTAGTCAACCGGCGAAGCACGTTAAACCGTTATGCACAACAGAAACAATCTGAGTGAACAAAACGTGTTTTACATTGTACGTCCACCCTTCCGTCAACTCTCAGTATAACCCTGGTTGCAAAAGCAGCTCATAGGACCCACTTCCACTGGAACCCCCATAAAAACCCAATTTCCGCGTTATTCATCCAGCCTAATCGCCCTGTTTTTATTTCTTCTCCTGACTAGGTCTACGTGGACGGCGTCGATGTCCGCCGCCTGGATGTTAACTGGCTGCGCGGGCAGTTCGGCGTCGTTTCCCAGGAACCAGGTCTGTTCGCGGGCACCGTGTCGGAGAACATCTCTGTGGGGAAGCCGAGGAGTAGAGCCGAGGAATTTGACGTTCTGACAGCAGCTCAGGCAGCCGATGCCCACAATTTCATCGTCGATCTGCCGCAGGTCCTTTTTTTCTAATGCAACACCTTGTCTCTACACCATAAACAACCAGTTTGATCCGCCGTTTCTCTAGATGAAAAACTGAAACTAATTTCCTGGTTTGCCTGCTTGTGGCCTAATGACCACGTTCACCAGGTTTCTGCACGCAGTGTGCCCACTTTAGAAGACGCCTAAGATGTCGTCTCTTCCAAAGACAGAAGCAGGCCATCGACAGACGATCACTCGACTACCTCTATCACTAGCGGCTCTATGATTGGAGACCCCGAGTCCTAACCAGTCTTGCTTGCGTCATTGTTGTAGGGATATGAGACCTTCTTGACTGAAGGCGGAGGCAAGATGTCTGGCGGGCAGAAGCAGCGTCTCGCCATTGCGCGGGCACTCATCCGCGACCCCACGATCCTCCTCCTTGATGAGGCGACCTCGGCGCTCGACACCAAGTCGGAGAAGGTCGTCCAGGCGGCCTTCGACAGGGCGCGCGTAGGTCGCACCGTCGTCATGATCGCCCACCGCCTCTCGACAGTGCGAAACGCCGACCGCATCGCTGTGATGGACCGCGGCGTCGTGAGGGAGATCGGCACTCACAGCAGCCTCCTTAAACTCGGAGGCATCTACGCCAGCATGTTGGCAAAGCAGGTGCGATCTTCGCCCATCCACCATCAACTAATTTGTGACAGATTAAGCAAGGGTTTTTTTCGTCTTCTCAAAGCCCGGCCAAGATGAGGAAGTAGGCGATGATGAAGAAGACGAAGATGGTGATGAATCACCCATGGACGACGATGTGAAGGATGCGAGCGAGGTTGAAGTCATAGCCGGTGGCGGCGGCATTGGGAAGCTCCTTCATCGAATGCAGCGTGCTGCCTCTGTTAGGGCCTCCGCCAGGTCGCAGAATGACACCATATTCTCAGATGAAACTGAAATGTCTGTCACTGATGGAAAACAGGTAGGCATTAGTGGTGTTTGCACGGTACTAGATGCTAAATGTTTCTCCATGTGATGAAACGAATGCCATTCAACTTCGCTCTCACAGGACGTGCAAGTGGGTGGAAATAATGTTTCATTATGCGATGCCACTTGATACAAAACATGCACCAGCCGTTTATTCAGCATGTTTGGCACTTAAGGTTGCATCACTTCCTTCGGTCTTTTTCCTTAAGCCAATGTAACCTTCATTCTTCTTGCTCTCCGGGTCACTAAAAGGCTTTAGCGGCCCTTGACTGACATTCATATTTTGAAGAAAAAACGTCTGTCAATGAAGCTGAATAATAATAATTTTAGCGGCTTTATTGAGGTCACGAGGACCAAACCTTTCAGCAGTAAAACAAGACAGCATAACAATTACTAGATACGAAAATTGTCTTCTAGTTCGGGACAAATAAGGAATGACCCAATTGCGATATGCCGCTGAGGGCTTCTATTTTGTCTATAAGCAACCTGGAGCGGTTCATCGGCTGGTTTTAACGTGTCCTCCAATTTAGAGAGGAGGCGCTTTTCAGACCATGCGGTTGTGTCTTGTGTGTGTTGCAGAGACCGGCTCTTCTCGAGGCCCTGGCTATGAACAAACCAGAGTGGCCATTCCTCCTCTACGGCCTGTTGGCCATCTGCGCCTCAGGAGTCTGCCTTCCCGCCTTCTCACTCGTCTACGCCGAGGTCTACCGGGTGGGTTCAGGGTTGCGGCGGCTGTCATTTGGCGGCACCCCGCTGTGCTTGTGTGTTGCTATTGGAAATAGCGAATTAAACCTGGAAATTCTGTCCGTATTGGTGGGGTGGATGTCGACACCGCCTTTGTGTCTAAACACGTCGTTGGATCGATCATTATAGGACTTTGGCGACCTTTAGCCTCGACGATGGTATGGCGGCTATGTCTGATAACGCAGTTTATACTTCGTGATATGGCCGGTAGTTTAGGTCATGTCTACAGCGTTACCTCTTTCAACGAAGTATCGTATAGAAGAACAGATGAAAGTCAACAATTCCACTGATTTACCTTGGCTTCGGGATCTAGGAGTGGTTTTCGTTGCGAAGAGAGCGTCTTGGCTGAATGACTTGTATTTGCAAATGTGCGCTGGTTGTATCTACCTCTACCAACAAAATCAATGATCGAGGACAAACCAATTTCATGGGTATTTGCCACGAATAATATTTGAGCAGTTGGCGTCAGCATTAGCGAGTACCTGCATGCATGCGACAGCGTCTGAACTTCGGTTATCCCACTTTACGGTAAAATGCGCGGGCAGTTGGTGGGAATTCAAACCCAGATCCGGAGAGAAGTGGGGGTTATATCAACATTAGAAAGAATTGCGATGATTTTCTTCCGTTAAGACGCAACCGCTGCTATGACCGTAAAAGGTTGTCATTGAATTTGATCCCCAGCATTTCGCCTTCATGTATTTGTTGTTGTTGTAGGTCTTTCTGGAAACAGATGCGTCAGCTAAGCGCAGTAGAACTTCGTTTTTGGCTGGAATTTTCGCGTTGCTTGGATTTCTGCGACTTTTCTTTACGTTCACCGGTGTGAGTTGTTGGAAATCATCGAATCGCACACAAATTACCACAGATAACGGTTGATTCTTTTTTCAGAATGTTTCTCTGGGCGTTGCAGGTGGGCGGTTGACGAAACGAGCACGACTGCTGTTTTTCAAATCGATTTTGACCCAGGTATGTACTTTCTTGCTGATCCGTCGTTAGGGTTCTTCTTTTCTAATGTCCGTCACCTTTCACAGCATTGTGATCACAATCAGAAGATAAAATAAAAGTACGCAATATAAATCGGCTGCATGGGTGCCGAAACATGCTGAATGTTGTGATCCTCGTGACCTCAATGAAGCGCTTGAAATCATTATTATAAAGTGCATTCGGGTTAAAAGTATACGAGTAAAGGTAGGAAAATTAGTCAGTCATCTCTAGACTAGTCCAAAAAAGGAATAAACCAGCGTCACGATACTCAGCAAAGTCTTCGAGAGGGAGCGAAAACTCAGAATGCCTGATTTATCTAGCTCTATGTGGATCTTAGAGAAGAATTCTTTAGTGGAGATATGTTGAAACAATTACATGCGAGTTGTAAGAATGGGCCAATGCGGAATTGCTATGAAATCACCAGAACAGCAGGGCATCATTAGAACATTGCTCATTAATTTGTAAAATTACTATTTTTGTTTTCGAATAAAAAGATTACATTATTTGTGGATTATTACACTGCAAACAACAATACCCCATTACGGAATTCCTCACACCTACTATTCGAGTTCCTGTTGTTAACCATCTCTGGACGACCCACAAAAAAACAATCCCGAGTAACAGGACTCAGTTAAAAGAGCGGGTGGCAAAGCTTAATCGGTCGTTGCGAAGTGGCCACCCACGACACCCCCAGAGGCTCCGTTGAATGCGTGGTGTGTCCCCTGGTTTAGGAGATGGCGTGGTTCGATCGGCCCGAGAACCAGGCGGGCATCCTGACGGCGCGTCTCGCCACGGAGGTGCTGAATCTACAGAAGGTGACCGGCACCCAACTGGGTGTGCTGCTGGAGGGCTTCGCTCTAGTCGTCTCCGCTCTCGTCATCTCCTTCATCTACAGTTGGAAGTTGACCCTCCTGGCTCTGGCATTTGTGCCTGCCCTCATTCTCTCCGGTACCTTGCAGGTAAAATGTAGTGGTGTGTGTGTGTCATATTTGTCGTCGTTTCCACAGTTGCCCAGTTCTCCTCTCTTTCAACTAGTGCATGAGTCGGCTTCATGCACTGGGATTGGGTATTTGTGGTTGTTTCCGGGAATCCAATCTCTGGCACGTATCTCGGGTGTTTAATCCTGCATTCTCAGGACCGTTATAAGTTAGGAGGCATACCCAGAGTCTGTATTTCTCTTCGATCTCAAGATTTGCAGGCTTGTTATGTTTGATACTGCAAGCATGTGATCTTCCTAATCAACATCTGCTGTAACCCATTTTTGTTGTTATCACAATAGACACGACAGCTCAGTGGAAACGCTGGCAAAGAAGGCAACCTTGTTAAGGGCTCAAATATAGCCCAGGAAGCCATTGTATCGTACCGCACTGTCGCTGCTTTTGGTCTAGAAGACTCGATTTTGGATAAGTTTCGACTCGCCTCCAAGAGCTCCGTCAAGTAAGCTGACGGAAATTTCGCGGCAATTTCCCCATTGACTGGTTTATTTGTTTATGATTTATTTTCATTTTAGATCACGATACTGCGATTGTTTCCTGTTTGGACTGGTCCATAGTTTAGCGAACGCCACGTTCTTCTTTCAAATCGCGGCTTATTTCTACGTTGGCACAGGTCTTGTTGATATCCGAGATATCGATCTTTCTACTATGTTCAGGTACGGGCGTGCACAGAGACTTAATGTTATAACGTCCACGGATAGCATGGGATAAGCGTGTAACGCCTGATTGGGCGACTAAACCACAGACTGCTTAACAAGAATTTCTACCATTATGGTGTACTAATTTGATTAACCTTTGTTTTAATTGATACAAAGCACAGAAATCCCATTAAGACGCAGAATTCTTAATATATTTGCTACTTTATACGGATCTATGAGTCATGCTTCTTTCATGAACTCGTTTCGGTGTTTCTAATAGCAAGATCCTGCAACCTCGATGTGGTATCTGTTTTCTGGATTCTCTTCTCCGCTTTCATTGAAAAACCAGAAAGTCGGCACTTCTATTTAAAACCAAATGCCGATAGTCGTTTGTTTGTTTGTTTTTGAAGGATTTTTTCAGCGATTAATTTCGGTGCCCAAGGTCTTGGTAGGGCAGCTGCCTTTGCTCCAGACTTCGCCTCAGCGTCACAGAACATCCGGCTGACGCTTAATACGATCAATCGACGCACCCGTATGGATGTGAATGAAGGCGAACGGCCGTCTGAGACAATCAACGGTCGAATCGAATTCAAAAATGTCTACTTCCGCTACCCAACGCGAAGAAATATTCGGGTTCTGCGGGTGAGTGTATATTCGGTCGACTTGTGGATGTACCAGGGGCTATATATTATACAGGCAACCATTGTTTTCTGTTCAGTTGCAATGCTATTCCTGTATGCCTGCCCACCCATGTTATGAGTATATAGAATTGGAATCGATCTGTGGGTGCCCCAGTGGCTAGACATTATACGGGCAACCATTGTTACAGGTAATTTGATAAAAGACTGGTATCCACTCAGTTACAGAAAAAAATAGTGATTTTCGTAGTGCAGTTCAAGTGTTGTTTCGCAAATTAATCGACAAATAAGCTACCTTTTATGATAAATGTAATAATAATAATAATAATTGTAGTGGCTTTATTGAGGTCACGAGGACCAAAACTTTCAGCATTAAAAAAGGCAGGATAACAAATATTAGATGCGAAAATTGTCTTGTAGTTCCTGTTTAACCTGGTCTGGTGAGACTAAAAATCGGGACAAATAGGGAATGACCGAATTGCGATATGCCGCCGTTCTTGTTGGAATTGAACGGTATGGACGGCGCATTGGTCGAAGAGATTTACATTCCGATAAACTGGAATAGAGGGGATGGGAGGGGTCATTTAAAATTCGGGCAGCGATTAATGAGCAGTTATTGAAGTGGCGTTCAACGATGATTTCTTTGATAGAGAGAATAGGCAGACCGCTAGAAAACGAGATTATTTTAAAAAGTCGATGAAGGGTTAAAAAGTCCGAGCATTTAAGACCAGGGAATATTACTGGGGAACAATATACAATCAGGGGAATTATACAGGCATGGACGAAGGTTTTTATATGGCTCGAGCTCAAACCAAGTCTCCTGAATCGGCGAACAAGGAAGCAAAGACGGCGGCTTTTACCAAAGACAACATCGACATGATCACTCCACGATAACCGACTGTTAAAAATCACCCCGAGATACTTCGATTTTGGGCTCGAAGCGAAGTTATGTAGTGAAGAAATTTCGGGGGTGTCGGCAGCGGCAGCGGCTGTCAGGGAAAATGTGATATGGATGCATTTTGATGCATTCAGCAAAAGATCATTCTCGGAAGACCACTCAAGTACCTCAGTGACTGCCTGTGCTGAGATATTGCCGATCCCTGAGGAATGTGATATATAATTATGGTAACGACAGCATTTAAATTAAAAAAAATACAATTAGTGAAGGATGTGGCGATTTATATATATTGCTTTCAGAATTAGTTTACGCGAAATAACTAGGTAAATTTTAAAGTATAACCTCTATCGTTAATGCGCGCCAACATAATCCAGTTTCAAAATTTAATCTTCAAAATCATTTTTAAAGACATGTTTGCACTGGCGTTTGTGGGATATTAACTCTGCCACATGCCTTGATATCTATTTAACAGGGGTCTAGGTCGACCAAAAAGTAAAGCTGCGATCATTGAGCTCCTTGTTTTTTAATATTGTCAAAGTATTGTATATATTTTTAGAAATTTAACCATACAATTACGCCAAATACTTCCGTCGCTATGGTCGGGCCTTCGGGTTGTGGAAAATCAACTATTATCCAGTTGGTCCAACGGCTCTATGATGTGAACCAACTTCGCGGTAGTTCGACCAGTGGAATCTTTCTCGATGGACACGATTTGCGTAGTCTTGCGCCAGCATGGATCCGCGAACACATCGGAATTGTCTCACAGGAACCCAACCTGTTCGACCTTACAATTCGAGAGAATATTGCCTATGGCGTTCAAGGCGACCGCTCCCCTCCAATTGAGACGATAATCGAGGCGGCTAAGCAGGCAAACATACACGACTTTATCGAGACACTGCCTCAGGTAACTTCGTTATTCTGATTTACCCGAGAGGCTGGTGGAAATTTTGGTGATATTTATGCATTTTTAATCTAGGGTTACGAAACACTGACTGGAGCCGGAGGTTCCCAGCTCTCGGGGGGTCAGAAGCAGCGTATAGCTATCGCGCGTGCGTTGATCAGAAAACCGAAACTGCTTCTGTTAGACGAAGCAACATCGGCTCTGGACGTCGACAGCGAACGCGTGGTCCAACAAACCCTGGACAATGCAATGCGTGAGAATACCGAGAATGGCGGAGATGGTGGCGTCGGAAGAACGTGTCTTGTCGTGGCCCATCGACTGAACACCGTCATGAATTGCGACGAGATTGTTGTCCTCGCTGGGGGGCGGCAGATCGAGACCGGATCTCCCCAGGCGCTGATGCAGGCCAAGGGCGCATTCTACGCTCTTCACAATGTGGACACAGTCACCGACACCAAACCGCTTTAACATTCTCGAACGCCTATTTAATCGCTCTTGAAACCCAATTAGCGGCTATTAATGGTAGCGCTTGATTGAAAAACTTCATTTTCATGTTGCACAATGGATATGTAGAATTATTATTTTTTATTATTTGCCACTTGGATTTTAAACTTATTTGTATTGTTTATATGGACCGCCTTGTTCAAGTTCGTATTTTGTTTGCAAAATCACCCTAATATCTGTGCTTGATTCAGTTAATAATAATAATAATTGTAGTGGCTTTATTGAGGTCACGAGGACCAAAACTTTCAGCATTAAAAAAAGGCAGGATAAAAAATATTAGATGCGAAAATTGTCTGTTCCTGTTTAACCTGGTCTGGTGAGACTAAACATCGGGACAAATAGGGAATGACCGAATTGCGATATGCCGCCGTTCTTGTTGGAATTGGCCGGTATAGACGGCGCATTGGTCGAAGAGATTTACATTCCGATAAACTGGAATAGAGAGGATGGGAGGGGTCATTTAAAATTCGGGCAGCGATTAATGAGCAGTTATTGAAGTGGCGTTCAACGATGATTTCTTTGATAGAGAGAATAGGCAGACCGCTAGAAAACGAGATTATTTTAAAAAGTCTATGAAGGGTTACAAAGTCAGAGCATTTAAGGCCGGGAAAAATTACTGGGAACAATATACAATCAGGAGAATTTTACAGGCATGCACGAAGGTTTTTATATGGCTCGAGCTCAAACCAAGTCTCCTGAATCGGCGAACAAGGAAGCAAAGACGGCGGCTTTTACCAAAGACAACATCGACATGATCACTCCACGATAACCGACTGTTAAAAATCACCCCGAGATACTTCGATTTTGGGCGCGAAGCGAAGTTATGTAGTGAAGAAATTTCGGGTGTGTCGGCAGCGGCTGTCAGGGAAAATGTGATATGGATGCAATTTGATGCATTCAGCGAAAGATGATTCTTGGAAGACCACTCAAGTACCTCAGTGACTGCCTGCCCGAGCTGTTGAGAATCGCCTTGCGTCTTGCATGGATGGCATAAATGCAGGTCATCCGCGTATTTTATTAGTGTCACGTCGTTAGGGGACCGAAGGCTGGACGTGTAATAGTTGAAGAGGAAGGGAGATAGCACTGCGCCTTGTAGTACACCGCAGTTATTTGTAAAGGAGGTGCAGGCTTCATTTCCGACTCTGACGTGTTGACGTCGATTCGAAAAATAGTTTTGAAGCCAATTAATCAACCATCCTTCGACGCCATCTTCACTTAGTTGAGAAAGGATGCGGGAGCGTGAGATAGTGTTGCAGGCAGAGGAGAAGTCCAAGAACACCCCTTTGACGGCTTTAGCTCCGGCATCAAGTGAAGAGTGGAGTGTGTGCGATAACGTTGCCACGGCGTCCAGAGTGCTTCGATTTGATTTATAAGCAAACTGGAAAGGGTCATCTGCAGCTTTAAGCGTGTCATCTAATTTAGAGAGGAGGTGCTTCTCAATCACTTTTAACCACACGGATGAGTTTGCGATAGGTCTGTACTTCACAGGTCCGGCGGAACCATTGGTCGGTTTCGGAATCGGTGTTATAGCGACGTCTCTCCATTCCGAAGGAAAGGAACATTCCCTAACGAATGATTCACAAGCTGGGTCACAATTGGAGAAATCTCGCGGTGACAGATTTTTAGAATCGCGGGGCGGCCCTGTCGGGACCAGCCGCGGTGGAGTTCTTGAGGCCAGCCAAAATTTGGCGATAGAGGATTCGTGAGCGGGCAGGAAAGCGCTGGGATTAAGAGATCTAACCAGAGGTACCGCGGAAAGGGCAGCGGATTTGAAGATAAAGCCATCGTTCAGAGCATCAAGGTCTAGGGCAGTGAGAGCGGATACGATTTTGCTTTTAGGTTTGGGACAACATTGATGGTTTTTTTATCCTTGCCATATATTTTCGGTAGACCAACAACGATGCAGTGGTCCGAGTGGGCTAAAGGTCCACGTTTTCGACATGCATACAGAGAAGAATCGGACACAAATATGTGGTCAAGAAGATTCCCGTCGCGTGTTGGAAAATTGACTATGGTATTTAGACCAAGTGTAAGAAGAGGGCTAATGGGCGCAGAATTGAAATCACCACACAGTAAAATGAAAGAATCATCCATAATTGAAGAAATAAAAGGTATAAGCGAATCATAGAACTTAGATATGTCTGTTCTGGTGGAAGATGGGGGGATATACAAGTTAAAGACTGTCACAGACTTGCAGTTTTGAAGAGACCTTCGATGGCACATAACCCCAACACATTCAATAGCACTAGCTGCATAGCAGAAAACCTTTTTGTTCGATTTTGACCAGCTGAGATTGATGCAACTCGAGACACCACCACCCTTGGATTTAACGCCGACCACTCTGTCTTGACGAAAGCATTCGAAATTCTCTGGCATAAATATGTGATCCAGATTGATGTCCCGAAGAAAGGTTTCTTGTAGACATTGATATTTTATCCCTTCCTGCATGTTGTGGAGTTACTTGGGTATCCATGGTTCCCAATTAACCCGTTCTTCACTTCGGTCGCTCGGGGAGCGGTTCCGAAGAGCGTCAGTGCCCAGCGACGCCTTTGCATGAGTCGAGCTTTACATTGTTAACATTGTTGATGAGGTTTCGCTGGAGCCTGCGTTCGAAGTACTGCCAGCCTCTTCGAGAGAGGCGACTGTAGTCTTGGAATCAAAGATGAGGATACCTTGAGACATCACAGACGCCGCGCCCATTTGTCATACTCCTATTCGACACCCCATATCCTGCAACCGAGATGTCGCAATAAATACCTCTTGACAAATTTGTGTCCCCAGATTTTTATAGCTTAGTAACTTGGGCAGATTTCACATTGGTTAAAAGATCGGTAGTTCATGAAACATAAGTAAGTATGATGAGTAACGTACTTCATCCGTAAATGTGTATGGATGTAAGAATACGAAGACACTGCTGAGAAAAGTGGAATAAAGTAACGGGGTTTGGAGTGTACTGTCGTAGGGAATGAACGGGGTTGTAGGGCGTCGGCTCTTCTTCCAGAGCAGGGGTAATCGGCGAATCTTCTTTGTTCAGCATCGTGGTTTGATGCTCTGCCTGAAGTTTCGCGACAGCTATCGTCAGCTCGCGAACTCGAACCGCAAATGACTTTTGTCCGCCTTCTTCCGTATTGTCGCGCGAAGAAGAAACCAGTCGACATTCTATTGTCGACGTTCTCGTAGATAAGGTTATTTCTGGCAGGAGCTTCTGCGTCGTCTGCTTGATTAGCTTCACCATTTTTCCTCGATATAAAGATAGAATGGTTTCACAAAGCTCACGAAAGCGTGATCGACGATCCCAAAAGTCCGCGCTTCAGTATGGCTGCGGTTGCATTTAAAATAAAACTATTAAACGAGACAAGAACTACAAAAGCTATTGGAAAGTATGTTAAAGCTTACTTAAAACGTTAGTTATAATTGAATAACAACAATGGAGAAGTCCGTATTGCAAATAAAGCATAAATTGGACAAATAAATGTTCATTTATTAACGCGAGTTTTTTAAGCAATGTCCGTGACAGTTAAACCATGAAACTGACGAACGTTAATGTACGACCAGAAAAAGCCAAGTATTTTAAGGTCACCCGAACTGTCCTTGTCATTAGTATGTATGTGAATCTAGTACGTGTATTAAATCTATTGTGATGCCTCGTGGCTCCAAGGTAAAAACGCGGAACCGGAAGCGAGATGTTGACCAGGTTTTATCGGCTTTCGGTTTTTATAATGATGTAGATATATGACGATAGTAAACCTGAAAATGTCACCAAGAAGCTCGAGGAAGCGACCATTCAAGATGAGGACAAACCAGCACTTGGCCAACACTTTTGTCTGTCGTGTGATAAATATTTCTGCGATGCAGCTGCATTAGAAGTCCATAGAAAGCAAAAGCCGCACAAACGCCGTCTTAAGACTTTGAAAGAAGAACCTCACTCTCAAGTAATATTTAAGTTTTACTTGGATATTTCTATTTGGTTAGCCTTGCTTTGTACTTAGACCCCAATTTTGCTAAATCCAGATAGATTTTTCTGGTGTAATTCTGCATCTTATGTGTAGATTCCACAAGTAAGCTTCCTACAGTTGCATGGTTTCCTAGTTAACAACGGTGCGATTCAATACCAGTGCCGTGATTCCAGTAGCACAATCCAACCCATATTTCACGCTTCCTGATTCCGTAGAAAAGCGGCTTTACCCTACCGAAGTTCGCGTCGAAGCAACTGGAATAACGTCTATGAACCAAAATGTGCGAGATAAGTCGGCAGGTGTCGGAAGAAATCGTGGGACGCCCGATTTACTGGTGCTTATAAGCTATAAGTAACCTGTAGTGGTTTGAATAATTTAATATTTCCTATTACTGGAATACCTTATTTTTTAAACATATTGCTCAAATTAATTCTACTCACTTTAGAGTATCGCTGACTGGGCCGCTGGTGTTGGCCCTGCAAAACGGCTGCGTAGTTCGTTGGAAGAGGAAAAGGTTACGAGGCCTTCAGATGTACCTGGGCACGGTGAACACCCCTACGCTGTCGTTGACTGACCGCCTTTAAATCACTGTACAAAATGAACAATAATAACTTATTTTATGCACTATTACGCTTGTAATCCAGCGACAAGGAGGCGGTTTTCGTTTCGCCAGCTTGTCCTTTTTTCACCTCGAGGAGCCTCAGTACATGAGGCCGATAGCTCCAATTTCATAGGACACAATTGGGCAAAGACTGGATTACGGTCGTAACACTGTTGTAGATTAAATTGGAAATGTCTGGTTGGTTCGGTCGCAAACAGCTACAAGTGGAAATCTCTCAGCGATTTAAAGTCAGCATATAACTGGCTCACTAATTGGAATAGTGTTTCATTACCTTAATTATTTTTAAGCCAATGCTTGTAGTTTTATTAATTCCTGCTGATATTAGCAGAAAACTAACCGCTTTCTGATCGAGCCTTTGGATAAATCGGTTTGAATCGCAATATTAAATCCCAAACCATTTTTTTAGGCCTCAGGGTTAATTGAGTTTATAGAGTCCATCACCCTTGTACGATTATCACGTATGAGTAAAGTTAGCTATTAATAAAAATAGTATTTCATATAACAACCATCTCGTGTAAAAATTATCGCTGAGTTGGAATTGTTTAGAGGCTGCAGCCTTTTTGCATAATACCAGTTTAACGTCGACACTTAGCCCATGCACCAAATTAAATGAATCGTACTAAAAGACATTGTTGGTTATTTATATTTTGCCAGATACAGTTGGTTGAGGGGTTGGCCGTCTATTATGACGGCAATCTGGTTCATCAGATGACTGAAATCAAAAAAGGACCAACACTGCGTGTTTGTTTGTCAACATTCCTCCCTTTCCAAACCATCGGAGATTTCACGTCCCATGATTACCTGTAGATCGATTTATAACTGTTTGCCCCATTATACACATTCCTTTCAATGCGTGTAACATTGGTGTCAGAACCTTGCGTCACAAACGACTGCTCCGCGTATCTTCTCCTTCGATAACTTCAGCGTTTCCCATCCGACGCTTCCATGTGCGTTCACATTGGTTACTACCGGCATGCGCGGTGTTCGGGGTTAAATCTTATTACTGTAATCCGCTTTTTTTTCAAGCGTTTTTTTGTTTGTCGACTAGGTTAAATATTTTTGACTTCTGTAGATTTTAGCAGTACACCACAATCATTGTGAAGTCATTCCATTTTGCCTACATGTTTAGCCAGTAACGCAAGCGCGTCACTGGGGATCATCATAGGCTTCCCGCAATCGAAATAAAAAAGAATGCAAATAACTGAAAGTAGTTATATTTTTTATTGTATTATCTTTCTTCTTCTTTCACAACTTTGTCCATCTACAAATAGGAAAATGTATGCATTAGTCAATATTTTTACTAGATAGCATTTCATTCTTTCCTGTCGAATTACAACTTCAACTGAAGGTGTACTCAAAGACAGGATATCTATAAATGTTCGTCTATAAGTAGGTCAGTGCGTCTCACACCAGCCGTTGCAAAGACTTCGTATTTGTAGCCTACTTGAGTAGCCGGATGACCTAGCCATCGGGAATTTGTATAGGCAAAACATCGTACACTACCTTACTTACCAGTCTGTCCGAGCACACTGCAAATTGTTCTGAATTAAAATAAACGATCGTGAATAAAATGTGGGGTTGTCAGACAAATGTTGTCCGCAGAATTAGGAATAGCGTAAGTGTCATCAAATAAAATTCATACCACGCGAGTTCAACATCAACTGCGTCTTAGTTGCGAGACTCTTTTATCTGATTATTCTGCCGTCATATTGGATTTATCTAGTAAAAAAAAGATGGATTGCATTAGAGGTGGTAAACTTCGCAAAATCCATAATCTAAACTAACGTCAGAATATAAGGATATAATCATTCTCATAGTGGTGCATGATCATCATAGTGTAGAGAGCTAAGAGGCCAAATTAAAAACGTACTTGCTTAGACGAGCAATCTCAGCACGGATGGTAGCACAAAGAGGCAGTGCATGAAGTAGGACATGCTAGGAGCATTCTATAAATATTACGGAAAGTTAGATTTGGAATTAATAAACTATCAGAATACGACAAACATCAAGATATCAGTCCGCCCGTCGATTATTTCATCAAGAGAACTTACACTGCACGAAGAACTGCACGTGGTATTAATAACGCTCCAGAGGTTGTAGGGCCATCAGCTAGGTAAAACAAGAAGGATATATTTAATGCATAAACATGATTTCCAAAATGTATGTATATCATATTTTCAAAATAGCACAGTACATTTTTTGTTATTTCTTGAAATTTTCACCAATTATAGCAAACCCGAACTAACTACCGAAACAGTATTTTGTTGCAATTGAGGATGACAATGAGGGACGCCAAACGGTCTAATTTTACCATTTACTTGTGTATGCTCCCATCGATGACCGAAATCGAATTTTTGTACACTTAAAATAGTTGTTGCTTTCGCAAAAAATACCATATTTGAACATTGGATAGCTATATTTCTTGCTTCATTGGGGTACCTCTCGATAAAGAATCATCTTTATTGTTATCTTTTAAGAGATTTTCCAGAGTAGAAAGAGCTGTTTTACAAAGGAAATTGGCAAGATGCGCTGGCAAATGTATACTACGACCCGAACGGGTTGTCAACACGATAGGGGTTCTGGTTGGGTTAAAGGTGTATTGTCTGGTGTCGTTTTGGGTTACCCGTTTGTTGTGGCGCAGCTTGGAAAAAGGCGGGTTGTCCAATGATGGATATCTCCTCTTCTCTAAGGCGGTCAACTGCTTTTTTGTGCGTTTTATAACACCGAAAATGCCTGGAGCGACTGTCGCACCTCATCGCAGGGGACAAATACATGTGTCCGTGTTTCAAAGCTGTGTAGGTGATCCGGAACCAGGGGGGGTATGTTTTTGTCAAAGGTCTTATGCGATTCAAGAATGCTCTGTCTGCGTGCTTGTGGGTGTGTGGAATGGCGTCAAAATATTCTTCTGACACGCGATACACGATTTTCCCAAGTTCGTGTGTCATTCGGGGGAGCTCGGCATGTGAAGCTACAAATAATCTGTTAAAATGATGCTTTAGTTTCGGGGTTTGCAAGGAAGTAAAGTTCGTCAAAATTGATGCGGCAATATGCAAAGGTAATAACAGGAGGCGGTGAGATTTTAAGGTGTCGCATACGGTCGTGATTGCTGCATCAAACGGAATTGTAAAAGACGTTGGGGAGGGTGGGTTATGAGCGCCCTTTCGGGTTTGTTTCAGGGCCTTGTAGTCCGTATGGTCGTCGTCAAGCAGTTGATAGCGATACCCGAAAGAATATTAGGCACTCAGTTATCAATCCCTTTGCATTGGCAGATTTTGATACTACGGTTTTGTTGGATTTCTCTTTTAATGCACTTTGACGCCTGAAAGTATTATTGCGTTTCTATTTCAGCGCGAAGGCTTCCAGAAAAAGCCAAATTTTGTTGGTTATCCCCGACCTTCAAATCGAGCCAGCAATCGCGTTCGATGTTTCTACGATAAAAGCGCATAAGAGTCCGGGTAGAAAAGTCTCTTTTTTTAAACTTAACCGCGGTATACAGCTAATTCTCCGTGAGCTGAATCGGACCATTGGCGCCACCTTTAAATGCGTTTAGAGGCATACATATGGAAGCGCAATCGGGATTGAGATGACAGTAAACATTAATCATTCCTAGGAACCGACGCATCGTCGAATGGGGAAATTAGTGACAACCTAAACCATATCTCATAGGAGTAGGCAACCTCGGGCTGAAATGAGATGACATGGTTACTGCGCCATTTTTAATATTAATAATAATTGTAGTGGCTTTATTGAGGTCACGAGGACCAAAACTTTCAGCAGTAAAAAGAGGCAGTTTAACAAGTATTGAACTTGAAAATTGTCTTTTAGTTCTTGTTTCACTTGCTCGGGTGAAACTAAAAATCGGGACAAATAAGGAATGACCGAATTGCGATATGCCGCCGTTCTTGTTGGTATTGAACGGTATAGTCTACGCATTGGTAAACGGATTTACATTCAGATAAACTGGAATAGAGTGGATGGGAGGGGTCACTGAAAATACGAGCAGCGATTAGTGAACAATTATTATGCTCCAGCCCTCGGAGAACTGATTAGATGAAACGTTCTAATCACTGTGCAGCGTTAGGCAAACCGAAGGGCTTACGCATGAATTCGAATAATAAAAACGGTGTCTTCTTGGTTGGTGAGGTGATGTCTTCGTTCACAACGGGCATTAAGTGACAGGTTCGGGGGAGGTAGAGGTTGGAGAAGTTCGGTTTTCTTTAGAGGGATGTTACCGATTTGGCCAATTTCGGATCCAGTTAATAGGTTTAACGCTTGAAAATCTCCACACAGTTTGGGGGAAACGGCCATTCTCCAAAGACAACCCTATCACCATTCATGCATAACCTTTACCCTATTTCGTCATTCTACCCATGCCAGGTTGTAGGCGCTTGTGTGACTCATACCTGGAAGACAACATCTAATCAACATAAATCGCAACTAGGCGTAGAATTCACTTATTCTATCATTTTCAATTATTTTATCTTGGGATCCGATATTGCACACAAACGTTATATAGTAGCGCGACTAGACGTCTGTGACCCAATCTCCAATAGTTCGGTAATCACCTTTCCATGATTTATTAACTTTATTTACACGAAGTAAATATCGTATTTTTATATAAATAAATTATAATAAAAAATTAAAATACAGACTTATCCACAAATATCTGCAGAAATAAAACGACCTGAGATATATTGTTTAACAGTAGATTATTTATATTCGAGGTCAAACGTATTTGATTGCCACGAGAAATGCTAATTGAAGTTGAACTTCTTGATGAAACATTCTTACAAATCCAGCTTCAAGTAAAAAGCTTTATTCTATATAATATATAGGATTATGACCTTAAATCATTTATGAACGCAATACTTGTTTTTCTCGGAATCCCAGATTTTTCGGGTTTTGGAGTTAATTATATTGATGACGAGTAAAGTATCCATTTTCATAATTTTCAGTGGGAATTATATGTGGCTTCCATTTGAAGGAAACTTTAAAGATGTCGATTTTTTTAAAGATATTCCCTTTATTGTGCTGTTTTTGCGAATTAGGTATTATCCCTATTTCAAATAATGTTGAATAGGTTTTTCGCCACCTCTGTATCTAAAATATACCCTGTTGAAGCTGTTTACCAGTACTTTCTTTATGGAATCGAAAGTCTTGTTAAGGTACAAAAATATTTGTTTATTGATAAATGACAGCTTGAGTTGCCTATGTCTGTGTTATTTCAACTCGAACGTGTCAAGACTTTTATTCTTACTGGTGTTCATAGGTGAGTTCTTGTTTTCCAATAACATAAATCAGTCAAATTTCCTGGAACAATGACAGTGCCTCGGCGGAAAATCTGGGTATTTTGCACGGGCTTTCGGATTCAAATTTGACAAGTAGAGCAAATGCATTATTAAGGTATACCGTTGATTGAGATTTGTAAACTAAGAGGTTTTTGGAGTTTTTATATAGATTGCCGTGCTTTAATGGACATTTTTATGAATTTGAAAACATCGAGGAATCAAAACTAATTCTCATCGTAATCCTCCCCTCCGGTCTACGACGATATCAGGTGCAAAAACGATCACGCGATATTACTGAAGATGACCTAGTTCCATGGGAGCAAATACAAACAGTTTTCGTCGAAGACAATTATTTATCTATAGAACGCCATCAAGCTAATCGGTAAGAATCAATTCAGATTTATCTTAACCCACGCAAAAGGCCAGGACAAATTTCCAAGTGTGCAACTACAAGTTGGCTATGCCCTTCTCATTGGCACGCGACAAACCTATGTGCGGAAGTTATCCATCAACGAATTTGGCACTTATCGCAAAAAAACAAGTATCAAGAATTTTCTTCGGCCAATGTAAGCATAATCTACGAATGATGTGCTCATGAGGGTAGGCAGCTTCGAGTAATTAGTAGAGTGGAATAAAGGCAAAACGTACCTTATGTATCCCTATAAAAAGATTTGCACACAAACCAGAAAAAAACAACAATAAAAGTGAAGTTTTAGAAGTTTTAATTTATAACTTTCGAAGTTTTCAAATCTGTAAATGAACAAGTACAAAATTAAATACTGCTAACGATCTCTCCCATAATATTATTTTTTGTGGTTTATTTGTGTCAGCCGCTTCAAAGGGTTTCTATAATTTTCTTTAAAAAATGCTTTCGACGGTGAAACCGATTTTAATGCGTTACATATTAGGAAAGACCCTGGGGGACCTTTGAGTTATCTCGATACCTCGAACGACTCCATCCGCCCCAATCAGATAAGCTGACACTCGTCAACGATCATGCGGTGGAGCGTACATCCACTCACATGGCTTCGAGCGAGGGGCCGGCCAACGCCGACGTCAACGCCGACGGCGACAGAAAGACTCCCCGAACTCGACGTCGTGATGCCCGCCGAGTGGCACTGCGAAATCAGAAATGCTCGCATCGCCGCCCGCTTCACCCACCTCCAGATAACGGCAACAGCAGCAGCAGCGGCAGCGGCAGCAGCAGTAAGGACAAGGATGACGGCGAGGAATGTGGGACTGTGAAGTCACAGGAATCCGCCAGGTCCTGGTCAGCTGTATTTATAGCTGACCAATTTCATCATGTGTCTGGCGAGGAGGCAAAACGTGGGTTTTTTTGGATTTTTTCGAACGTATTCTTTTTGTTTCAATCCCTAGTGTTAGTGGTACGGCGGTCAATTAAAATAGTACACTGGGCCTCCCAACTAAATTATTTGCGGATGCTGAGAATTTATCGGTTTAATTTTAATTTTATCTTCATTGATTTCGATTGTGAATCGATAATCCGGGTTTCCTCTATCTTGCATTCAATGATCAAAAACGGAAATAATCGCAAATCTAGCTTTGTGATGAGTTTATAATGCCGTTTTGGGTTTGGAAAAAACGCCTTTAATTTTTGAAAGGGTCTGCTTTCAAACCAAGACATTGTTATATCGTTCGGAATAGTAATTCGCGAAATCCTATCGTAAAAAGTACTTATTCTGTATCATACTCTTAAATGTTGTTAACCTTTGGGGATTATTCGGCTTTACGAGCTAAAATGGGGTGCGGTTACCCAAATCGGAATATTAATAGGACTCCAGAGGATTGAATACCTGCCAAGAAGTGGACGAAGAACAAGAGGGGGATGATGGGGAGGAGATATTTCTGACCCCCATCTAAAGTAAGCATCGCAGGAATCCAGTCTAACAGATCAGTATAGAAAAGCACCAATCTAGTTACTTTATTTTAAAGTTGACCTTCGGAATTGAACACAATATTTGCTGGAACCCTAAATGATAAACAGCTTCATGCCTGAACTACTCGACCACATATAGCATTAATGTACTACCATAATGAATACTTTAATGACGAAAAATACCTATTCGTGCATATTTTGTAACAAATGTGGCTATTATTTCTGTGCCTGTAGGGTGTGCATGCAATTGAATATTCAGGGGTCCATTATTTCGTATTATGGTTGCCAAACACGATTCAACAGGGAGTAAAATTACATTTTTTAATTGTTCCCGTCGAGATAATCATCTTTAAATAACAAAATAAATGAATTCTAAAAGTGTGGCTTGATCGAATCCATCGTTAATTGCCGAAGGAAATTTCAGACCGCCAAGTTCCACCATCATTAGTCCGTTAGCTCGCTTGTCGACCAAAGCAGGCCCTTCTGCAGAATGGCGACAAGAAGCCAATGTATGATTGATTGTTTTATGGCTAGTGAATAGCAATTATATTGAAACAGAAACGTCATACATTTCCGTTTGACCGAAATGGATGGTAATTCTATGCACAAACGAAGACCTTAAGGCAGTTATCGTGCTCCGGAATCCACTTTCCCCCTCATCGAGTTATTTTGGTTATGGCGATGATTTTTCCGTCTCATTTGGCGTTTGTAAGTGACCGGCGATGCGTATTGCCTCATACATTATAGACGGAGAGGTGGTCTCATGATGTCGGGAGCACGCGTTTTTGATGAACGGATATGCCTTCAGTCGTTTAAGAGAACCTGAAATACCCAAAATTGCGATTATTGAAAATTCGCTTGCTTTAGATATTATTACGTGCACCCGATATATTGGTTATCTGCTAACAAAAATGATCGTAATCAATTTATTAAGGGCACAAAAACCCAAATTTCAGCATAAAGCATAACCATATTTAACATTAAACCCGTCTCTGATTTCCTGCTTCACCGGTTCCGGGGAAATTGAATATTTGGATAACTTAGGAGTGACTGAATTGCGATAGTTCGTGTGAAAATGAAACGATATTGTCTTCACATTAGTCAAAGAGATTTATTTTGAGACAAACTTGAATAGAGGGAATTGTACGGATCACCTAATAAGCAAGCAGCGATCAGGTAACAACTAGTGAAATGGCGTTACATTATTATCGTTTGAATGGGGAGGATTGATAATCCACGAGATTATTTCAAAAGTATCGACACTGAGGATCGACAAGTCAGACTATCGGGAAAACCACGGAATTGCGCTTTATTTTTGACAATTTTAGTAGAATTCGCATTTATTAAACGAATTAACTAATAAATTACCATGAATTAGCAACCTCAATTAATCGCCGCTCATAATATTAGACTGATGTTTTCTCTGATGTAATCATCTTCCTCGAAGCTGGAGATTGGGCAGTTTTGCGCCCAGCTACTCTCCCCGATTCACCGATAGTTTAATGATATTGAGACTGAATCCTCTGTTATCTCATTTCTGACGATCTTTAACCTTTATTATACATTCTTTTCCATCAATTAAGAAAATCCACGATATTCCTCTTAACCTACCGTGAATGTTTCTCTTCTACCACGCGTTTACTGGACACTTTGTTTAAACGAACTATGTGATGCAGTCGCTTTATTTGGACTACGCTAACCAACACGTTAAATATTTAAATACACATCAATGTAAAGCAGAAACTGGGAGTTTGTGAGAATATAGTGATTTTGGTGACGTTTTTAATTAACGAAGCCAAATGTTTCATACTTTAATTGCTTCGGTTCCCCTTTTCGCCGTTTTTTATGTTAACCTACCGTCTATTTCTCGATAGTTTAATTTTTTGACTTTCTCTCACAGTTAGGATTCGGTTAAACAAATTTAGAATACAAAGGTAGCGTTGCCATAAAGGCCCCAACAAGACAGACGCAGGCAAACGCATTTAGGCCCCATCAAAATACCATTTCTACACCGCGCTCCAATTGTCGTATATCATAACAATGGACGTTTCACCCCCAAATACTAATGACAGTGACATGATTAAGGTCACGAGTACCGAATCGTTCAGCATTAAAATTTAAAACAAATAAAATTGATGCAGGAAAAGACGATCGTACATTGAACAGGAGACACGTTTGAAAACGATTTATTCCTTGATTTTTCCTTCTTTTCAATTTCAATTTTTTGAAATTTTGTGGCTGTATAATTTTCTTACCATGCCGACGAAGATTCAGAATACGTTAACATGAATAAAGGCAAATACCCCCCCCCGAAACGCAAAATTGAAAGTCCCGATTCACAACGCGCCAAAATACTTTCGAATTCCTTTTAATTTTTGGCTATTTTCGTGGAACTAATGTAAATTATTGTGTGCCAATTAATAAAATCCGTTGTTGATGTCAATAAATTAGAAGAATTTCTTCATATTAATTTTTGATCTTCGAGGCTAGTTAAGTTTTGTTTAAACGAGCCATATGCTTCATCCGTTTATCGTTACCCACTCTTTTGATGAATTCCGAGAATCGATAAGAAATTATCGAAACTTTATGTATCTCATTGTCTCCACAAGCCAGGAAAGGGTCAACAGAAATATTGAATAAACAGTTGGCCGAAATATTAAAGTCAAATAATGCCCGAACAATATGACTGGGCAAACATATGTTGGCAGCCCAAAAAAAACCAAGATCCATTTTAAGATGTAATTGAATTACCCAAATAGCCGAAAGAATAATTTTTATCGTTCGGATGACTGTTATTTTTTTATTACGTCCCTTATAATTAGGATAATAATGGCGTTGTTTAAAACAATGGTGAATTTCGGGCACAATGGCGAAATCACCCGGTAACGCCGCGTGATTGGTTCAGAATTTTGTCTCTTGCCAAAGATGAAGGTCACGAATGAATAATGTTTTTACATTATTCAGGCAAGGATTAGAGGCCGATGAACAGGGTCGAAAAAGCCGACATGCTGTGCAGGCGCGACGCCAGCCACGCATCAAGTTCCGAGGGGTGGGGTGGATGGGTGACCGACCAGGCAGGCATGCAGGCAAGCCCCAGCCTCCCTGGCATGCACAGGCGCTCGAAATGCACCCAGTAGCACCTTGACAACCCCCCGCTCGGTACACACAAGCACACAAGGACGTGGCGGCAACTGCCCCACTGAATCACCACCCGCACCAATTTTATCTCGTGCCTTTTGTGATCGAAAAAGCCTTCTTGTAGGAATCGGAGAATAGCGCGTTTCGTCGCGATGGATTAAATAATGGTGGGAACGTTTCCCGGCATTGGCGCGAACTGAAGGTTTGTCCGAGGTGACTGCGAGTAGATCGACCACGGGGTTGACGGCAAGGGTGATATGAGAGCGATACTTCGCAATTAAAGTAACCCTCAACCAACAGAATGATTACTCTTCGGTTACGATAGTCCCAAAATAATGGACCTCGAATTCCATGCCCACAAAACAGAGAGCGTGATTTTCTTGTCGTGGGTAGCAACAGCCCATGAAGAGGTCACACAAAGATGTAGTCTGGCAGGTCTGTACAAATGTCCACGCATCTTTCTAGAAAGCGGTAAAAAGAAACTTAATTCCTAGCGGACTATTTGTGGACTTTGCTTCCACAATCATCAGATCATGCCTGATGGGAGCCAGTTGGGGTAAAACACTGTTTTCAAATACCACCTTCAAGCCCATTGTTACGAGCTAATTGTCCTTGCGGCTGGTAGGGCTTTCTGTCGTCCCTAACTCGTCCTCAACCTCCTATCTGGTCGATGCGCGAAGATTGAGTCTGAGGTATATGGGTCAGCAGACGGGAATATTTAGTCTCCGCTTGGCGGTACTCAAATCTCTCACCTGCGACTCCCAATAGCTGATGCCTAGCTTGACACGCGGATCAACCCAGGATATGGTGGCCGGAAATTTATACTCTCAGCGTAGATCCCAACACGATGGGCGGAGGAGATCTAATTCAAGATTGAGCGGCAATTAAGGCGGTTATTTGCCACCACTCGAATCCACGCTATGCCGACTTGTGCATCCCCTTCGTCTTCGTTGAAATATCCACAGATCCGCCTTATCCTCTAATGTGGTTTTCAAAGACCGGACAAGACCACAATTGGCCTCTAGTTCCGCTTTTCGCCGGTAGGATTTAGCCCAAGATTCCGTGGACCCTTGTTTTTTGGAATTGTTAGAATTTACCGACGATTTTAGGTAGTTTAGTAAAATTAAATGCACGTCTTTGATAAATATAATAATAATGGTAATCGCTTCATTAAGATTATTTTCATCATTTAAATGTTCAAGAAATAAAGTTTACACACGAAGTGGCGATTATAGATGGAACAGTAAACCCACATTTACAGCCGATCCGTCCCGTTGATTGTTTCTGTAGTCTTCTTTTCAATTTGTATAATTTTCTGACGTCGACTACGAAGATTCAGAATAAATTAAAACGTATGCACAATTTAAATTTGCCAGCAAGCCAAACGAAAGCTTCGAAGTATTCAAAGAGTTTGAAAAACGCGAAATGCCGGCCATTGAAAGGTCCCGAGAGGCGTCATTTATTCTCCGTCGTCAGGAGAAGACGGGCTCCTGCCAGAGGATGAGAAGCCGTCAGCTTCATGGATGTCGCGGTTCGCAGCCACCCATCCGCGGCGGTCGTGGGCTGCCAGGTCAGAACAGATGGTGATGCCTTTCCGTTCCCAACGAGGCATTCCGTGGACCTTCTGTAGCTCTAATCGTCCCACGCCCCCCTGACGGTGCTGATCCACATTTTTAGTTGTCCACTGGACCGGCAGTGCCAACCTGTGAGACATGGTGGTGACGGCGGCGCAAGACAGATGGTTTTTGCCAAACCACTGCAGCCGCAAGGCGTTATACAAGGGTTGACAGCTTTTCCGCGTCTCCGTCTTATTTCGTTGTTGGAGAGCTTGTCGCGCCAGTCCGCTTACAATCTCCTGGTGTCTTCGACTTGCAGTGGCCAGGTTTCGCAGCCGAACGTAAGGATAGGACGCATAGCGGCACGATAGACAAGAATCTTACTCCGGAGGCTTATCTCTACTCGGTTCCACAGGCATGTACGCAGCTTTTGGAACGCAATCATTGCGCTGTCGACTCGTAGTTCGACCTCCACCTCCACCTCCACCTCCACCTCCACCTCCTCCACCTCCTCCTCCTCCCTCCCTCCACCTCCGTCCTCCTCCTCCTCCTCCTCCTCCTCCTCCTCCTCCTCCTCCTCCTCCTCCTCCTCCTCCTCCTCCTCCTCCTCCTCCTCCTCCCCCTCCTCCTCCTCCTCCTTCTCCTCCTCCTCCTCCTCCTCCTCCTCCTCCTCCTCCCCCCCCTCCTCCTCCTTCGCTTGTTCATTCGGGAATACTGTAGAGCCCAGGTATTTGAAGGTTTGGAAAGGCGAATTGTTGAGGTAAATGGATAGAGGAGCGGTGTTCGGAGCATGTTGAGAAGACTTTGGTTTTTTAATGCGTTTATCTCCAGCCCGACTGTCTTTGTTTGATCGTTTATTCGCCTTAGTACCGGTTGCCGGACCGTAGAGGTGTCTACCATGAAAAAAGAAGCCGTTTGACCTTCTTTGGGTTAAAAATAGATCCTGAAATTGCATAAATCTCATTTCCTCCCAAAAAATATCGAAGAAGCTTGTAAATTTAAACAAAAACGTACATCACGTTTCATTGGACCATTTTTCTAACGCGAATTTATGCCAATTCGATTTCTTGCACAGATGGAACAAGAACGTATTTAGTATTGTAAAGTTTTAACGCTTAAATCATTGGTCCTCGTGATTTTAATAAAGTGATTGCAATAATAATTATTTTGCCGAGCTCAGTTTCTGTGCCTGGTAGTATTGTTCGGCCATTGTTTAATTGCAATTTTGGAGTTTTTCCAAATGATACACTCTAATATAATTATAATTCGGATAAAAATGTGGCAAACTGGCTCCTCTCCAATTAAACCGCGGAATTCACGATTTCTTCCGTCCATCTTGCAATATCATTACGGAGCATAAAATACGCGGTTGCCCAGTTTTAAATCCTCTCCAGCGGGAAACCCCAGCCTCGGAGACGACGACCATTGAAGCAGACTCTCGTTGCTTTCGTTCGCTGTGGCTGTAGTCACACAGACTCGAGTTCAAACTCCCCAGAACCTCGGAGACTTAGGTGGAATACTAGATTGTTGTTGCTTTGCGGTGTGGCAGTTTTAGGGTTGCACCTTTCGAGAAATCGTCCTAGAGAGACAGAGTTGCGTCGTAGCATTAGCAACGAGGAAGCTGTCCGATTTTGAGCATGTTTACGGAGACATTAATGTTTTGGCTGAATTCAAATTTTCCCTCTCACTATTGATGATGTAAGGACAACGGATTGGAAGGCTGAAGCCGAGAAGCACGTCGCATTTCAATACCCACAAGAACGGCGGCATATCGCAATTCGGTCATTCCTTATTTTTCCAGATTTGTAGTTTCACCAGAGCAGGTGAAGCAGGAACCAAAAGAAAATTTATATATCTAGTACTTTTAAACTTTTATGGTGAACGTTTTGGTCCTCGTGACCTCAATAAAGCCACTACGATTATTAAAAACGAGTAAATAGATTAATATTGGTCGTAGGAACCAAAGGATACCCTGTGTACTCGACTGCACGCCCATTTTCATTGATTAATCCTAACGAATGTTACCTTTGGTCCGCTGTCCCTTCAACTCGGTGATTACGAGTGCGCCAACCGATTTTCTTTCAGGTATCACCGTCATCATCGAATCATGGCAGTTGGCCGACCGGCAACGCCTCTTTGACACCTCCATCTCCATCAGCGAGCTGAATGACCTCGGTACGGCGCTAGCGGATGAGGAGGTTCTTGTTTCGAGGTCGCGAATTTGCAGCGAGCCCCCTCCACGACCACCCGAGACCTACCGTTCAGAAATTGAGCGGCCCCGCGCCCCACAAAAGAAACCATTCAAGGCGAGCTTCCTGCCCTTCAGAAGGCGCCAGAAGAAAGTGGAGGAGGAGAAGGAGAAAACGGCGGACAAGCCGGACACGGAGAAGGAGAAACGGCGCGGAGCCGAGACGCAGAGATTGGTGGAAGCCGCGCTTGAGCTTAAGCGACTGCTGCGAGAGAAAAGCCGGCATCTGGCTAGTCTCTGTCAGGAAGAGAAGGTATTCAAGAATAGTGTGGCATTGGGATTCTATTCGTCTGCGTGAAGGGGGGGGGGTGCAATTCTCCCAAACAACAGTAACTGAACCAAACAGACAATCGAATTGTTATGCGTCGGTCATATAAGGGAACCGCGGTATAAACACAAGTAACGTATAATTATGCACAAATCGTGTCATGGTATGTTAATGAATGATAACGAATCCGCTACAACAACAAAGACTTCTCGTCGATAACTAATTTAGCACTCGTCAACGACCGATTGATATGATATAATTGCAAAGTACATTAAATTGATAGACAGATCTGTCCCATAAAATCAAATATTTGCTAATATTGTACTTCAAAGATCGTCGCAAGTATATTCTCATGAAACACTCCAGCGTTCGCCATCTTCACACATTGGCAGTAGTTCTACTGACTTTTAAACAAATGAAGTTTTATATTCGTAATTAATTCCCCCACCTATTGCTGCACCGCTGTACAACAACTTGCTATTTTGCTGTTATTCGTGGTTGCCATTGCTTGTGGCATCGAGCAAGGCGTTTTCAAATCCGCAAGGCGGTTTCTTTGCATTTTATTTTGAGTCTAGCACATCGCGGTCCTATTTAATTTCGTGAACCAAATCCAGGCCATTTTTAATTTGGCGTAGTTTGAATGATGCCGGCTAACAATGAGAAACCCCAGAAGCCATTAGCAAAATGAGAAACTGCGTCGAATTTGTTTCATCAGCACAATTAAGATCGCGATTTCCATGCTCAAGGATTCCGTTGATCTCGTGTTTATGACGGTTGCGGTTTACCCGGAGCAGCGTCTCTGTTTGTCTGGTTGGTTCATTTTTATGGGCGCGCCCCTTGGAAGGCTTATCCCAGGACCACCAGTAGCATCCATAGCGGGGTGTTGCTGTTTAAGCCAAATTTGTTCAGTTAAATTGGCTGATTCCTTTCGTGAGATTATTCCTCGAAGATTAACACCAGGATCCGCGGTACCCCAAAAGGATAGATGTCATAATAGGGCTTTATTTTCTCTTCATCGGGTGTTGTTCGCCCCCCTCTCCAAATTTTAGCACCTTACTGGTCACCTACCCACCGATTGTATTCCCGAGTGTCCGGCCGGACACAAGGTCGAATTGATGGCGGCCTTGGGTAGTTGCGCTGCTTCCGCCGCTTTAGCGCGATCGCGAGGTCCGACGCCGTGGGATGACCACCTTGACGTCACGGCGACGCCGAGGGAGCCTTCAGAGCGGCGACTGCAGCGGCGGCGACGACGAAGACAAAGAAGGGGATCACTGGGGCCCTTCAAGACGGAAGCCGAAAACACCACTTTCGACCGCGTCTCACAGCCGCGTCTCACGCCAAACTCCTTCTCGGCGGAAGTCGCAAGAATGACTGGCGGCCACGACTCCCACCAACCTCAAACCATGGGGGCCTCGGACGACGACGAATCCATGGAATCCTGGACACTGAAACGGATACCCGTAAGTTTATGGGTGGCGAGAAGGAGGCGCGTTGGATTCGTTGGTCCGGTGGCTCCTCCCGCGAAGACGCCTCAAAGAATCCACAGTTTGAATTCTAGTATATGAAAAGCGGAAATAACGGTAAAAGGGTCAAACATGCGATCACTACTTTATCCGAAAACAGTGGCGGTGAGAATCGATTCTACACCCCACAAATGCCACTTAGGAGGAACCACGGCATTCTTCATACTGAAAACAGCCCCCGTCGAATGCTTATATTAACTATTCACCTCCAAACTAAATCATTTTTTGGATTTGATATTGTCAACACTGTTATGTTGAGGTAGCCGCTGAATCAATCTTTATCGGGATGTAGGGGTCTCACAAACAGTTGCTCAGTGCTCCTCAAACTTCGACGAGATGAAGAAAGATTTATCTAGTGGCGCGTCGGGATTATTTTTCAAACGAGGAACCGACGAAGCTGGAAATTTTCTCATGAAACCGATTTCCTTATTAGATTGGCGGCCGTGGCGCTAGAGCGGACCCCAGCGATTGCGTCCACTTCTTTTCCTCACCGATGTCCTCCTGCTCAACGATCACCGACATAAATAAATCGATTCCACCAAAGGCACCCGCTTCTCTTTGTGGTGGTCGTGCAGGCGACAGCGCGCGTCGCCCTCAGGCCATTTACTCGATCAATGGATCTAGAAGAGCGTCGCTGTATGGCAGCCAAGCCGACTATCAGTTCTTCACGAGTGGCCCGCCGAAGAACAGTAGAACGGAGAGCAGAGCTTGGGAAGCGCATCGGAATCAGTCAGAGCCTCCGCAGAGCAGCAAGGTTAGCGGTTACACAAAACTTCAATTATTTATCGAACCTTTAAGTTAACGGAACGTCTAACCACGACCCTTTAATCCACCAACCTTGAAGGGCTGCCAGTTGGCAGAATCCTGTTGTTGTATCACCCGGAATTTAACCGGCCCGATTTTAACGCCTGATGGCATTGTTTAATCCCTCATTCATGGCAGAGTTATGGAGACTTCTACTAAAAGAGCGAATCTACAACATTCATCGGTTATTCCATGCAAAATTTCCCATCTCCCTCAATTATATATTTTTTAATTTCTCACATTTACTGTTCTCGGTATCCTCTGAAAAAGCGATCAGGGTATGGTAAATTCTAAATTCTCACGCAACCCCAATCTTGTAACCTCTTGGTCCACGGTTATTATAAAAATTCGGGGTCGTTAAGGTCTTCAGCTGGGGTCACCGGAATCCGGACATTCCCCAGGTGTACGTGGTCACTGACCCCTTAACATATTGAAGCCAATCGAAGGGTTACGGTTGGTGGTGAATTTTCAATTCGTACCTGGTCTAAACATTACCCAATAGTACATGTGGTGGTTACTAAATATAGACGAATACCGTAGGCCTTAAAAAACCGTTTTTCTAGTCGATTATCAATGCCCCCATCCAAGGCACCATTATTCAACCTTATTTCACGTCATTTCATTGAGTCTTGAATATTATTTGATCGCCCCCCCACCCCTTCTATCCTTATTTGTGTCCGCGCGAATCCAGGGACCATAGCGACGGCTATACTACTTAATTTCTCAAAGAGAAGTCATTCCCGATTTTTTGTTTCACCAGACGAGGTGAAGCAGAGACGCTTTTCGTATGTCGTAGTGTTACTTTTTCATGCTGAAAGGGTGGGTCCCCATGATCCAAATAAGGCGATTATTATTTCTAAATAATTGAATTAATATGAATCAAGACTGTTTTATGTCAGCAAAATATATTTTCCCGCGAAGCATGCAAAGGTATTACTTTTGAATTGCCACCAATTTGCTCGCCTAATCACGCCATTCGATGTCCTATGATTGGTCCTTTGGGATCCACGAAAAACGATCATCTCCAAGATATGCTGAGAGGCTTGGATTTTACAAGGATTTGCTTCCGTGTTTAAACATACGATGGCCACCAACGATGATAAACCAACAGTCCTGGGTTTTAAGCACTACGCGGTTTAATTTTTTTGCGTTGTTCGAGGAGGGTGAGTTGGCCGTTGCGGATAACAGCAGCCCAGTTCCACCCATATAGGGGACTAGTTTTGGTTCCAGTGGCGCGCATCGTCGAAAGAATTCAGGCCACGATTCTCCAAATTTGTTTGGAGGGTATAACTCTCGCTAAACTGTGAGGAAGGTGTTTGACGGGTCCGTGCTTTGACGGCTCAGAGAGGAATTGGATGTGCCGCTTCTAGCTTAAGGTGGGTTTGCACAAATGAATGTTGCGGCCTTTTGTGAATGGAATCCGATGATCATTGTTCATTCAAATTAGCGGCGTCGGATTCCTGGTTGGAGGGGTAGGCACAGGATTCACTGTACAAAACCCAAAATACAATTCACCGGTATGGGGACCTTAAGCGAATCGAATTTGTCCTGTGTTTTTGCTTAACATATTGTGTGTGATGAATCATTTGTGTCTGGACTGCCTGTATGAAATATCCTAAAAAGGTAATAGTGACGCCTGGGAGAGTTTTGTTTCGTGTTTGCGTTCAAATAAAAACGCCAACATTTACATGAAGCTTTTGGCCACAAGAATGTTCATTTTGATTAACGATGCTTTATCTACTTTTAAGAGATCATTTCGAATATTTAAGAAATTAGTCAAATGCAACCCAAATCCACGCAACGGCAATTGTATCCTCTTCTTTGTCTTTTCCTCTCCACAGAGAGGATGACCCGGCGATCGTCTTAGGGTGACGATCAGAGACTGGGTCGATCGCTGCAAGTTCTTGCTCCAGCTGCGCAGTCTGTAGAGAGACTGAAAGCCCCGGCTTTCCGTATGGGCTTTTCATTGGACATGCCCAGGTTTTTAGTTAGCCGTCGCCAACCTTGGCAAGGTGGCGACGAGAGGCGAAAGTTTCGTCACTTGCAGTCGCAGAACAACTCCGTCGACGGCGTTGTAGACAGCTTGATTGAAAGCTTACCCGGGTTTGCACGGTGGAGTCTTATTTCGTTGTTTCGCAACCGTAGACTAGGAATCGATGCGGCCTTACAGGGTTTTGCGCAGTTGGTCGAACGCCTTCCTGGTGTTGTGGACACGTAGATGCACTCCCTCCTTCGATTGGCCGTTCGGCAGGATAGTGGAACATAGATATGTGAAAGCTGGGAGACAATTGCATAATATGTGTAATGGCGATCTAGGCTTTCGTCATAGACAAAGAAGACGTGGGCATGGGGGTGCTGTCTGCGCACATCATATAGCACCGCAAAAATATCGAACAGCCTCGAGAAAAAAGAAAATGTGCTTGTTATTGGGGCGTCTTGAGACGGTCAGCGTTCTGTTGTTGTTTGCTCAAGGGCATGAAAGCACTATTGATCGAGTAATCTTTTGTATTTAGAATTACCTTTCTACCATTCGTGGTGGATTTGGAAACCATCGGAATGAGGCTGATAGCCCTGCCTCTCGGCCAGGCCAAGACTACCGGTGGCAGACAAACTACGACACAAGTGCTCATAACCAGAATCCACCAATATCCCACCAACCCAATCAAAATCGAAGGGCACTGGCTTACGAACTGGGCTTGGATGATGAGTTGTTGATGACCCCTGGTCGCCCCAAAAACTCCACGACAGGCGAGGGGGCGGGGGAAAAGGAAGGAAGTCCGGTTCAGTGGTGTGTCGGCTCAACAACACGCCCGAGACAAAAAACCCCGGGTCCCCAGAAGAGTCAGCCCATGAAGGAGTCTGACTTATACGGAGTATCCAGAGGGTCCGCCATCTGGGACACTCCACAAACTAGCTACCCACTCGAAGGTTTCGTTTCAGTAAGTGATCTTTGTCCGTATAATTCCACTTGACTCTAAGAAATTAACGTGTTGAAATGAAGTGTTCAAACGCTGTAAAGGCCCCGAAATTGCTGCAAAATGTAAGAGAATTGACGTCGATATTCCAACCGCTTCCAGACCTTGGGGTCCTGGAATAAACCCTCTATTGGAGGAGTTCCGAAAGTCGGGACTCGACAGCGAAGTCAGAAAAAACGCAGCAACTACCGATGAACGAAATATGATTTTCAATCGTTGTTATATAAATAAAATGGTTAGCAATCTATCGCATAATTTTGTACAAATATGCATTAACCTTTCTTTTTCTTGCATCAAAAAGATGCAAAAAATAGTTATATAGTACGTGGCGATTGCTTACCTACTATTTACCTATCACAATATAGGATAAGAGTTAAATTGGGCACCCGTCGAAGGTATGTAGCTAAATGAGCCCAAGTTTTCTCATCCGTGGATAAAACGTCTTATCAATTCTCTCTCACTGTATTATATATAGTTCGTTTTGTCCATTTTGAAAATACTCTTCAATTGAAGCGCCTTTTACCTATCGTTGATATTTCCAACTTCAGAGCTTGCCATCCCCGTCCTTTGAAAAAAACAATCCCCAACAGGTCACAAGTTTCCGTGTAGCAAAAGGTACGGTCGTTTACAACCGAAATGCCATCAACACGAGGCCCACATCTCGTACCTCTGATATCCTTCCACAACCCGCTTCTGATCCCAACGTTGCTTTGCGTGTTATCTCTATACCCAGAAGTTGCAAGGGAACTGGCGAGAGAACCTCAAAATCACCAACACCTCTGCTTTAACTAAACGTATTTCTAACTGTCTACATGCGATAATCCAACGCATAGTTGTAATAATTGTCTGATATTAGACATGCATGCTGCTGATGTATCGATCGAAGTATCACCTTTACATGAAATCAAACGGGTCGAGATATTTTTGATACCTTTCTAAGATAACGGAACGTGTATTGCTCGCGGGTGGAAGAGATCTTTTGCTCAAACATTGATATTTCGTTGTTGCAGAGCAATTTAATCCGGTTTGGTATTACCTGAATATTGTGGCGAAAAATATGTCATGTAACGAAATCGATCTACGTTTAAATACAATAGAATTCGCGGAGAGACAATCGTTTTTATCCCCGTGACGGCCTTTTGGAGTTCTTAAATATAAGTTAAATAATAAATGGTATCAAAAGCTTAAAGAACATTATTTTAAAGAAGAATCTGGAATTTGGCACTACCACAGAGACAATACCTTCAAGGAGACCCAATTTTCCCGCCTCCTTCGCGCGGGACACATACGGAATCTCACACCGTAGTTCGTAAGCCTGTATCTCCCCCTTAGTTAGTGTCTTCCCACGATGGCAAGCCTGGAAAGTCCTTTTAGCGGCGATTCTATACTAAGCGGCAACACGTGAAATTCTATTGACAAACCCACCAGTAAAAGGCCGGCCGGTGGGAATTCGTGACCGTCAAAATCCATGGCTAGCCTGTTCGATTGCGGCTGGACCCTGCTTCAGATATTGCGACTCTATCCGATTAACTATGAGGCGCCATTTGCCGGCCTTCAATTGAGAGGAAACCTTAAACTAAGACCAGGTTAACAGCATGGGTTCTCCACCAGCATGATGGTTATATATTACTTCGACAGATATCTGCCTCGTCGCAAGACAGATATACCGTCCACATAAATTTAAACTGTGTTTCCAGTCCTAAAAAGACTCTCCGATTAACGAAGACTGCTTTCATTGAAAATCAAGACGTATGGTGCATTGGACCGAAACCATACACCAACTGTACGACATCCTTCCTTTATATTCAACCCCTGGAACGGACAATAACCATACACCGACACCGCATTATTGCACGTGTTTCGAACACTGCCGCGGACAATCATTATTGAATTCTTTATCAAGGGATGACAAAACTCTCCCGACGCTGTTCGCCAAGTCATTACAATCGGACTTGCCACGGGCCCGTCAGGTTTTTTCGCATGAGGAGATGCTGGGGAACCGCTTTAATTCCCCAAGAGAAGTCTAGGACACACAGCTTAACGGTTTTTCGGCCCAGGGTTATGGAATCACAAGACACGAGATTAAGCTGACGGCTATGGCTTCATTTATTGTGATTCGAAGACTTTGTGGCCCAAAAATCAGAATGGCACGATGTCCAAAGATGAAGGTCGGGAATGAATAATGTTGTTTATTATTGAAACAATAGTTAGGGCTCACCCTGGGCCGAAAACGCCGACAAGGCGCGATGCCCAGCGCCCGTTGCGTCGAGTCCTGTCTCGTGGTTCGGTGTCAACAACTTAACCCTTTTTATGACATAATTGTCTAAAAAGGATTACCAATGAGAACGCGAACCAAAGTATAATCAAGATTGCTCTCTTGATTTAATAATATAATTCACAACGTTAAGTCGGTGATCGCGCGTTCGTGGGCGGAAATCGGGTCTTGTGTGTTAAAACAAAAGGGGGCTATTAAGGTCACTACACATTAGTAGTTTCTTGCTGAGACTATTCTAGGTTCGACTCCTGGCATGCTGCTCAATGGTTTGATCCCGATCATTGTATCGAAATTATTAAAACTCTTTCTGCATACGTATCAAAGGGTAAATTTCGATAATCAATTAAAAACAAAAATATATCAGTTTAAAACGATTACTTATGATTGCTTTACCGACACAGAACATTTTTGTTAGTATGTGATAAAAAAATTATATTTTTCAATCCTCCCACTGTAAAATTTAACAAATTACTAATTTCTGTTCAATAGCACCGAAGATTACTTCAACATATTTCAAATTATCTGCGCTGAAAGTTGTTTTACGGAGTTAGATTAATCGCGCATTCTTTATAAAATTTAATGGCTTCTCGGTATGTGCGTGTTTACCGACTGTTTTGAGTCATCCAAGCAATAAAAATATAAATATGTTGTTTCTTCCGTATTTTCAGACAATTTAACGTATCCGATGCTCCCCGACATCGTGTGTTCGTTGGAAACCTACCGAAAACCACATTACAATCTCATCTAGAAGATATTTTGGATGGATGCAAAATCTCAGAAATCCAGATGGTCCGTGATTCTGAAAACGATGAATTCCGTGGCTTTGCATACGTTGAACTTAAAGATGAAGAATCTTATAACCGGGCTCTATCTTATGATGGAACAGTAACTGCACACAATCACATTAAATTTATCATAGATTGTAAATGGCAATGAAGTTCGTGTTAATAACGCCGAACGTCGTGGTGCTCGTGGAACCAGAGGTGGGCAAGGTCCTCCCCAGGGATATTCTGGCCAGAATAACGGCCGTGGTGGTGGTGGCGGCGGCGGAAATTTTGGTGAGCGCAGGGATTATGGCGGCCGCCCGAGTAAGTCCGAGAATGAGAGAAGAACGCTAAGAATGTAGTTTTAGTTGTTTCAAATTCTAAGCATCGATGAATAATTACTTAGGTAACGTGCGAGGTGGTCGAATAGGCCAAGGTGAGAGATTTGATCAAACCCGACAACGCCCTAGCGGATATCGTCCGCGTGTACAGCCTGGAAACGGTTTTCAGGAGAATCCGGAGCCAGTCGCCCCCTCGAATAACCACAGCGACTACCTCCCAAGACCAAATTTTGATGCAGCTGACCGCCCACGTTTATCTATCAAACCCCGCAGCCAGGTTGTTCCGTTGGAGGATCGTGATCTAACGGATCGCGCCAGATCGATTTTTGGGGTTGGAAAACCACGAACTTCAAGCCCTGACCAGTAGGCTATTTGCTTGCAATCCTCTTTTTTTCGGTTTCTCCATAACATTGTTTTTTTGTTTTATTTGCAGTAAACCAAATGGCTCCAATGACGAGAATTAATATCGCTACGCTGTTACTTATTACCAGTCATCCTGCCAAATCTATCCCTTCCAGTATATGTACATGTATCCCCCCTATTCCCGGCGTTTTCATTACATGTTTCAATGTATATCCTCCCCCGTTTTGTTTGCCAGCATTACTTTTTGGTGAATATGAAACAGATTTTCCTTAACACATCGTTGGCTTTGCCTCATAGGGCCGACGATACTACTGCGAGTACTGTGATACCAGCTTCCCCGATACCTTGGTAAACAGAAGGAATCACCTTAACGGCACGAGGCATGTTCATCTGCGGCTGGATCACCTGATGCGTTATGGGGGTTTGTTTCGTTATAATGTTGAACGCGATCTCAGACCCAACTGATTTTCCGGTACTGGGGAGTAATCAACGCCCGTGTTTGGCGTTCAACCGAACGGGTATGTATCGGCTTTTCCGGGTTTTAAGTTTCTCCTAGGCTTTTGTAGATATGGGGCTTCATGCCGCTACTCTCACTTTGCACCTGGAGGTCGTGTGGCAACCGCAGGTACACGTTATAGTTGTATTTTGTGACAACAATCTTATTTAGTCCCTGTTGAAGACCCTCTTGTGGCTCTTGCTGACGTAGAGCGTATGGTCAAAGACCGATTAGCGGACTCGAGAGAAAACGAACTCCCCCAACACTTTCAGGGAGTCCCTTATCAAAGTTTACCCACGTCGATCCTACGATGTCTCGATGCCAGTGGGAAATAAAGCAGTTCGTAAACGTCGGCCGAACCCTATTTTTATTTCATCAATGGCCAGGCTCAATAATTGAAAAAAATGCTACCTTCAGGGTAGCATGACTATGTGGGCAAAGGCCGTGGTGCGCCAAAATGTGCCTTAATTTGACGACTTTGATACCTTAGTTGCAGGATTTCTTTTAAATAATCGGTTTGAGGAACTGGAATTTCGCATGCACGTTAAACTGTATTGGGTTTGGGAAAAAATGGTTAATCAAACCGAAATCGATTGTCCAGTTTCTATTTGATCACCGAAAATCAGTCTCAGGACAATTCTGACCGAGGCCCTTGGACGAATCTGCTGTTAATCCTTTTCTCTCATAAATAAATGCGAATACATGGTGTGGCAAAGCGTTCTCTATGGGGCGTGGGTTAACTGCACATTGTTACATTTATTGAATGCATGGATAGCCCATTCTAATCTTCAATGACGCAGCACGTTTAACGGATCGCCAGCGTTAGCATTCCAAACCCGCCCCCCACTCCGTGTTTGTTTTAATTGGCCGCAGTCCCACGCCAGGGAAGAAGGCGTCGCTCAGTCCCCCCCGCAGAATCCTGACAAGACGATTGGTCAATTGATTACTGCGCCCCCAGTTTGAGCGTTACTTAGATTCGTAGGCGTATTGTGGTGTTTGATGTAAAGAGTTTGTACATGTCACGTCAAATTACTCGCACTTAAGCCAAACAATGATAAGGTGACGCACGTTTGTACATGTTGATAGTCTTAAGGAAATAGTAACTATATATGTCTCTGAGGAGTTCAGTCCAATATAGGAACAACCTAAAATTGGCAGGCCGGACTAGAAACTCTTGAACAAAGCATGGCGATGGAACGCTGAAAAGAGTTGTCTAGTTCGTTTATTACTGCAGTCGGCTTTTTTAGGTAATTTATCCACATTTCATAAGAAAAGGACAATTGGTAATGCTAAAATAGACGAAAGCAGATGGTTAGCTAATTTGTGTATTGCGTGAGGAAATCTAACATATAATAATAATTTTTACGCTTTATTAAGGTCACAAAGACCAGAACTTTCAGCATTTTAATGTTTAACAGGAATGGAGGAAATAACAACGAGGTAATGGCGGCCATAGAAGGCCCTGTCCATAACGCGCGCGAGACAGTTTCCGCCACCCGGCCTCAAGGTTGCTAGATTACAAGCGCACGCCACTACGCTTGGGCAATTGATCGGTCAAAGGCATTGGGGATAAATGAGGCAGTGTATTTTCAGCAGTGGATACGTCTTACGGTCCGATGCATATACTTTTGTCGTGGCTCAAATTCCTGGCATTTTCTTCCGCCCGGACCGGCGGGGGTTGTCGATGCTACACGACTGCCGAATCGACGTGCCTCTGGGAAGTTCGCCTACCTCATTACGGAGTACGGCATATAAGGGTTCTCGGCGAAAACGGTGTCTATCATAGCGGGCCTACCGACAACTCTGGTCAACATGGGGAAGCCTTCACAGTTGGGGGCAGGGCCAATAACGCAGTACTCGAGTGGGGACCAATTTCTCCTTGACTGGCCCTAATCCGCTTTCGGGGCAGCCCCTTCAACCTTTCCATCGTTGTCGTTGTTCGAGTCCCCAACCGCGACAGCCTAATCATAGCGAGGCACCCGAACGCCCGCACCGGCCCCTCCGATCAGCCTACGCGACACATTATTGGAAAATGGCGAACAGCTCGTGTGGACTACAACATGCACGCGACAAAAACCACACACCCCAGGAAAGACTGGATAACCGACAACACTCTTCAGCTATCTGTGAAGGCCAAATAGGCCCACACGCAAGGCTGTCTCAACTTCCAACATCTCAGAGGACAAGCCACGCACTCGGCGAGGCTAGACCGAAGCAAATACTGGTCTGAGGTCGCAGGGAACATGGAGAGACTGCTTCTAACCCCGGGAATTCGTGAACCTGTTTCGTCTTATGCGTCTCGCTTCCGGAAACCGACAACCACAGGAACACCTCCTTCGCGACCCCGTTGGACAGCTGATACCGGAGACAGAAAGGAAGGTTGTGCGATGGGTCCATCACTTCGACCAATTGTCGATTAGCTCGGCAGGACACTAACCGAATCACATTCTCCTCGGTCAACGCGAGCCATACGACATTCAATGCGACCCACCAACTCGTTCAGATATTGCCAACGCATCCGAAGTGTACTAGGCCTGCCTACAGACCATCATCGTTTAAGGGAAGCGAATAATTTCCAAGCGACGGGTACACCCCATCTTGTTCGCCCTCCCTAAGAAGGGTGACAATTATTAGTCGAATCGACATAGCCGTGAAAGTATTCTCAGTTATCCTGCTAAGTCGCTTCACCTCGGTGAGAGAATCTCGAAACCACCCCTACCAAACAGGACTCGCTTGCAGCGGGCGCTAAGCATCGCGCCTTATCGGCGTTTTCGGCCCAGGTCGTGCCCTAACTATTGTTTGAATAATAAACAATATTATTCATTCCCGACCTTCGTCTTTGGCCATCGTGCCATTCTGATTTTTTGGGCCCCGAAGTCTTCGAATTACCATAGATGCATCACATAATTTGATAGTCGTATATAAGATGTTATTGTTGAATGCAATATTTAAAGACCGGTTACAATTTTAGGATCCGAAAATGATGGGTGCGCGTTTTGGATAGGGCCTTTCAATGGCCGCCATTTCCCGTTTGCCAAACTTTTTATACTTCGTAGGTTAAAGTGGCCTTTCTTGCTAATTTACCCCGATGTTACTTCTTTTATTCTTCTTAACTTATTCTGCATTTTCTGCGTATAATCGTCACTTCCTGTAACATTTATGCTTATTGTAAATTTTAATGCTGAAAGTTTTGGTCCTCGTGACCTTAATAAAGCGAATATTATTATTATTATTAACCAAGGAGGCTTCCGGCGCGGCCGAGAATGCGTAGAGGATCAGATGTTTACCCTGCGCAGAACACTGGAACATCGCCACAAGTACCAACAGCCGTTTCATCGACTTCCGGACGGTATTTGACTCGGTAAACAGGGAGTCACTCCGAGCAGTAATGGAAGCAGACCGCATGCTCGGTTACCTTCTGAACCTACTGAAGTCATACTACTCGTGTACCCGATCGAAAATTCGCGTATTCGGCGAAGAGGCAGCAGAGTTTTCCCTGAACGCTGGTGTCCTACAAGGCTGCCTTCTATCGCCAGTGCTGTTCGACTACCAAGTGCAACAATCCCTCATCGCTTACAACGGCGTACAAGCGACCCTAAAAGTTTCCATCGGCGACCTGTAGTTCGCTCAGTACACAGTTGTCATGGAGACACTCCTACTGCCTTGCAACCGGTACTTAGCAGAATAAACGACCTGGCAAAGGCAGTCGGGCTTGAGATAAACACTTCGACATCCAAATGTTTCTCGACATGCTCCAAACACAACTCCCCACCAATTTTCCTCAACCATTCGCCTATCGACTATGTCACAGCCAATTTCCTGGGCTCTTCAATAATCCCGAATGGCCAGACGTAGGAGGAGGAGGTCGAACTACGGGTCGACAGCGCCAGGAACGCGTCCCAACAACTGGGTATAAGCCTGTGGGGCCGAGCGGAGAAAGAATCGTGTCTATCGCGCCGCTATTCGACCCATCCTAACCTTCGGCTGCGAAGCCTTGCCACTCCGTGCCGAAGACACCAGGAGATTGGAAGTATTTCATCACTGGCGCGAAAAGCTCTCCAACAACGAAATAATGCGACGATGTTCGGCTGCGGAGAAGCTGAGACAACCCTTGTAGAACGCCGTGCGGCTGCCGTGGTTCGACAGAGCGGATAAACCTCTGTCTTGCGTCGCCACCATGCACAACCATCCCGCGGGACCAGATAAAGTACAATATTAGGATGGCCTATAATTGGCCGCCGGCCTGCGGTCAAACATCAGGCCCAGGTTGTGGTAATAAAGGTAAGTGATTTATTCAGGTGACGATGACCAAAGGTTTCAGCGAGACAAATTATATAATTAGTATATATATATACGCCGTATATTGTCTGGTTTTGGTCGAAGAGACCTACTATAAGATAAACTCGCATGGGTGGGATGGGAGATGTCATCTAATAAACGAGCATCGAGGAGCGTATAACTAGTGAAATGGCGTTAAAAGACGGAGAGCATAGGTAATTCATTAGAAAAGAAGTGTTGTAAAAGGCCTACGGAGGGATAAACAGTCAGGATGTTTGAACTAAGAAACAGAGACGACGAAATGTATCGAAGACGGCATGCACATGATCAAGCTTGAGGCGAAATTATGACGTCAAGCGACAGCCGGCGTGTAAAAAGCGTATACGTGTAAAACGCATAAAGCAATTTGTCCAACGTGCAGACGCCATCATCCGATTAGCACCCCCACCCACCCCCCGCGACACAGTAAACGCTGACAATGGAGGGGTTGTGTATTGTTAACATGGAGCAGATAATTCGAAGTCCGCCGAGCATTCTATTTCTTGAAAAACGGGTTTATTTACATTTGATTTTGGAAGATTTCTTGTGGGCGAGGGAAATTAATAAAGTAAATAAACACCCAGCCTGCACGTATGCTGTTCCTACTACCACTGCGACGACCCGTTTTCGATACTAATTCTTCGATATTCTATGGATTCTGGACTCATTGGGATGCACCACACGATGCAACGAAGATGGAACAATCTGGAAACCTTGGCTGGCGTGCACTATGACCAACATTACACGGACATGTGCGCAACCCGTGAATTGTTGTGTAAGTAAAATGAACCGGGGGGGGGCTCTCAAATCAATGCCTCACGCCGGCACGACTTCATGGCGGAGATTACGCTGACCGTGACGAATATAAAATCGAAAACATGGAAAATATTGCGGGTAGAATATTGATTATGATGATTATGTTGATCACTTTCGGCATAAAAAATACAATAATCGAAAACCGTCAATTATTTCCTGACTCGTTTGCTCGGGTGAATTTAAAAAATAAGGATGACCGAATTTCGATTTGCCGCCGTTCATGTGGGAATCAAACGGTATTGCCTTCTCATTGGCCGAAGAGATTTAAGTTTATAAACACTTGAATGGGAATGGGAGGGCGAAACTATAAATCACACTCTCCTCGACATCAAACGGTTTAAAATTACCTAGTGAACTGTTTCAAAATTCCCGAAACCAATTTTGAGAAATTAACTTGACTTCAGAGCTCGGATCGGATGTTGCAAAACGAAGACTCACACTTTCGCCGGAAATAACAGCATTCTGTCGGAAATGGTCGCTACTTCTCAGAGTCGTTTGAGACGGCTAACAACAGTGTTCAAAGTTATCCCGGGAGACCAGTTTGTAGATATTAAACTTCCGATGAATAATAAAATTGGGGTTGGACCCATAGAAGATGTGTTTGCGTTTAAACTTGGATGAATGTCGACAAATAGGGTTGCTACGGAGATTTTACGCAGGGTTACAGCGTAATGTAATAGCTTTATTGAGCTCTTTTCAGCATCAAACGGTTGAACAAATAATGGGAGTTGGGGATATATACGTTGACCTTGAAGCCATTTATTTGTTTTGATTATTTCTGACACGCATTAGCTTCTTGCAACCTTTTCCAACAACCGTCCGAAATAACTCAGAAAAATTAGGTGAACGCTTTGTTCTATACTGTTTCCGTTTTTCACGAATCCTTTGGACAAAGGCGGCTAATCGGGGGGAATGTAGGCAAATTTTAGTCTCCCGTTAAACATAATTTAAATTGCACAAGACTGAATAATGTAAGCAATTTATCGTTCAATCCAGTCTGCTATCATTGTTATTGGCTTTGTTTGAATAGTAAACGCACATGCAGAGCAGAAATTATATTCCTGGTTTTCAGAATCTCCTGGATCGATACCCCAATCGGAAATTTGCTTATTCGCGTTAAATAACATTATTTTAAAATAGACAACGACGATTTCAAATTGATTTATCCTTATTCCGAAATCTTCAGCTATGCAAAGCCAGTCTAGTGATGACGGGCAAATAAATTATATGTTTCCGTGAACGGATATTCGGTACAGGAACCGAAAGTGTAGAAAAAGCTAGGAGAATGTAACTACTACAATGAACAACGGATCTTACGCTAGTTATCCTTTTGAAATAAAGATGTATTGAGCAAGTGGAAACGGCTTTTTTAATGGCGTAAGCATCCTGGGCACAGGGAGACACCTGGCATACCAAACGAAGCCACTAACGATCAGATAAATTCTGAGTTTTTATCTTAATCCTATAAATCTTGAACATGTCGGGAAATTTCGATCTTCGGAAGCGTCTCTAGACATAGTGTGACAAAATTGTGACGCAACATAATCACTGCGATGCATGCATGCAAATTTAAACCTCCCTGCTTTTGGTGTGCATGTAGGCACATCGGGTGTGTGTGTAATTCGCACTGAACATATGGGTCGTTTCTTGCGGCCCGTCATTGATTAGTTTAACCCTAAAATGCTGAAATAAAATGATTTTTTGTCAGTTTGGCGATATATACTAATATATAGAGGCGGAATTCGTTAATATAAGCATTATTAGCTGTTCATATTGCGTAATACTTTAAGGTGTTTTTTCTTCAAGTATCGACGCATAATGATTAGGCGTTTTGTTAAAAATAATAAAGAAACAAATTAGCATTAAAGTTAAATTTTTTATTATTTCGGAATGATTATTCCAAGCGAATTTAACATCTACTTCAATCCGCCTTATAATTATGCCCCAAATACCTAATCTGTACTTTAAATGGTGTACTTGTAGTGACCTTGATCACTATGTTTAAACACTTTTCACGTTACTAGGTACGCGTGTGCTGAGCTCAAGACTCGAATTCGATTACTATATAACCTGTTTTGAGATCTTTCGTCTTTCTTCATATGTAGGTCGCAAGGGATAAACGTTGGGGGCTATTATTAGTAATTGATGACTAGATGCATACGTTGAATTCGTTACTGAGGAATAAGAAACGTTTTAAAAATTGGCATTGAATAGTTTTCTTGCTGTATTTGTTTTCTTCGCCTTCTATTGACATGTAAATTAACATTAAGACCTTATGCACAACAGCTTTATTGGCGATCATATCACGACCGGTGCAAATCTTCTGATGTACGATGATCAACGTCATTTTCGACCCGTTCGACTCATCGCGTGTTGTGAAAAATCACAGCCTATCATAAAGACGACGTTTTTCCCAAAAGTCAATTTTCATAACACATCTGCGATCGAAACAGAATAATATTTCACCGTGAACACTTCTTACTCTCTTCGATGGTTTTGTGTTAACCCGAACGTCAGCCATTCTATGACTCACATAGGTAGATTCGAACACCCAGTGATATCACTCCCTTCATCTTCCGTGTTGAACACGTCTGCGTAAATTACCCAGCAGCCACAGAGATAGAAGCCTTTTTATCACATTGGCCCTCGAGCCATTCACATTGCTGGCAAAGCGAATTCTTACAGGATTATTAAACCTTCTCTTTAATTATTAGCATTACGTGAAATCTCCTGCCGCCTATTACTGTCTTCAGTACGTTTAATACACGGTTTGTCCACCTCTGGCGCGCGTTATGGAAAAGGCCTATCAATGGCCGCCATTACGCGTTTGCCAAACTTCGTACACTTCAAGGGTTTAATTTGCCTTTCTTGCAAATTTACCTCGTTTTATGTCGTTCATTCTTGTTCAATTATTTTACACGTGCTATGTACAATCGCAACTTCTTATATATTTTTTGTGTATTGTAACATTTAATGCTGAAAATTCTGGTCCTCGTGATCTTAATAAAGCGAATACCATTATTATTATTCACGCACTATCCCCGACCGCTTTTTGTCAACCCGAAGGCCAAAAATGCTACGACGCGCATCGGTGAAAACGAAAGCCAGGTGATATTAATCTCTTCATCTTCTGTGAGGAATCAGTCTCCGAAAATCGCCTCACATCGATGGAAGCCTTTTTCTAACAATGTCGTACTATCCTCGCCAGCTTTGTTTCAACCCGAACGCCTACCCTGCTACGATGAAAATGACTTGTATCGGACGAAACGAACGTTTTCCCGACTGATTCGCCAAGCAATTAAGCACTTTTTCGCTTGGTCGTATCATTTCCAGCCGATTTACCGTCTTCCGCGATGCCCATGCCGAATGCAGTACCGCTTACTGAAACCAGCCCATTACGCCCCCAAGTCCGTCGTTTCTCTTCGCCCGTCGACAAAGAGTCTAGAGGGGAAGCCTTGAAGTGACCTTGATTGCCTTGTTTTAAAAACAGTCCATGTTGGTAGGTTCGTGTGCGCTGAGCTCCGTCGGTGATTTGGCTCAAAATGCGAATTCTATTACTATATAGCGGTTTTTGTTATCTTTCGTCTTTCTTCATTGAATATCCCTTGGACATGTAGGTCGTAAGGGATGAAAGTTGGGGGCGCTTTATACTTTTGCGTGCATCAGAAGTTTCTCAACTATGGCTATGAATTCTTGTACATTCTTCGACACGACACGTTGCTTCTATTTATTACTAATGGCTCAAATAATTGATACTTTTGTAGTGTACTGATTAATTAAAGTTTGTTTAAAACGATAAATCGACACACCTTCCGATTCGAACTTACCAAGTGGCTGTTTTGCTTTCTGATGCGGTGGGCCCGTTAGGATAAGAAAATGTCTTATATTGATCCCTTCACTTTCTTCACATGATTTACCGCAATCCGAGCTAGCGGTTCGAAACATTAAGCAAACCGACAGGCGGTCGAGTATGCGAATGAATCTTAATTTACTGTTTCTGCGCACACAAAGAAGCACCAACGATATTTAGCCGCTTTCGTTCACTACTTTCACAATAAGCCTCTTGGATATTGATAGAGCACCTATATTCTTTTTGCAATTTATTTTCACCTGAAAACATTTAAAACAATAACAAAACAAATATTTTCAACACGAATTTCAATAATTGAAAGGGTGGCAATGCGTTTATATCAAGCACCACCCACACCTTTAAAACGCGATGTGCATAAACACGCATTACCACACTTTACTCGCATGGGATTGGCTGATAGATCAGAAGGTCTGACTAAATAGCTGCCTGCATTACGCGGATTATCTGGACCCTTAACATTCGGTTTTCTTAAAGTACGCAAGGGCGTTCCAAGCCTAGGCTCCGGAAATTTTATTTTTAGCATTTTCTATATGCGTGGTTTCGGAAGAAAAAACATTGCCTGTCCAGCATCTAAAAAAATGCCATGTCATTTTAGTAAATTGAACAGATTTAGAAACAAAACCGTTGGACGGCTTTGAAAACAAGCCAATGATAGTGGATAATCGAAGGTATTTAAAATTAGTGGATGAAACGCGATCTGATTTTAACAGATATGAAAAACGAGCGTCAATTGAATTACACGCCCCGTAATCGAAGATTACAATCACAACTCGAATCGATATTTGCGATTTGCACTGAATGCTTAATTGAAATAACTCCGCTCGAGAATAAATGCGATATAGATTGATTCATATCGTCTCCTTCAAAGATATAAATTTCTCCTGGAGGTCAATTTATATAATTTTGTTGTGACGATCATGGGAAATTGCATAGATTTGTAGTGAACTTAAAAGCTCCCTTTTGTTTAAACTCACACGAACCGATTTCCGCCCACGAATGCGCGATCACCGACTTAACGTTGTGAATTATATTATGAAATCAAGACAACAATCTTGATTATACTTTGGTTTCCGTTCTCGTACGTAATCCATTTTACATGCGTGTGTCGTAAAAGGGCTTAGAGGTATGAAGTATCGTTTACACTGAACCACGACATTGGCGAGCATATTTGTTTTTCGGATTTTCTTCTGATGAGCACCCGGACTGAGTTATCTCCTGACGTTTATGCCGTCTCTATATTTGATAAATTCCCGGTCATATTGGGGAATCCCACCTCCATTGCCAATTGTTAGGACCTGTGGAGAAACAAATACCTTATGTACTGATTTTTCGACGAACCAATAAAAGTGGGGTTTGAAAGAACAGCGTCGAAGGTGCTCGACGAAGGCTATAAAAAATAGTGAGACATTCTGCGCTCGTTGCATACGGTTAAAGCCAAACATGGTCAATAATCAGAAACAGCAAGCAAACGCCGTTAACAAAGTGATATTTAACATATGTCGGATCCTTTAAAATATGCGTAAAGCAAGCGGTAAAAATATACAGTATGCCTTAGAAACATTCAAATAGACAACATCAATTTAAGGGGGAACTGGAAAAAATGGAGCAACGTAAATTATTGGTTGTAGCCTGTTCCCTAACAGTGATTCTGTTTGTTTATGTAAACTAAGTCGCTATGTCGGTCTCAATAAACAGAATTGGTGTTTTTCTTCCAATCAACCGATAATCCTTCGGTCTATCACATGAAATGGACTCATAAGTTGTTGTCAGGTGCTCCGAAATCCTCGATACCGTAGAGCAAGCCACTAGGAGTGTGGTTTCGGGCTTCATCTAGGTTTCAATACCATCTCATGCTTCACAACTATTTGAATATGGAGCAAGTGGTTTGTTAATCCGCTGACTTGTAAAATCTTCCTCTTTGCAACATGATTATATTCTGCTCCAAGATTGGGCCAGCTGTCCTTTATTACCGACTGAGCGTGTTAATTGCGTTCCCCCGGGGCAGTTTATCTCACCATATACGCGGACGACTTGGTGTTATGCAACACCCACAATTTCCAAAAACTGTTACTGAGGTAGTCCAGTCATCATATTGAGTTATTATTTATTTTACACGGAGAAATATTTAAAGAAACCGTCGATTGCTAATAATAATAACAATAATAATTGTAGTGCCTTCATTGAGGTCACGGGGACCAAAACTTTAAGCAGTTAAAAGAGGCAGTATAACAAGTGTTAGATGTGAAACTTTTCTTTTAGTTCTTGTTTCACCTGCTATGGTTAAAATAACAATCGGGACAAATAAGGAATGACCGAATTGCGATATGCCGCCGTTCTTGTTGGTATTGAACGGTATAGTCTACGCATTGGTCGAAGAGATTTACATTCAGATAAACTGTGATAGAGGGGATGGGAGGGGTCACTTAAAATACGAGCAGCGATTAGTGAACAATTATTGAAGTGGCGTTGAACGATGATTTCTTGAATAGAGAGAATAGGTAGACCACTAGAAGACGAGATTATTTTTAGGAAGTCTATGAAAGGTTAAAAAGTCAGAACATTTAAGGCCGGGGAAAATTACTGGAGAACAATATACAATAAGGGGAATTATACAGGCATTGGCAAAGGTTTTTATGTGGCCAGCGCTTAATCCAAGTCTCCTGAAACGACGAACTAGGAGTCCACGGCATTTACGAAAGACGGCATCCACGTGATCACTCCATGATAACCGACTGTTAAAAATAACTCCGAGGAATTTATAATTTGAGCTCGAAGCGAAATTATGGAGTGAAGGGATTTCGGCAATTTCAACAGCGACTGTCAGGGAAAATGTGATATGGATGCATTTTGATGCATTCAGCAAAAGACCATTCTCCGAAAACCACTCGAGTACCTCAGTGACTGCCTGCCCGAGCTGTTGAGAATAATAATAATAATAATAATAATGCTATTCGCTCTTTTAAGGTCACGAGAACCAGAACTTTCAGCATTAAATGTTAAAACAGACAAAAACGATATAAGAAGTTGCGATTGTACATAGCAGGTGTAAAATAATTGAACAAGAATGAACGAAATAAAAACGAGGTAAATTTGCAAGAAAGGCAAATTAAACCCTCGAAGTGTACAAAGTTTGGCAAACGCGTAATGGCGGCTATTTAAAGGCCTTTTCCATAGCGCGCGCTCTTAAAAAAAAGAATCACCATCCGTCTTGCATGCATGGCATAAAGTCAAGTCATCCGCGTATTTTATAAGTGTCACGTCGTTAGAGGACCGAAGGCTCGACGCGAATAGTTGAAAAGGAAGGGAGATAGCACTGCGCTTTGAGTACACCGCAGATATTTGGCAAGGAGGTGGAGGCTTCATTTCCGACTCGAAGCCAATTACTAAACCATCCTTCAACGCCATCTTCACATAGTTAAGAAAGGATGCGGGAGCGTGACATAGTGTTAAAAGCAGAGGAGAAGTCCAAGAAAAACCCCTTGACGGCTTTCGCTACGGCATCAAGAGAAGAGTGGAGGGTGTGCGATAACGTAGCAACGGCGTCAAGAGTGCTTCTTTTTGATTTATAAGCAAACTGAAACGGGTCATCGGCAGCTTGGATGGCACGTAACCCCAATACATTCAATAGCACTAGCAGCATAGCAGAAAACATTTTTGTTCGATTTTGACCAGCTGAGATTGATGCAACTCGCGACACCGCCCCTTTGGATTTAACGCCGACCATTCTGTCTTGACGAAAGCATACGAAATTCTCTGGCATCCAGATTGATGTCCCGAAGACATTTTTTTGTAAACAGACCACGCCGACAGGTTTTAACAGAGCATTTGTTAGCAGAGAGTGAAAATCATAAACTTTGTCGAGAATTGAACGCACTTAAAAGGAAGCAAGAGCTGGAAGTGATGTATTTGCAGGATAGCGACCAAGAACAGCACTGAGCCAACTAGCTCGATGCTTCGGTTTGGTGTGAATGAGTCCTAATGGGGGGAGTGCGGTAGTTGTAGGCACAAAACAGCCGTTCTCATGCGGTCGGTCGATTAAAGCCGCATTATTAATGCTTGGAACATATTGATTAACAGATGCATTTTGACAAAATAACCTGTGAGACAGCGATTTGCGCTTTAGAAGGTTCTCAGATAGACAAACGTCAACAATAAAGTGTTTGTGGTATTCGGTGAGCTGTTTTGGCGAGTATTTTCGTTTGATCAATCGTAAATCTGTCGTTTACTGATTTATTAACGTTTGTTTAAATCGATGAATTGACACCTTTCGATTCAAACATACGAAGTGGTAGATATGCTTACCTATATGCGGTTGGGCCGTTAGGATAAGAGCATATATATTATTGATCCCTTCAAATCCTTGAAATTGATTAGTTTAAACAGAGGTAATTATTTTTGCAAAGTATCGTCAAAAGATCGATGAAGATGTTTTGTAAAAACATATTTTCCAAAAAAGGGAAAATAATTTCTTTTCAATGGTGGTGGCCGTCAAAAGGCCCCACGCTATTTTGCTTTCGTCTGATTACACCGTTAACTATCCTGTAGTGGCCGCGTGGATGTTATCTTCGTAAAATGCGACCTTCTAATTTACACACGTTACCAGTAGTTTCCAATTATTTTTCCGAGGTTTTAATCTTTTGTATGCGTGTTCAACCATTTTTGGGATGCAAAACACTATCCTCACTAGCGAGTTGGTGACAAATATATTTGGCCATGTATTGTCTCATAATACTCGCCTTCTATTTTTTCAATCCCAATGTAGATCACGCCGAAAAATGCGAAGGCTGCTTATGAAAAATCGTTCACGTTTTAAAGCGAATATCAATGTTATAAGTATTCCCTGGTGACATTAGCACTGGTTGTATTGGAACACAAACCAATTTTCTAATATAACCGATTCAGTCTGTTTTGACGGATATTTTGATAAAATCGCCTTAATAAATCGATTAAAATTATTAATACTACTAAGCTAACAACACAATGCCAATAGTTCAAGGTTAACTTTGCCAGTTATAGCCGACCAATGGTCATTCAGGCGCGGGTTCGCAATTGATTTTTACGAGATATTTTAAGTTAAAAGAGGTACCCACTGTTTTCAATTAAAAGTAACAGTAATTTATATCCCGACGTCTTTCCACAGGTCGGAAATTTCCAGTAAAACATTACACAACCCCAAGAGCCATAGATCTTTCAATTGGATCTATTAACGTCATCCCCGACCCGAAAATACCCCAGAAACACCCACCTTTTTTGTATTTATTTGCTGTAATACTTATAACCACATTAATCTACTTGAATTATTCTGACTGTGCTTGTCCATTATATATCTGTTTATAATTGTCATCCATATCAATCCACATCAAATATTTACCTTACATTAGGTCAAATTCCTCCCATCAGAAGAGATTTACAATGCCCCGTAAAGGCGATCGGGATCTTCTCGTCAATAATCAATCACAAGGTGGTTTTCATGTATACGGAGTCCATCCCGAGAGGCCAGATTCGAATTCCGCTTCCAGTGGCACCGTCGGTTTAAGTAGATTGAGGAGGTTCTTCGCGTCTGCAAACCAGTTGAATTTGATTTATGTCTCCATCATTGCCGTTCTTGCAGCGATTTCTGTCGCACTTGTTATAACCATATTTTTCGGATCACCACAGGTAATCATTTCCATGTTCTATTTATGCTAGGTCACTCCGCACGCATTTTTGCAATCGAACTCCGGCTACTGCTCCAATGTCGGCAAGGATATCATGGTGCGCAAGCGTGGAAATGCGATTGATGCACTAGTATCCACGATACTTTGCCTTTCTGTCACACGCCCCGATGTGATAAGTAAGTATGCTGTCGAGATTGAAAATTGGCACATTATTGACTCCTAGGTATCGGGGGTTGTGGTGCGTTCATTGTACACAAGCGCGATACGAATAAAAACCACCTTTTTGATGCCATGTGCACTTCCCCGATGGACTTTCGTACTGCTTCAACTGTTGGGGTACCTGGTCTGGTTGCTGGCTTAAAGGAGGTGCACGACAAATTCGGCTACCTCTACTGGGCTGACCTTTTTACGCCCGCATTGGATGCAGCTACAAACGGTTTCCAGGTAAGTGTTACTTCAATTAAATATCATTTTGGGAGTATGTAACTCTATCAGAAATATATAAAGACGAATCATCCTGGTAGTGTGTGTCATTATCCAGAAAACATCGTCACCATATGCGTAGAACCAGTTATCGATGGGGTATTTCTTGATATATGCAAAAAAAGGGCACCGCGCGCGCTCATTGCATCTTCGCGATATTTTCATATCATATGGGAAACCCGCAAATGTTGTTCGATTGCGTAATTCAACCTTAGTTGTGTAGGCATGTTGATTAATCATTGTCAAAAATGATCAGGAATGTCTTCATTAGGTTGCTAGAAATAAAAAATATTTAAAATGATTCTTTTAATCCGGGAATCCAAATTGGCGGGAAATTCAAACTCCTCGCTCCGCAGCTATCTTGATTATTATTTTCTCAGGCTGAACAGGTATTGCTACTGAACATGCAGAGAGTAAAGGCAGATGCGCCACCCGATCACTTTATTCATAAGCTGTCCGAAGAAATCACAAACGGTACCTATCCTCCCCAACTCGAGCTGGCGGCCTCTCTTCGTAAGCTGGCTTCCGATGGTATCGGCTCCTTTTATGGAGGCTCCATCGGACAGAGCATTGTGTCTACGATGGGCAAGCACAACGTATCGTGGAACCTTGAAGGCGATTTGGGGAACTACACCATCAAGAGACCCGCTCAACTGGAGGTTAGTACCTTTTATACGACGTTTAGTCGTGTTTTATCGTTTTCCCTCTTGGGGTTGTTTAGCCCAGGTTCCCCAGAATCTCGATTAGTTGGAAGCGATGCCGCTTCTGATTTTCCCTTTATCATTGCAATTATGCATCATTGGACGCGTTTGTATTTAAAGCGGTGGGAATCCGACGTTACGCAGGTTCTCAATTCGCTGTCGCTTATAGTGGCAGATATCTCATTCGACGGCGTTGTCAGATATCGTACGCTTTGCTCCCTCAATGCCACCCACAATCCCTATTACAACCGATTCCGTTAATGCTCTACTCATGACCTTCCGAGGTATTCACTTACTTCAGTTTAGTCGTAATTCGCGAAACGCTGTCGTCGTATTTTACACGACCGCATTATTTCCGCGTGACCTGAGCAGGATGTCGAAGATGGCGTCACTCGCGAACAGAGAGAACCATCTGGCAACCTCAACTGAAATAGGGTTTCTGAAGATCTAATAACAATGCGCCTTGTCTTCTCTCCGGCGCCACCCCTTCCCCGAACCTCCTCCTCCCTTTCAGCTGGGCATGGCCGGCTTCAGCGTTTACGGGTTTCCAGCGCCCTTTGTTGGTGGAGCCCTAGCAACAAGCCTCCTCGCCAACCTCGACATGCTCAACCACCTCCGGCCACTGAACGCGCGTCGCCTCGCCCTCGGTAACGCCGCCGAACTCGCACTGCTCTACCACCGACTCATTGAGCTGACCAAGTTTGCCGTCGCCCAGATCTCGGCCCTCGGTGATCCCTACGATCGCGATTCGGGTAGGCGATGACAGCTGCGAAATGCTCGACCCACCTTCCCCCCCCCAATAACGAATTACCTGCGTTTATTCCCTAGGATCTGCTGTTTCCGCATTGGAGGCGGACATTATGGACGCGACGCTTCGTAAGCGTTTGGTGGAAAAAATCAACGATAATGACGTTCTGCCGACAACGACCTACGGTTCTGTAGAGACTACATTTTTTGTAAGTCTCATCAACAGTGTCCTTACTTTGTGTCGTCTTTTTTTAACTTAATTTTCCACTTATTAATGCACACAGGACCTCGTGGCAGGCGCTGATTCCTTCGGCCTGACCGTGGAGTCTGACATGCTGATTGCATCAGCCACCCTCATTTTGGGCGGTTCATCTCCGTTTGGCTCCGGAATTGTCACCTCCGACACTGGAATAATCCTCAACGCGGCCCAGACTCTCTTCTCGACCACGAAGCAGCAGAATATGCAGCAGACGCACACCCTGAATGTGGCTGGTGCCGGTAGGCGACCCCTGGTTCCGGTCAGTCCCGTCTTCTTTCAGACTGCTCAGCAGAAATGCGGTCACCGATTCGTCGCGGCCAGCACTGGCGGCCTCCGTGGGATGGTGGAGCTGTCACAAGTGGGTTTTGTTTTTCTGCTGTATGCTATATGCCAGTATTGCTATATATTCAGCTAATCAAAGCCCACTTGGTTACATTTTATGATAAAATGATATCCCATAGTCCTGGCAGCGTTAATCTAATGACCCCGTTAAGTCCGCTTCTTCCTTGTAGCTACTCATGTCGTCGTTTCTCTACTTGTCCAACGTAACCTGTTCAGTTGAATCTACTGACGGAGCTCCGTTGCACTCAGGGCCCAGATTCGATCTGCCCTCGGAAACCGAGAATACGGGTACCTACTCACCGGCAGTTGGCAGTTGTCTACCCCTGCGCGATTCACTTGCACTCAAGCGCCTCTATGTCAACTATCGACCGACCAACGGCAGTGCGATTGCTTTTGTCGTCATGGTGGAGCCCGGTTTCCCCGCAGGTGTTGTTGCCGAACTGAAGCGGCGTGGTCACGAGGTTGTGGTTGATGAGGCGGGGCCTTCTACAATGCTGGGGGCCGCTGGTTGGACCATGTACACAACAATTGGCGGCATTGATAAATCAACCGCGAATACGACTGCGTACTTTTAGCTTTCACGGCTGTGGTGTGTAATTTTTTCACTTTACTTCATGTCTTTGTTGTTTTCTTTGATACTTTTCACTGAACCTGTGTACACATATCAGATCAACTTGCCTTAATGGGAATTTCAGTTTTATAGTTTTGGGGACACTCACAACGGCACCACTCATGTCCACCAGTTGGGACTCTTTTCCACCACCGCCATAAAGTTCCTTTTATTAGACTTGTCTGATTTAGCCGTTTTCATATACATGCACGTGTGCTTTAAATGTTAATGGATTTGGCCGCGACACGCCACATATTACCGCAAGTCTACCTAAGCCACTAGTAAAGAAAGCGCAGAAATCAGTATGCGCGAGTGCTGGGTTGAAAGAATTACTGCTTAAGACGAACGCACCATTCTCCGTCCAGTTAAGGTGTATAAGTCGCGCATCTCCCAGCTTTCAAATGTGTTGTCTCCCGAACGGAGGATGATTTCTGCGTGTCGACAACGCAAGGTATGCGCAGCCCTCTTGGGCGGCAATTAGACAGGCCCGCGTCTATCGCGCTCTCATCGTTACCTAAGGTTAGGAAACGTGACGAATACTGGAATACAGATGCCGCTATCTCCAGGACATATTCTAGTATGTCACAATGTTCATCGCATCGAAAAATGTATCTTTCCACATCTTTAAATTCAAATAAGAACGGCTGACGGCGATTCGGTCATTTCTCATTCGTCCAGATTTTTCGTAGCAACCGAAAAGGTGAAACAGGAAATTAAAGTCGGTTTTTCTATACAGTATTGTAAAAGTATAATTGAAATAACCAAAGACATCCCGGGGATACAGTGAACACTATGCTTATCGCGCCGTTCACATCTGATTTTTACTTTTTGGGTTATGCTCAGAATTACAGATCCTTAAAACAGGACGAATTTTACAAAAGGTTAATGGATTTACAACATTCGATTGAAATTCACCTCGGCTTCGCCACCGTTTCACGCCATTCAACTAGTAGTTCCCTTATCGTTTCTCCCATTCCCTCTATGCAAGTTTTCTAAGTGTAAATCAATTCGACCAACGCGCAGACAATACGCTTACATACATGCATGCACGACCGCATATCGCCATTCCTTATTTGTCCCGATTTTTAGTTCCGCCCGAACAGGAACTTAAATAACGTTTACGTATGTTGTATTGTTATATTAATTTTTATGGTGTGAGTTTAGGTACTCAAGACTCCAAAAAAACGGGTGTAATTATTATCAAAATAAGAGCGACATTATAAGATTTCGCACTTGGTGTTTATGTGAAAACTCCACCACACTACACGTTTTACGCATCCTATCCATAAACTTGTTACTTTTGACAGGTGTTAATACCAACCTATTTGTCAGGTATATTCCGAAGCACAATTTTAAGCACTTTTTCGCCCGGCGATATAAAATTGAGGTTCTTCAGATGACGAATATTGCACAATTGCGTTTTAGATCCTATGAAAAGGAAACGACAGACATATATTGAGCAACGTCGACATGACTTGGTTGCTGACAATGAAAAGGAAGAAAAGGAAATTAAGAAACTAAATAGAAAGCTTGGACTAGCTCGTAGAAGGCCGCAAAAAACGGGAATCGAAAAGCTGCCTGCCTGGATGCGAGAAAGTGGTCTAGATTGTCGGTACCTTTTCCAGGAATTCTATTCTATGCTTTAGACGTTCTAAACTTTGAAAAACACTCAATTTCTACCACAAACGAGGTCATTGGTGAAGACATTTTAGGTTCAAAGAAAAAGCGCTTTAGTAAGTTGATAGTAATATAAACATTGTTAATTTTACAGAACGTACATCGGATATTTATGGACAGGATTCTGATAATGAAATTGGAGATGAAGAGGAAATTGAAGATACAAGTGATTCAGACAGCAACCGTGGGGATGACTCGAATTGCTGTGAAGAGGCGGCAAACGAAAATTTAGATACCATTCGACAATATCCTATTTTGGAAGAAACGGCGTCTGAACCCAACGATGGTGAAGATGAAAATATCCAAGAAATGCGAAGAAGCATCCGAAGGCTTTTAAACTGTGTTTCAGAGTCGCAGATGACAAAGACTATTGTCGATATAGTTACTCTTTTCAAAGATAAACCCAGTGCTTTTGTGAGAAGAATTCTCATTGAAGAGATTGACATTCTTCTTGGGGTGAGATTACATTTCTGTTTACCTAATTTCTTACTTTATTCGTTAAATTATTACATTTTAAATTGATAACTTTTCTTTTGCGCTCATGATGACCGAGTGTGTCGTTGACCGCAACTATTCCGCTCGGTTGGGTGTCCCGATGTGTAGCGGTTAACATGTGTTAGATTCCCAGGTCAGACCACCTGGGTGGAACTGGGGACGACGCCGGCACCCGTCGAAATATTCCCGAGAAACTTCTAGTCGGAGATAGCCGCCGGATTTGGATTTTTATTCCGCTTCTGACGTCTTCGTTTCAGTCATTTCCCCTCCACCGAGGGCAATCCGTGGGCTGGCTCCAGCAGGAGCTGGCTGCTTGTTTCATCAGTACCCAGGCCTCGCTCGATCACGGAGGCCAGGACTCGCGTCTGGTGGCCCATATCACAGAATTTCTCGTTAGTGCAGGCAAACTGCCAACAATCGATTTGACCAACTTCGGAGATGCATCTGGTCCTGCCAGTGGCGTGGTCACGTCTCGCTGTGTCTTCATCACCTACCTCTATCGATTCGGGGTTAGTTTTTTCATTCCCACGCTCTCCCATTATTTTATTAATATGTAATGGTTTGGAATACTGGCGCCGCACGATTTGAAACCGATTTTGAAACGAATAAATATAAATGCCATTTCCGGGTAGCGGATAATGCAGCGGCTGCCACTTCACCTCCTCGGGTGGCACTGAGGACGCCGCCACTTGTTTATTCGTGGAAATATGCACGAAGGAGTTTAGCCGCCATCAGCATGAAAAAACCGCATCTCTTGGTTTAATTGCCACTTCCGTGATCATTGCATGCCATGCATCATGGAAATTGGTAATATTTTTTCTTACCGGAGTCTGGGTTTACGTAGCACAACCGTTTTTTTCTGACAGTCGTTTCAGGGAGGGATGGTCCAAGACGTGGTTTTGGGTGTGATCTCAATCCCGTCCCTAACCAGTTTTTTGAGCGATTATAAATGTTTAAATGTATGTAACACCTCTTTCTGTAGGGTCTCACCGGAGATCTGATAATCGATCTGTTGGATGAATTTGTGAAATCCAACAATATTGAGGCCATACAGACAGCATATCAGATTGTAAAGCGTAAGCCTACGTTTTTCTTGCAATCCTAACCCGCAATCCAATGAAGGCGCAATAATTATTTTATTTTTAGCGGTGAGTTCGGTTCTCCGAAAGGAACAGCTGGACCGGTGTAACAAGTTGGTGAATCTCATTAAGACAACCCTAAGTAACCTCGGAGAAATCGATTATGAGAAAAGGTGCGTGTGCTTACAACCTATTATTTCTTTCGCCTTGGAAAGCTGGATATTTTTAAATCGCTTCAGTCTCTTGCACCATTAAGAATTCACCCAGCGTAGTTTTTTTGCGGAGTACATTCACTGAATCGTCGAAGTGAGGCGAGTGTTGACTGGGCCTTCGATTTTAGAAACCAGATTACCCTTCATATCGACGAGATAGGAGGGTCGTGTTTTCATTCCTTTAATTTTATTAAATATAAACTCCTTTTAGACTCGAATTGGAAGGGATACTGACAAACCTAACCTCCAAGCATTCAAAGGAGCCGGCGTTATCGAGTGCAGATCATTTCGTCAAAATGATGCGGATTTGGAATAAAGGTAGGTTCATTGGCCCAACGAACTCAAACCCTTCTCGCTCATGTGGGGGGCCGTCTCCTCATATGGGATGAGCCGGCTTCATAAATCAAGTTTCCATTATTTGTGCGAATATTGTCCCTAGCCCACCCTGAAATGGCAGCACCACCACCAGACAACCCGTTGGAAGAGTGTTGGTTAAATGCTACCAAATTAAATTATTCACGATGCCGGCCATTCTCTAGTCGGAGATGAACAATCACCATGGTCGAGCACCACCCAATCAGGCAAAATAAACAAATATCGATCTATCCCCCTGTTTTACTTAACGTTTCCTCTCCAGGCATCCCTTTCTCCAGAGACTCTCGTCTCCCCCTGAGACTGCATGAATTACGCAATGCCAAGGCCGGCGGACGATGGTGGGCGGTGGGCTCCGCGTTCCACGATCACCAAAACTTACCTGCGCGTGTCGGCAGTTCCAGTACCGATTCCGGTGGTGGCGGAACAACTCTATCTCCGGAGGTAATGAGGAATATACCCTTTTCTCTGGAATGCGATGCATGATGCTGTGTTACCTTCAATTGAGGAGTAGCCCAGAGGCGACCAGAGAGTCTGCAACACGTGGACCAATGTTTACGTGAACGATTTAAGCAAAATCGCATTTCTTCCCCTCGGGTCCTAGCTTCTGATTGTGGCCAACCGACTGGGCCTTCTATCTCCGATGCGCCAGCAACTATTCGGCGTCCTTATGACCACACCTGGTGGCCCCGACGGCACGGCCAACGCCCTGGTGCTGACCTGCACACGCCTTGGCGGTGCGAAGTCCAGCACGATTGAGCACCGGGAACGCGAAATGGTTCAAATCGTGATGCATTGTCTAGTGTCTGAGCAGCCCTTCAATCGCTTCTACACTCGAGTACTCGGAGGACTTCTGAACAACCACAGGCGATTTGGGGTAATCATTTTTAAGTCCTTATAGATCACCCACCTATGCGGTAATTGTATTGGTTGGTATACTCGCTAGGGTGCTGCGATTTCAATCAGTCAACCTAATTTTCAGATTATGGTGCGTTGTGCTTTCTGGGACGTTATGGCCAAAGAGGAACTTACAAAGGACGCGAAAACCAACGCTGGGAAGGCTATTGGAATTCTCGCAGCGGTCTATGATTTCCCGCTTACCCTGCTAAAGGTGAATTTTAGTGATTAACGTGCGCACACATTTTGTGCAACGGTCACGGAAAACCGATTTATCCCTCTGTTTTATTTAGAAATTCAATTTCGGCGACGAATCAGAAGCGAACGTGTCTTTGATATCTGCAATGGTACAAGAGTTGACCACCATAGCATTCCGAAGGACATTGGAAAAGTTCGCTGTTATTGCCAGCAATGGCCCAAAGCTTGGTCGAAATTTGCGCATATTGATGCGACGACTGAGCAAAAGTCACCCGGACGAGGCCTGCAGGTCGTACCTAACGAAGCTTGTAGCAGAGCTCAGAGACCTCTTCCCATAGATTGCTGTGGTTTTGTCGACGCACTTTTTAGGCATAAATGTACATTTTGTAATTATCTGAAGAAAGTATTATGATCTAAATCTTTGGAGTTGTCAGCTTTAAAAATTCACTGATTTCGTTTAGAGATGCGGTTGCAACAACCGACTTCGCTGATTCCGGCTTTAATAAGGACATTGACCATATAAATAGCTATCGCTGATTTTTGTGCCTCGTCTCCCGGTCGTATCATCTCAATTTCATAAACAATTGAGCTGAAAGAGGCAACGGGCAGATACCGAGAAATTAAACCAATTTCGGTCAGGATAACAGCTGGCGTAAATCGGTTCAATCATATTTTTGTGGATCCGGTGTTCATAACATCGGAACCCGGCGACCTCTGGATATATCTACATAGATTTACGGGAACCCTTGAGGATCCGAATAATGGCTTTATCTTTAAATCCGCTGACCATTCCGAGTTGCCTCACGTTGGATCCCTTGAGGATTAAGGCTTAATCCTTTAAAACCCTTAGTCATTTGTCTCCAAAATGAGGGCAAATTTATTTTCAAGTACTCCTAGGCGTCTCTTCCGGATGGGCTACCACCCGTCGTTCGGAGAATCTGTCACCGCAAAATTTCTCCGATTTTTACCCATCCCTTAAATTATTCGTTAGGAGAATGCTCCTTTCCTTCAGCAGTGAGGTATGTCCCTATAACACCTATTCCGAAACCGGCCAATGGTTCCGAGGGACCTGTGAAGTATAGATCTATCGCCAATTGAAATGGATTGAGAAGCACCTCTTTAAATTGGAGGACACGATAAAAACTGCCGATAACCCGCTCCAGTTTGCTTATAAATCAAATAGAAGCACTCTGGACGCCGTGGACACGTTTTCGCGCACCCTCCACTCTTCACTTGATTCTGGAGCGAAAGCCTTTGAGGGAGTATATTTGGACATCACCTCGGCTTTCAATACTATGTCACGCTCCCACATTCTATCCAAATCGCGTGGAAGGATTATTGACCGTGGAAATGTGGTTAATAAATTGGCTCAAACATTTACAATTTTTCGACACATCTCGTGTTGAGAAAAATCACAGCCCCTCATAAAAATGACGTTTTCCCCTAAAGTCAATTTTTATCACACATCTGCGATCGAAACTGAATAATATTTCACTGTAAACACTACTTACTCTCTTCGATGGTTTTGTGTAGGCCATGCTATGACTCACATAGGTAGATACCAACACCCGGTTATATCACTCTCGTCATCTTCTGTTTGGAACACGTCTGCGTAAATTACCCAGCAGCCACAGCAATAGAAGCCTTTTTATCACATTCGTGCACTATCCCCGACCGCTTTTTGTCAACCCGAATGTCAAAAATGCTACGACGCATACGACTCGCATCGGTGGAAACGAAAGCCAGGTGATATCAATCTCTTCATCTTCTGCGAGGAATCAGTCTCCGCAAATCGCCTCACATCGATGGAAGTCTTTTTCTTACAATGTCGTCCTAACCTCGCCAGCTTTGTTTCAACCCGAACGCCTACCCTGCTACGATGAAAATGACTTGTATCGGACGACACGAACGTTTTCGCTTCGTCGTGTCATTTCAAGCCGATTTACCGTCTTCCGTGATGCCTACCGTCATATACCCCTGCCGAATGCAGTTACGCTTACTGAAACTAGCCCGTTACGCTCCCAAGTCCCTCGTTTCTCTTCGCCCGTCGACGAAGAGTCTAGAGGGGGAGCTTTAAAGTGACCTTGATTGCCTTGTTTTAAAAACAGTCCACGTTGTTAGGTTCGTGTGCGCTGAGCTCCGGCGGTGATTTGGCGAATTCTATTACTATATATTGGTTTTTGTTATCTTTCGTCTTTCTTCATTGTATATCCCTTGCGACATACATGGTCACCTCCTCTAATTTCACGCCAATTGACGAGAGCCTACAGAGACATTCTCCGTCCTACCAAACAATGGATGTCAGGTAGACAACTGTAGTTCAGAACCGTCCCATTATCACGCAAAGCTCCAATTCATTCCAACCACCTTAATTTTTCACTTCTTTTTCGCAAGTGCACTGATACGATGCGCGTACCTTTTACCAACCGTCATGTTGTAGTAAAATAAACTCACATTGTTATTCTGCTTAGTCCGTCTTGCTATGATTGTCAGTAAGAGAAACAATTCTGATTCTTAAAAAACATTTTATTGTTCATAAGACCCCTGTAAATTACACTAACAATAAATACCACGTAAGGTGTTTAAATGCTCAAACATAATTATGCATTTTCAAAACGTTCAGGCGGCAGTTGGTGATGAGTTCTGAGGACGAAATTTATTTTGATGCCCCCGAAGAATTCGGTTCAAATTATAGCATCCCAATTAAATGCAAAATGTAAACATGTGTTTTTGTTGTTTCCAATAATTTAGACAACATCATTGTTTTACACCCGAATTTGAAGCAAGGAGCAATAGGATCGAATCATTGAAAAAGAGCTATGGTCCACGAACGTTTGATCTGTCATCTGAAATACCGTCACTGCCACAATTTGATCTTCTTGAGTCAACTCTACCTGTTGTAAGTTTTCATTTATGTGTATGTTTAGTTATATGTAGACGGATATTATCGGTGATGGCGTTTATTCCGACCGTTTACCGATTACGTCTCCCCGTATTCTTAGTCGGACATTTCCCGAAAAATTATCATTTTTTCCTCAAAAGTGTGAGTTCTTTATCGCTGATGGTAATTTTGTGATTTTCTTAGCCTGCTCATAGGGACGTTGTCGTACATTTTAGACAATCAGTTTTCAAAGCACACACCTGATGACGACGAAGCTACTTCGCACCTGCGTCCCAGAACCTCTCAACCATACTGCTGTTCACCACCACCATGCCCCCCTCCAATATCATTGCCTAGTTTTCGAAGATTAAATGAGCCTGCACCAACCCCCTGTGTTCGACCCCCGCCACTGTCTTCTGCACCCGGATCCAGTTTGAGACAAAATCACCCCAACAACCAGGAATATATAAAGTCGTGGTCGCTTGATGCCGCTCGTTATCGGCCGCCATTGATGCTAAGAGACCATAGTCCCCTCATTCCCAGTGTGGTATGTAGAAACAGTAACTATCCTTCAAAGAACATTTTGGGAATGTTTTCAATGATTGCATTTGTTTAGGTCGTGCCGCCAATGGAACCACTTATTGACAATTGCGAAGAATCCGAGTGGGGTATGCAACCAGATGCAGTACAGTATCTCCCTTAAAAATGCCTCTTCATATCTCTTAATGCCCATTTGGTTTTTTCCCATTTTCAATAGACGGCGCGCGAAACTCCTCTTCTCCCCAACGTCTTCAGCACCAAATTGATGCCTGCGTTCAAGCCAATATTGGGGTGACTCCCGGTCTAATTGGTCAAACAACGAATTTAACCGTGACAGCGGCCTCTACGCCCGTGGGTGATCTTCTAAAGCAACAGTCGAGTATCACCCAATCACGGACTAATTCGCTGCCGCCAAAATATATGTCAGCAACGCCTCCAGGTTGCATTGTGAACCCAATGTCACTGGACTACCAAAATCGTACCATGAGGTAGGCCTTTAAAAGTTTGGATTTCTCGCATCTGAATATGTGACTTATCTTAGTAGTCAAATGCTCGCTTCTCCTCTATTGTTTGAATTCTCAGTCATAAACACGTTTTCTCTATACAATTGGATACTTTGACCTTGTGTGCTTAACATGCCTAATTTCGTTCTCCGGATAACTGTTTCTGTTAACCGAGTGCCGTCAAAATGGCCACAGGCGTAGTTTAGAGTTCCGAGCCTCTATTTTCTATTCTCACGATTTTGTTCGTTTCTACTCAAGCAAAAATGCAACAATGACCTCCAAGTAAGCTGCTATTATCGCCATCAATTAACGCATTTCGGTTCTTAATAATAATTGTTTATATGTTTGTGTTAAACAACGAGGCACGGCTCATTGGTTTTCGTTCAATTCCTCCCTGAAGTACGACCAGCCTTCAGGACTGCAAACCCGTCGAATCGCAAACACCGGAGGTTGAACGAAGGCATACTACAACGAATTCTGCTACACGAAACCAAAACCTCGTTTCTGGGTAAGTATCGCTGAATAAAACCCGTTTAACCCAGTCGAGGTTGCGATTTATGGTCCTGTGATCTGCTTAATTGTGGCACGATGGTGTAGCGGTCAGCATCTTCGCTCTTTTGGTGAGGGTCCTTGGTTCGACTCCAAGATCATGCCATTACGCGTGAGTGAAATAAAAAAACTATTATTTGTCTAAATAATGGCAGTTCGGTTTCAAATATAAGTAGTTCCATTGTTAAGCCTTGTGTGTTATTTTTGTTTGCAACCACCTAACTTAAATTTGTTTTTGTTTTAGTATGCGCCGCCTAACCGCAGCTTTCAAGGGAGCCGTAAACGCGGTAAAGTCGGCTACCAAGGCGAAGAGTAAGTCACAGAAAAGAATAGCTCACACTGTTTAGATATTCAATACCCCAATGAACGACTCTGCCACGATGATTAGGGAAGGATTAATTTTTTTCTGTGTCTCTGATGCAACGAGCACTGCATCTGTAGTGGGCTCGTCGCTTGCACTGTTGGGTGGTCCAGGATCCCAAGTGTCCGGAGTTGGGTTCCGCACCAGCTGACATCCCAGACATTTTGCGACCTTGCTGTGGGGCGGTCTTTTCGTGTTTTGATTGAATTTATTCATCCAGGTCAACGACCCCAACAGCTATGCCTTCCGCCACCGCCCGGGCGTAAACGTCAGTTGTCTTAACATCTGGGTTATCTTAACCAGCGTCGTTTTATTACCTAAACCCTCACACCTTTAATCCCGCCTCCTCTCCCGATCGATCACCCAATGAACCGTTTCTTCTGGCAGCATCTACTGTTTGTGACGTTTGGTAGACGTGTCTACGTTTATCAAAATGGTCGCGGTGGGCTACGTACGATGATGTTGATGGATATTTGTCGCCAACTGGTTTGGGTTGAAAAAAAGGATCGCTTTAGCAGTCCCGTGTTTTTTTAGTATTTTCGAAAACTGAAGACTACTCCAAAACCCCTCACCCCAAAAAATCTATGCCACATATCTATCTTGCCTTCGACGACCATGTTTGACCCCTTTGACCTTTGATTGAAACCCACTGCCAGCACCATAAACAGTTGCCTGATTCCAGCTCCACCGAAGTGCCCCTACCACTCACGCATTGCTTGGTAGCTTTCTGATCTGGTTAATAACCGTGTTTTGCTTTGACGATGGCAACCTTAAATGAGCTGGCCGGCTATTTGAAGTCTCTCCTGCTAGCAGTCGCACAATGATGATGAGGATGATAAAAAAACATTTTATTTTAGTTTTTAGCCAAGATGATGTTTCGTCCGATGAAGACGACGAAGTCATCGGCAATCAGGGCATTCGCGTGAGTTGGCATCACATCATTCTCTTTGCGAATCCGCAACAAAGGCTCCACGACAGCTCAACGAGGTGTTGAACACTGCACACCGCACGCTGTCTAACCAAAAGTCATTTTAGCTGTGCGTGTGTGAGTATCCACGGGCCTGGTCAACATTTTCGTGTTTTATATTTTAGCTGCGCTGTTCGAGGAAAACCAAGAGCCACCGGGAGTTTCTTCAGATCAAGCTGACGCAGAAAATGGACAACGAGCACATTGTATGGATATACTTCTTGCTAGTCGTCTTCTTCATCTTCTTCTCATCACGCCTAATCTACCACCAATTAGTTATGAGTCGTCAGATTAGAGGTTAAGCCCTGGCTTACTCGTAAGACGAAGTGGAAGGAGGGCTATTTTTGAAACACATTGTGAACATTCATATTACATACCCACAATTATCGCTTTCAAATGGGGCTGTCCCCTGCGAGGTTACGGTTCATTGTGTCTCACACCTTTCTATGCTCTCTCCCGCAGGGTGCCATCTGGGCTATGCGCATTTCCCCGTGTGGTCGATTGCTGGTACGAAACCCCAACCCCCCCACATTTATTATGCCCCCTGACTCGGCCCCCCACTTGTCTGGACTCGTTTGTCTTGTCCGTTTTAGGCCACCGCCGGCTATGACCGCAACGTGCGAGTCTGGGTTCTGCGGCAGTGGTACACCCACTTCAAGACCATTCTCCAAACACCAGGTTCGATTTGTCGATCAATTGTTGATGTTGTTTCTTAAGGCACCTCTTTGAGGGGGTTTAATGGGACCGATGCGTTTGCGGAGACGGTTTAGAGGCTCACGAGCACTCAGCGGTTTAAACAACATGAAATCAGCCGATCAACGAGAACTATTGGCTACCATGGAGTATTGGCTTGCGATAGCTTTATTACACGTTGTTGAGGAGAAGTGGTATGGGGGATAATAGGAAAGCGGAGATTACGCTCTTCTCCCTACAACGAATAAAACACACACACAGACAAACAGCCGACCTTCGCAGATCGCCAATGGTGGAGCCGTGAGTCTCTTCTCTCTGTTGGTGGGAGATACTCCGAGTTCGACTCTCGGGTCACTCTGTCCCCGGTGTCACCCACTAAACTGGTTGACCGTCTAGTAGGACATAACCACGTGTATATTTCCCCTTTTCAGTCAACAGAATGGAGGACGGGGGTCAGGACATTCCGTTGGATGTGATGAACCCCGACGATGTCAACGGCGACTCGATTAGCCTCACATCGGCGTCTCTGTCAACAGCTCGGACGGACGTAAGATCTTCCTTTTTTTTTCTTTCCTTAATCGGCCTTTGACTTATGATGGACTTCAAGCCGTTAATTGCACGTCCTAGAAAAGGTGCTTGCGCTGGCACCGTCTACACGCGCACCTTGATCAAGCAACCAATTCACACTAAGCACAACTCCGCAGCGTTGCTGCCCTTTTACTGCCATTGCTAAACTGGTGACTACTGGTTAGCACTTCTGCAAAGCGGTTTAGTTGGTGGTTCTTTTCGCTGGCCATCTTTACCCATTGAGTCTCCTCTGGTCTCGAATTCCAAATTGTTTACTTTCAATCATGCGTATTTTTCGTTCCCGGTAATCTAGGACGGAGCCAGCTCGTGCAGTAGTTCGACACGGAGCCCCGGCGAAATGGTTTCCGGTGTTGATCATCACCACCACCACCACCACCACCATCTGTCGTCCGGAATCGACGGCGGCAGTGGCAACGGGCTAGAAGGTGGCGTGGATAAGCAGACAACAGCAGAGACTGCTGATCAGCGTTCCACCAGCTCTTCTTTCTTCCATCACCAGCCCCTATTGGTGTATCGAGGCCACGAGGGCGTTGTGACGGAGCTTGCTTGGTCTAAAAACCTCTTTCTCCTGAGCACTGGAATGGATCGGCAGGTCCGGTTGTGGCACATCTCACGCACCGAATGCCTCTGCGCATTTAGCCACAACGACACTGTCCCCGCCATCGTATTTCACCCCAAGGTACCGGTGTAGCGACCTCATTAACGATCCACCCCCTCCCCCGCTTCGACAAATTACGAAACCCCCACGTCTTGCGTGCTTATTAGGATGACCGCTACTTCCTATCGGGAAGCCTTGACGGAAAATTGCGTCTCTGGAACATTCCCGACAAGAAGGTGCGCTTCTGGGTTGACGTGCCTTTGCCATCATCATTGTCGCCGCCCTCTGCCTTCTCCTGTTCGTCGCCCGTGGCTGCGGGGGGCTCCTCAACTACTGCCTCAGTCTCTCACTGGGGCTGTCCATCGGCCATCGAACCCCGGACTATCATTACCTGCGCCACCTTTGCCTGCGACAGCACCAAGGTGGTTGTCGGAAGCTACGACGGACGAGTCTTGTTCTTCAACACCGAGGTACGGGGCGGAATTTCCATTGAAGGTCTTAGGAATATTGATAAATTGGCGTCGCAGCTCCAGACACCGGGCTTTGGTCAAAGGTGCCCTTCCTGCCTTCATTGCGACACCTTTATAGTGGACAGTTGCCGTTTTTACACCCTCGAGATGTGTGCCAATCCTTTTGGGAGATTAATTGGTCTTGGGGGACCTAACCGAACTATCATTTTTTCTTGATTGCAGTTGACCTATGTCACCTTCATAACGGTGAAGTCGGTTTCGGGCCGGTGCCAACAGTGTCGGGTCACGGCGATTGAAGTGGACCCCACAGACTCCAACAAGGTTCTCGTGACCTCGAACGACTCCCGCGTGCGTCTCATTGATGCTCGGGATTACCATACGCTTTGCAAGTATCGTGGCTTTCTCAACGAGACCAGTCAAATCCGAGCATCTTTTAGGTAAGCCACCAACTCGCCCACCCGCCCAACGACACACACACACACCATCATGTAAATGCTGCACTTTTAGCCCCACTGGCCGTTACATCATATCGGGCTCCGAAAACTGCTTCTTCTACATATGGCGGAAGCAAGTGGACTTCCTCAACGTTTCTCGGTTCTCCTCGTCTCGAAAGGATCGCAACAACTACTGGGAGGCCATCAAAGCTCACGATGCCGTGGTGACTGTGGCCGTCTTCATGCCCAACCCAAATCTCCTGTTGGATAAGCGCCTCAGGCGGTGGAACTCGGTGCGCCGACGCGCCGGAATCGACCACACCCTGCGCATGAAGATGTCCAGCCAGAGCTCGCCCTACTGTGGCGAGGTAATTGTCTCGGCTGACTGCAACGGCTGTATACGCGTCTTCAAGAAACTGTGCCAAACGCAGAGCCACATTCAACCCGCTGCCGGCGGCGAAAACGCCATCGCCCCAATGTAACGCCTCGATGCGATTTATTTTCAAGTCTTTCCACAAAAATACCGACGTTGGGAGTCGAAGAAGAAACATTGTTTTTAAGTCTTTTGAAATTTATAGATTAATTGGTTAGTAATCTCATTTGGTTTAATATATATACAACGCTACGGCGATGCGTGGACTTCAAAATGCTTGATTTCATATTCATAATTTCCTTTATTGGCTGAACCCCTTTTGTAAGGACGCACAACGGGTACATTCCATTCGGGTTTGCCTAAGACGCATTAGAGCTTATCATAATCTGTACGTACCATTCACAACAAATGGTTCATTGCACTGCGGCTTTTCATCAGACCGCAAGTGCAAATTGAATCACGATGGTAGCGTTGATCCTACCGACTCCAGTCACGTAACTGCACGAGCTGGCTCCGTCCTAGATTACCGGGAACGAAAAATACGCATGATTGAAAGTCGCCTGCACTACGCAGATAAACAATTTGGAATTCGAGACCAGAGGAGACTCAATGGGTAAAGATGACCAGCGAGAAGAACCACCAACTAAACCGCTTTACAGAAGTGCTAACCGGTAGTCACCAGTTAAGCAATGGCAGTACAAGGGCAGCAACGCTGCGGAGTTGTGCATAGTGTGAATTGGTTGCTCGATCAAGTGCAAATTGAATCACGATGATCCGTCGCGTTGGGTTGCTTCATTTGTTGGGACATTCGGGGATTGGATCCTAATCACAACGCGTGGTGTTTGTAGAGTCTAAGTGACGTTTCCCGGGGAGCGCAAGTAATCGAATGGGTAGGAGCAGCACGGGTTCGCCCTAGGGGTTGGTGATCAATAGTTGCCTCATAATTTAGTAGTCCACATATCTAATCGAATACACGGCATATGATTGCAACTGATTAATAAAAAAAGTGATTTACTAGATATGCTGTGCGACATGGAGCTACACAGGCCAACATTTCCATTTCTATATGGCAGATATACCTTATACATAGGCAGTTAACTCTTGACTAACATACTGGATGATATTCTCTCTAGAAACACAGAAACCGATGCAAAGGTTTCCCCAAAACTCTCAAACGTAAACAGCAAACGAACCCTTCCTCCCTCCGAATAGACAAGCTGGGTCCTGTTGTAAGGAAACATTTTAAACAATAGTACTTGCATCAAAATACCTTAACCAGAATCAGACACTATGCATCGCTGCCCTTTGGATGACACAACGATCAACTAATTCGAGCCAGGTGTTTTCCCGCGTAAGCCGTGTCAGCGGTCTTCAAAATGAAGCCATCAGTTTTTGAGCAAAATATTATTTGCATCTATGTACTCCGCAATCAACGGCTTCAACGAGATATACGTTCTGTACGAAACAATGTCCCTTCTGGCTCTCAATGGTTTCCTCCTTTCCAAATGAGAGCCCTCGCTCAAATCACCGTTGTGCGTAACATAACTGTAATGATCTTAAACTATTTGTTTATTAATGTCACACGCACGACATACATTCTACTGGCACCTCATTGGATAAGGCACACCACTTAACATGTATGAATGAAGACGAAACTTGGCCGGCCCCCATTACCTCGCAGACTCCGGTCGGGCTCCAACTATTGTTCTTATAAAAATAAAAATAGTTATTCATAATGTTAATCTTTGGCCATTATGATTTTGTGGCAAAAATACCTAGGGTTAATACTTCAGGAAATTTAAGTCGGAGGTTTCAATGCTTTCGATTCAAGACGCAAAAATAGATTCTCATTTTACTAATTGTATAATGTAACACCCTGTAGTGACTTTAAATTGTGTTTATTTATGTCCCACGCATGACATCCATTATACTGCCACCCAATTGGCAAACACACACCACACCGCATGCTGTGACCTTAACGTAGATAAATTAAATCAACATCGACGACCCTTGGGCCGGGCCCCACTTTTTACCACGACCACTCCCCACGTGTGTCCAGACAGGACTCGCGCATTGCGCCAATGTCGGCGTTTTCGGCCCAGGTCGGGCCCTCAATATTGTTTGAATAATAAACAATTTTATTCATTCCCGACCTTCGTCTTTGGCCATCGTGCCATTCTGATTTTTGGGCCACGAAGTCTTCGAATTACCATAACCCCACCACCACCTTATTTTAGTGTGTCTAAGTGTAGTTAACACGGGCCTATTCAAAGACTGTACCGTTCAAATGTAACTATAACGGCTAAAATCGTAATTTATGCGTTAACCATCTGTCTATTAAAATTAGAGACATTAATTCTAAAGCGTCAGCAAATATCTGTCTTCGAGTAAGCCAATACCCTCGAACGAGAAGACAGCCGAACAACGGCATCAAGTATATTTGCGTAGCGATACTTCAGAATAATATTTTGTTGGCCGTAAATGCATAATCATAAATAATAATTGTAGTGGCTTTATTGATGTCACGAGGACCAAAACTTTCAGCATAAAACAAGGCAGTATAACAAGTATTATATGTGAAAATGGTCTTTTAGTTCCTGTTTCACCTGCTCTGGTGAAACTAAAAATCGGGACAAATAAGGAATGACCGCATTGTGATATGCCGCCGTTCTTGTGGATATTGAACGGTATAAACTACGCATTGGTCGAAGAGATTTACATTTCGATAAACGTGAATAGAGGGGATTGGAGGGTTCATTTACCAAGGATGGCATCCACATGATCACTCCATGATAACCGACTGTTAAAAATAACGCCGAGGAATTTCGATTTTGAGCTCGAAGCTAAATTACGGAGTGAAGGGATTTCAGGAGTGTTAGCAGCGGCTGTGAGGGAAAATGTAATAGAGATGCATTTTGATGCATTCAGCAGAAGACCATTCTCCGAAGACCACTCGAGTACCTCAGTGACTGCCTGCCCGAGCTGTTGAGAATCACCATTCGTCTTATATGCATGGCATAAATTTCCCGTATCGAAAAATATCCACTGTGACATTGGCTTATTTGCAAAAAAAACATCGTTATCCTTTTCACCTCACTCGGATGCCGATCCGATTTCATATATAATTATTTCTCACGGATGTCTAGCTTAAACGTCCTTTTATGTAGTTCGATTATTCGATTACATAGGCAATCGAATTGGAATGATCACTCATCATAAATGTAAAATATTATGGCATTTACATACTAAACTTCTGAAAGTATTTGGAAACGAGAAGTGCGTATTTCATATGAAAACAATATCCATTCAGGTGTATATTTCATTTAATGTCCTTGAAAATCTCCCGACATTTAAAATTCCGACAGTCCCGTGGATGCTCTTTTGAGGTGCGTCTACATGGATCCTATTTTGGTACATATTATTCGAATTATATGTATTTTTAGCTCGATAAAGAAGCAAAAAATCTTCAAATAAGATACACAAATGCTCTAAATGAATCAATATTGGAACTCGACAAACGGTTCCTGCGCAAGATGCAGGTATATTGTTACCATTTATCGATTTGTGTTAACCTCCTCAGTCCATTTATTTTGGCAGTGCGAAAAATTGCTGTGAAAATAATTCCTGGAGCACTGACGACGTTCAAAAATGTATAGAACGCAGTGAGCAGCCGGTTATGGCTGCCCAGTCGTTGGTCCAACAGGAACTTGGCCAATTACAGGCAAGTTTTGTTAATAAATATATAATGCGTCGCGTATAACTGGATGCCCTTTTATTAACCCCCCCACGTAAAAGCTAGCGGTATAATACCTTAACGTTTGTTCCAAATCTACTCGCATTGCACGATAATCCCGGTTGACTTCTCTTTACTATGACCTCGTATAGAAGCGCCTTCAGGATTGCACTCGTGAATGTGTCCAGAAGGTCATGGACAAATACAACGACAGGAATGACGAATCTGTTCACAAGGAAACCCTGGGATGCTTTTCCAAATGCATTGATGCCCAAGTCAGCACAGCCATTCCTGCGGCAATGGACCGGATATCATCACAGCTTAAAAATCTACAGGCCGAACAAAAGGGCACCCCTCCATAACTATTGTACAGTATTCATCCGCATAGTAAACAATGTATAGCACTATTATAGGACAATTTGTTAATTGTGACTTCATTGCAGGTAAAATAGCGGTAGCAAGCGCTTAGGTGTGTGCATTGTCGTATGAGATGACCAATCGTTGCCCATTTGTTGATCGACCAAGGGAGGCGAGGAATTATAAGGAGCGCGCTGAATGTAGGTATATTACGTCAATTGTGGTCGGTCAGTTGATGGTCTCCGAATTTTGGATGTCTCCAGAATGGCCGCCTGGCGTTGGGCTTCTAGATGGTTCGCCTGAAAGCAAATCGAATTGGCAGTGCATTTGCACATATCGCTTACTGTTACAGGGTGAATTTGCAAGACTCAAAACACAGTACATTGTACCCCCAGAACACGCTACTCAGCGACCTACCTTTTGAAGTTCCCACTCAAAGTAGCGGGCCCGTGCCATTTCTCTTCTCTCATTCGCCTTCTCCTGTCGAAAAGCCTCTTTTTCCATGGTCATCTTCGCCTGCTGTTGCTTCACCTTGTCCGCTTTCCTCTTCTGTTTCTGCCTGCAATGGGATTTGGGAATATGAACCATCCAGATACACAATCATCCCATGCTTCGTGCCTGAATCAAGCAAACCACCTCCATGATAGGCGAGGAGCACAACAGGAGACCCAACTTACCAGGCCTCGAATGCTTCTTGGGCAAGACGACCGTTTTCCGTTTTCTGCGTTTTACCGTCATTCCCAATGCCGTCGCGTTTTCCCCCAATCGGTTTCACGCTTTTTTGGTTTTTCTTGATGGCGACCCACATCTCGAAGGCCTATCCGAAAGGAACACCGATTAAATTCCAATTTAATATCAAACGTCCCCTAAATCAGTAACAGAATTCGGTATAAGCTCCGACCAATTGTCACCTTGGCGGCATTTTCTTTGTGATGCTGTTTATTCTCCTCCTCGCGCTGCCGCTTAGCCTCGAGGTCCTTCAGCCGACGCTGGTCGGCGACGACCTGCTCGCGTTTTTGCGCCACCCACGCCGAGAAAACCCGCCGGTTCTGCCTCGCCTTTTCCTCTCTCTTTGGAAAAAGAAGAAGAATAATAATAATAAACGAACTAGGGCCTAGGGGACAGTGTGTAATGACGAGCTAAATGTATTGAACCTGGTTTTTGTTCCATAAGAGTATTTTTTACTGTCCCGCGTTTAGTCCGGTTGCAACACGAGATACCAAGTGCGAGTGTATGAACCGGCTTCGTGGATGCCAGTTGCCCGCGAACGGCAATCAGAGGCCAGGTTATATACGATTTGGTTCTAGTGGGCTCACGCTTCCCAAAGCGGTTTGACGGGGCCAGACGACGCATTCAGTTGTCCGGCAGCTTTGGCATGGCGACGGCCAAACCATGGTTTGAAAGCTCGTGTTCAGCTGACGTAAAATGCGGTCTAACCACCACAGCAACACGCAGTAGATACGTGGGCATCTCGTTGTTTCGACAGCGAAGTTGGAAGGAAAATCGGAGAGGCATCGCTTTTCGTCTGCCCATCTCCTGCTAGAGGATGAGCCGGCGACTTCATGGATGGCATTTGCATAACGACTACTCTTTAAAATATTAGTAGTGTAAAGATGCACACAGTGATCGTTGTTCGTCTGCCTATCTCCTGCTAGAGAATAAGCCGACAACTCCATTAATGGCGATGAAAGCGATACAATGACGGCGTCCCCAATGCCACCCGTGTGGCCGGACGTATGAATCGATCCCAGGGTCTCTTACGAGCAGATGGAGGATGTTGATCGCTACACCATCGGAATCCATATAATGCCCATGATTGAGTGCGGACCCTATAGGATCCTATATACAACCCTACGACGCCCAGACCCCCAGATCCCAACTTCGATTACCTGTCTTTTGGCGTCCTCCTCCTGCACCGCTTTCCGATCGGCTTCGACTCGCTTGTTGTGGAGGTACTTTTGTCCGCGATGGGACACCCAGTTCTGGTAGGCGAGGTCGCGAAGTTCCGAGGAATTCTGGATTCGCAGGGACGGGTAGTCGGGCTCCGGGGTTTTCGTGGAGGTTTGGGGGCGCGGGGGGCCTCCTCTGACTAAGGGGTCAGGGAGCCTCGTGTTGGCTGACCGGACACCTCGCCTGGCGCCTGTCGTCACGCGAAGCGCAACCTCGTCGCCCTTTGGAGCGCTTAAGAAGTAAAAACGAAACTTGTCCGGTAAATACTATTTCGCACGGCTATCGGATGAGGCGACCGTGGACTTTGGGGAATATTGTAGAGGTGGCCTCGCCGGTGCCACCTTAAGAGGTGCCAGTGGCCGCTGCATCATCAAAACTTCACTAAGTAAGCTCCAATTTACGTCTTACAGAGCACAGGAGAGAGGCTGGTTCAATAATTATCTTATAAGCAAAAAAACTAAAAACCGTCTGACATACGGATCCTAATCACAAACAACAGTTGTGGGGCTGATCGTGCCATGTTACTATTAACGCTTTAGCTTTCTTTTCCCCGTTCGTGATGAAACGGCCTGTCGCTGCTGCCTAATGATGGCAAGTGTTTAAGTGAACCCGCACTTTGAATTCGTGCGCACAACTGCACATGGTCGCTGTTGCTCTGTGCGTGTTAATAATAATAATATTCGCTTTATTAAGGTCACGAGGACCAAAACTTCCAGCATTAAAATTTACAATAAGCAAAAATGTTACAGGACGTGACGATTATATGTAGAAAATGCAGAATAAGTTAAGACGAATAAAAGAAGTAACATCGAGGTAAATTGGCAAGAAAGGTCAATTTAACCCACGAAGAATATAAAGTTTGTTGTTGCTACATTTATGCAGCATCACCAGAAATCCACACCCAACCTTCCGTTGGGGTTGAGATTACTACAACGAAACCGAATTACTTTATTTCTACTTACGGGTTACAAGTATAGCACCGAGGTAGTGTCTATGCTGAATGATTTTTGTAAATCTCTGTATAAACATAATTTTGTACTCCTATTTTGTTGAATTCTAAGTATTATTATCCTAGCCTAGGCTACCGTAATGTGGTTCACTGGGTGGTGGAAACCAGGCGTTTAAATAACCTCAGTTCCGTGCGTGGAACGGTGTATTGGATAATTATACATTAGCAGCGGCCACTTCTAACACATCCTCTTCGGGTGGCACTGAAGGGACCGCCGACACCCCTACAATAATACCAAGGTCTTCATTAAACCTGTTTATCCTCTAACAAGAGGGGATACCCGCACGAGTATCGTTGAAGTATAACGCACAATAATAATCCTCATAATAAAACGGTGAGCATTAAAATTTGCCACAAGAATTCTGGAAATATGAAGGAGGTAAATTAGGAAGAAAGTTAATTAAACGCTCAAAGTATTTAGAGTTTGGCAAAGAAGAAATGGCGGCCATGACGCCCGCCCAAAGTTTTGCGAGTAATCAGTGGCTGTGTTTGTTGGTGTTAATCTCCGTTGCCTTAATGAAAGGCAATAACAATTGCGCGGAGATACTAAACTACTGTTCAGTGCTAAGTAGCATGCATGCTTCCTAATATAATCGATAGACCTACCAAATTGAGCATGCCTTTTGACCAAACCAACAAAGAATGATAATAAAACCGACAATATCTATCAACAATGCTTCGCACGACTACGGACATATTTGCACAGTACCAAACTCTAAGAATGGTTTCCAAGGTAACATATGGATACAATTCTAGTGTAACTCAATTGGTTTATTGACGTCTGGATTATCAAAAACTTTAACAGACTCACGAGAGGCCTTTCTCGATCCTTCCTTTATTGGGAAGTGTCGGAGAATTGTCTATGAAGAAAAACAGACCTGAAAGTAGAGTTGACTACTTGCACCCGTTATCATTAGGGGGGATGGGAGGTCGCATGGTCTGAAAAAACTGTTCCTCAGAGTAAATAGTTGAGTGTTTAATTAGCACAAAGTAGATTTTAAAATAAAACGAAACAATATACACATATATTGACAATTTACAAAAATTAGTAGTAGTGTATGCGTCATCTTTCCTAGTCCACGCGGCTCGATTCCCAGGTCGGGTGGTGTCAGCTTCCTGGTGCCGAAAGGCTCTTCATCAGCCACTGGGGACGCCGTAACTTGTGGTGGCCGGACCGGACAATTATCCAGAACTTAATAACATGATGTAACTTGAATAGGAAGCGTGCCTGCTCACAGTACCCTGTATTCGACAATAGGATGGCTATGAATCTTGACATTCATGAAGGCGGGTCATCCTCCGCCGTGCCAAAAAATAAGAATATGCCTCTGTCTTTTTTCTCTAACCTCTTTCCACGAGATGGTCATCTTTTATGATGGTAATAATTGCTACCAGGTTCATCAAGAGTCAGCAATTGTGCTCTCTCCCTTTCAACAGGGTCCTATGCGACCAAAGCCGCCTTCCCCCCCAGTCGACAAGATTCGGGCAGCTTCCTTCCTTCTCCAAACTCATGAACCATTCGATAGCCTGGTAGTTTCCCCGTTCTAAGGACCCGTCCCATCCCTGCCAAACGCCACTATAGTAGCCCCATTCATTATCGTATATCCATGAGTCGTACAATAAACACATTCTAGCCACTCAACACGTCTTCTCTGTCTTCTTATGGCGGCCTGGAACGTGCCCCTTTACACAGGTTTTTCAAATAAACGCCCAGCAAAGGTCAGAATGCGCCACACTGGTGACTAAAATTGTTTAATTTTTGATACTGAAATGTTACGTCCTTTTAACCCTCGTAAACCAACGAATTTAATATTATTATTACTGCCGCAAATCCTTCCACAGCACCTACCAACATACACCTGTCCACAACCGTAGTCATCCAGGTCAATCGTGTTCGATCTACCAGTAGACGGGGGAACCGGTTCCATGGCGGGTTTCTTACCGAGAGCCTCGAACACCCATGGTTTGCCGCTGTCTCTGGCTAATACTTTTGGCCTGGAAAAGAAAAGTCGCCTTCAATTGAAACCACCTACTCCATCAGCGTCCAGGCTTCTGTCTTATTTTCAAGGCTTCCGTGGGGCGACGACCCACCGGGGTATGCCGGCGGCCGAGGATGTGGGACCTCGAGAGATTTGAGTCTGTCAAACCAATTTAATATCGTAGAGGCGATGACTTACGTGGACAACCATATGGACGACAAATCGTCACCGACATCCTCATCGTTACCGCAGGGGGCCAGGTCGGGCCTAAAGAAACGAAAAATGAAAGCAAATTGGTGGCTATTCTTACACTATTCGTCCTTTTGTGATTTGGACGCTCGCGAAGTCGCGCAGGAGACTTGAGGAGGGATGATCGAGGGGTGTGACCGTCGATGTTTCGTCAATTTTAGGTCTTAAACACCGTAAGACTGCACAATGAATGCTTACCCTTGGTTGTCAGGAGTATGTTGGATGTTTGACTCCGTTGGATTTGTGGGTTTTAAAAGCTGTTCTGAGGCAGCAGTGAAGCTGCAAAATTGGCTATCTCCCGATTTTAAATCATTGGCTGAGGTGTTGGGGAGACCTAGAGGATGCCGCTCGAGCAAGAATGATAACTCACCACAGTCACTCACGTCATTCTTGTGGGGGAACTCGTCTACGTGAAACAAAGAACTTTCTCGGCCCATTGGATTTGTTTGTACAAAAGGCGACTTCTCTAAAATGCACGTTTTACATTAACGGTCCAAATTGAGCAAAATAGAAAATCGAAATGATAATCATTTTAATTTAAGACACGTAAACAGAAAAGATTTAAGGTCTACCTTTTTCAGTATTATTAGTTTCAATTGTTATGCAAGTACGACGGCCGTTGTTTGAATTTGAGAATACGTCCAAAGGATCTTCTTCTGATGCGAACAGTGATTTCAGGGCCATGGTTATTGATGCGTTTCCTAAAAAAACCTATTTATAGACATGTTTCAATAATTAAATCCACTTAAATATAAAGTAAAGCCAATTCGATTTAATGAATAAGGGTAGCGAGGCCTCTACGGTGTGATAAAATTACTACTTCGAAAGAACACACAAAATGCTGGCTAGTAGTGAACCAAACCAGTAAAATTTGCGTTTTACATTTTTCGGTATGTTCGAGTGTGTTGATGATAGTGAATAGCGGTTCATTCATTAAAAAATTGTCTATTAATTTGTTTGAGCTTCGAAATACCGACATTGTCTTTGAAGGATCATGTTGAGAAAACACCAGGAAAATACAATATACTGTCGAAGTAGTGAAAGATAACTACGAAATTAATTTCTTCACTTTTCTGTATGGTAGCTGTTTGTTTGAAATGTGTTGATAACAAAGGTGTGCGTCATTTTTTAACCGGACTGTGTGGTAGTTTGTTTCAGATTCATCAATCGTACCAGTCCGGGGCGAATCAAGTGAAGAAAACACCAGGAAATTGAGCCTCGACAATCAATACATGTATTGGAGGAGGGAGGACAGACAAAACGTTCAACCGGCGGTTGATAATACTCTGGCTCATTTTCCCCGCTCTTCCGAAACATGCCAAAGGTCAGTCTAACCGTACCTTGTTATGGACAAATAAAATGTTAGCAAACCCAACATTTAACACCAGTGAAAAATTTAATTTGATAATTCAATTTTTCTACGAAATAAATATTCTGTCGGCCAAATACGAGTTAGCATTTCATTTAAACACGAACTCGCGCGCGAAGGTCTAAGGATAAATAAAAGGCAAGCAATCGCTATATACACATACATCGAATAGTGAGGCGGAATATATAAAAAAGTTATATCCACAGCCGATAAATCGATGAATTGTGCATTTATGTTCACACATTTTTGTTGTAAACTACAATGCTGCAGATTGTGGTGCTCGTGGCCTTAATAAAGGGAATACCATAATTATGATTAATTATCCCAATCCACAACACTAATAGCCGAGTAAGTCTTGTGTTTCTTTTTGAAATGGCAGCAAAAGTCGAGCAAACGTAACCCTTAACACTGGAAACCCATATCGGAATAATGAAAGATCCACAAAAAGTGATTCCTGATGCATTTTAAAAATCGAGTTGTAAGAAAGATATTTTACCAAAATTTGCATTTGCCTAGCACCCTCTTGTGTTTTGTTTGTAGTTAGGAAAATCAATTTAATTTATAAAGATATATTAATTATTTCGACGTACGTGTTTATGTTTACGCTTGTTTTGAATTTTGCAATGTTTTTCGAGTTAGAAATGTTATTTTAAACAACGGTAACGTCCCGGTATTTAACCAGGACATCATGCGGGATTTAATTAACACAATATATAAACCAAGCAGCAATATAAAACTTCTTGTATCAACCTGCACATTACACTGTATTGTTATTTTTAATGACGATCGAGATTAGTGTCGGGTTCATCTGGGGTGAGATACCACAATCTCTCCTTCAATACAGGACGCCTCACACAGGATCACACAAGGAAAGATCTTCCTTCATTCAAATTTTACACGACTCGAGCTACTTCCTCAATTTTTTCAGCTCACGCCACAGCATCGACGTTTGCCCGTTATAAAAACCCGACCGATATTAACCCAAAGCGTCTTTAACATCACAATTAATGAACATTCGTTTTCATATATCTATGCATCTTGTTAAACACACATTACTACCATTCAATGCGTCTTCTACTCCTTATTGCTGCCTGAGATGTGCGCCTGTGTTCAACGTCACAAAAGTCACAGTGAAGGTTTAACATTTTTTAGGCCAGAAGCACCCCACAGGAAGAGCGTCACACAATTATAATAATTATTTTTATTGGTTAATAAACGTTGGGAGGGCAAAAATCTAAGCGTAATAATGCAACATCTAGAAACCATCTTTTGGTAACTGCTTCATCTGTTCGCCACAACTAATGATCGGGACAAATGAGGATTGATCGAATCTTGATTTGTTGTCGTTCTCCTATGCACATACTTGTATGTCCACGCATTGTCACAGAGATTTACATTTTGATAAGCTTGAATAAAGCCGATGGTAGGGGTCATCTGATATACGAGCGGCGATGGGAGTATAAATACCTACATGTTTTACAATAATGGTCTCGTGGGTTGGGAGCATTATGGAAGCAACTTGAAAAACGAGATCGTTTCAAAAAAGACAGGGAAACCTACTGGAGAACAGAAAAATTGGGAATATTTAATATTTTATAATTCGACATCTGGTACGAGTGGTTTTAACGCCTGGAAGGCGTATGTAGGCAGCATTATAATTCTACCCAACTTCATGACTTTCCCTTGTCATCCACAGAACTATGTTGAGATACAAGGGAAACGATACCAATCGTCGACCCGGATAAGCTCTCGAAAGGAACCGCTACGAGTAATACATAATATGCAGAGAAACAGTTGCAAGACATTCACGTTTACAAATAAATCTTTAAGATTTATTTTAAAAGATTATAGATTTTTTAAATGTGCGTTACGTTGGTCAAATGTTGCTGCTTATATCCATGTTGAATTAATAATCTAATTTATTCTGTGAAGCATTATTGTTGATGATGTCAATGCTCATTGAACGCGATATTCGAAGCGTTTTCTCTCATCCCTTCAGCTTGGCGCGTAACGTACATTTTACACATGGCGTATACATCAGAATTTTTAACCGACGTGAAGGTGAGTTCGATTCTATTTTAATTGTGTTTTCGTTTAGACTCGTGTAAAGGTAAAGCTGAGTGAGCTTGGTGCGTTTGCAGACGAGGAATTACCAGATTATATAATGGTAATGGTTGCAAACAAAAAGAAACGAGAGAGTATGAACAAAGACCTCAATCTTTTCCTTGGGAGCCAAACTGAAAACTTCACGCAGTGGTATGTTGTTTCCATTTTTTTAATTTTTAGGCTTCATCACGTTTTGGAAAAATCGGAACAATCTGGTTCATTAAAAAAGGATACGACGGTTGAACTTTCTGATTCACGGCCCACTAGAGATCACAAAAAAGAAAAGAGGCGTCGAACATCTAACCCGGGAAACAAAAGACCAAAACTTCGCTCGCGTTCACGGTCTCCTCTCTCAAAGAAAAGCACGCCCCTTTCCGAATTAGACGCTGCGGACATATTGAATGTGCGTGCCGATGAAAGTAAGACGTACACGTACAACTAAGGCTGTCTATTAGATGAATTCAACGATGAAATCTCTTTGTCTGCACAAGGGGATGCTGAACCGCCGTCAGTAAAACACGTGGAACAACGGCGGATTGTAGCAACTTCAACTTTAGTCAATAAAAACGCAGAAGAAACCGAAAAACCTGTGCCGGTTATCAAATCCATCGTCAAGGTGTGTTTAAGACACCTTTAATTGTAATTTCCCTTTAAAATCTTGCCTATAGGTCTCTACACCACCAAAACGAGCACAAAATGGCGGAAGTCTCCGTGCCTCTGCGGGTGGAATACTTCTCAAACGAGCGATGACCGAAGTTCAGTCTAACGCCGAGAATTTAAATCGAGGCACGCTGAAAAGAAGCGCGCCGAGGTGAGGGTGTTATGCTTCTTATTTGTGTTGCGATGTACTCTGGCGTACGGATATACTCGCGCTCTAGTTGTGTTCTGAACAATTGTTGTTAGGTTTATCGATTCACCAATGAACGGTTGCTTTAATCCTAAGATTTGTTTGATTATGCGTAGTTATCTCCTGCAGCAAGATAAACCGACTTCACGGATGCCCACAAACGACAATCGAATGCCATGTTGAGATCGGTTTCTTTGAGTTCTGTTTCATACCATAGATGCAGACCCAAGCGCTTTACATCAGCGTTGACGCTGTAAATACCATATTTTTGTTTACTGGACTGACAATAGGATGCATGATATCTTTGGTATGTCCCTGGACAACGAATTCCTGGTCGGCTATAGATGAAACCGTTGGATAGATAGAATCATGTAATCTGCACATGGGGAATCAGTAAAAAACGATGTAAAACTCGGCGCACTTGGAGGTCAATATCAGGACCCAACGGACAAGACGGCTGTTCACATTTTACCACACTGATCTCTACTGCCTTGCGGGATGCACTTGACTGTATAGAGGTTAGAGTTGCCTCTCGTACAAAGTTGGGTGGCGCTAGGGACGCCACCTGTCCGAAACTCCCAAGAAACTTCATGAAAAGTCTCGTATCCAAAGCTCGACCTATGATACGGCGTACCCGGGAAGCGGCACTCGTCGAACCCCTTCCCCTGCGGCCGAGGTGACAAACCAATTAGATGGGAACCCACACAGCAAACTACACGTCTAGAATGTTAGGAGGCTGTTGGATGCTGCAGCCAATGCATCACCGTCGCACGACTACCGAATCGACGTTGCCTGCCTCAGAAGTTCGCCAGCCTAACTTCGGAGTACGAAATATTAAGGTTCCCGACGAAAGCTGTAGCTGCTGCTCATACATACCTATCGACAACCCTAGCCAACATGATATGGCCTTCGCGGTTGGGTGCAGGGCTCATAACGCAGTACTCGCGTGGCAACCAATGTCTCCTCGACTGCCCCCCAACCGATTTCGCGGCATCCCCTTCAACCTTTCCATCATTGTCGTATACGCGCCTACAGTGCCAAAGGACGAATTCTACGGAGGCAGTTAACCGAGTCTCCAACCGCGACATCCTCATTGTAGCGGGGACTCAAACGCCCGCACCGGCCCCTCTGATCAGCCTACGCGACACATCCAGGGAACGTTCGAAATAGATAGTGATTCGGAACTGGCGAACGGCTCGTAAGCTTCGTGGACTACAACAGGCTCGTCCTTTCTAAGACGCGCTTCCAGCACCACGAAATGCCAAGCCCTCTCCGATGCAATCGCGTCGCGTCCACTAGTGGATATCTGTGAGGAGCATTCCGTCGGCCAGCAGTAGTACTCCATCAAAAGGTCTGTGCAAAAAGAAACTTAAGCAATACTGTGGACCGAAACACATCACAGGAATGACTGGATCACCGGACACCATATTCCACTATCTGCCACGGCCAAAGAGGCGCGCAGGCAAGGCAGTCCCAACTTCCAACATCTCAGAGGACAAGCCACGCGCTCGGCGAGGATAAACCGAAACTAATGCTGGCCTGAGGTCGCACTGAACATGGAGACTGCTACTAACACTGGAGATTTTGGGAAGCTCTTTTGACTTATCCGCCTCACATCCGGCAAACGGCAGCCCCAGGAACAACTCCTTCGCGACGCCGTTGAACAGCTGATACCAGAGATAGAAAGGAAGGTTAGGCGATGGGTCCAACTCTTCTACCTATTGTTCGGCAGAATACCAGCCCGATCACATTACCTTCAGTCATCGTGAGTCATACGACATCCACTGCAGCGCAAGTCTCCAGGTGAATATGGACCATCATCGCCACGCCATGTTCAGCTCGATCTGTGGAAGCGAATAATTTCCAAGCGACTGGAACACCCTCATTATGCTCGCACTCTCTAAGAAGGCCGACAAGACAGTGTGCTCCAATTATAGGGGCATCAGTCTAGTCGACATAGCCGCGAAAGTATTCTCAGCACTCCAGTATTTCGCACGTACTGTTCAATTAAGTAGTGGACTGGGTTATGCAATACGTCCTCATCGATTACAACGGCGTACAAGTGACCCCGGACCATCGGCGACCTGCAGTTCGCTGAAAATTTCGTTATCCTGGGAAACACCCCTTCTGCCCTGCAACCGGTACTAAGCCGAATAAACGACTTCGAAAACCAAAGTTTTCTCGAAATGCTCCAGACAGCACTACTAACCACTTCACCTCAACGATTCGACGGTCGACTGTGTCACAGCCTTCAAATACAGGGACTCTACAATATTCCTGAATGTTCAACCGAAGGAGGAGGTGGTCCAACTACGAGTCGACAGCGCAAGTAATGCGTTCCAACAGCTGCGTACAAACCTGTGGAACCGAGTAGAGATAAGCATCCGGAGTAAGATTCTTGTCTATCGTGCCGCTATCCGTCCAATCCTAACCTACGGCTATGAAACCTGATTACTGCGACGAATCCTGAAAGCATACTGGCGTGAAACGTTCACCAACAACGAAATCAAGCGTCGACTGTGTTTCGGCCACGCTCTACGCCGCCCAGCGTCGCAAAGGTTGGCAACTAAAGACGTGGATCAGCACCGTTAAGGAGGACGTGGAGCGATAGTGGAGCTACAGTAGGTCTACGGGATGCGTCATGGGAAAAGGAACTGGATCATTTGTTCTGACCTGGCTTCCGACCGCCGCGCGAAGGCGGCTACGATCCATGAAGCCGGCTCATCCTCAGCCCCAGCTAGGAGAAGACCACTTCCTTGACTACTCGAAAGGACTATTTGTCGGAAGAATCCACTGCCGCACGGATATCGGTTAAATATTCGATTATCGCCCGTTTGAACTTGTAGCTCTGTTCGACTGGGTATAGTGGCTTTTATAGTTGTCACCATTTTGGGGGGTCTGGACCAGGATGTGTCGCTTCAAAATACCTCGATTTTCCAGAGGCAATCATGTTATAGTATACTTTAGGTGGGATACCTGAAAGACTTGTATATCTGCTCCTCTCCACCCGATCGAATTTTTCTATGCGTATTCACGGAAAGTTTGACTTCCCGCGCGTGTCGAGCGATTTACCGCTGGGGTGTGTGTGCCCATGGGTGCGAGTTGACTGTGGGATGGAGACCGGCACATAACCAGCACACCTCTTTCTCTGGGTGCTGACCGGTTTGATGGTGTGCCGATTTCATGCATTTTGTCTTCTTTTGTCTTCACATAGATCGCCGCCTCAAAGGCATAGGGATAGCAGCGCAGAAAGCGACGCCGATAGCGACGGTCCAACGGAGAAAAAGAACACCCGCTTCATCGTGACCATGTCGAAAAGGGCAGCCGCTGTACCCGTGTCCCCGCGACCCAGCGTCAAATCTCGTCTTGGGCCGCGTGTCGTCAATGTGTTGGAGCAGGACACACCTAGTTCTGTCCTAACTACACTCACCGACGCCAGGGAGATTCTCAGGGCTAAAAAGGCGGGCGCTATAGGTAAAGGTGTTCCGATTGTCTCCGTAAATCAGGATGAGGAGTTAGAACCCGAAGAAGATGTCGGCGATGACGACGTCGAAGACGACGACGAAAAGCCAAATAAGGGCCATATCCCAAGGTTCGATTGTTTGTCCTTATCTTTTTCAACAGCATGTACTCACGACCAGAACTCGTTGTGGCTTATGTGCCTTCCTAGTAAGGCTGGCTATTCTCTAGACATTTCAATTGTCCAGACATAGTAGTAGAGACCGGATAGTTGGGGATTTTGGCGCGGTTTAATGTTGGATGATGCAGCGTGGGCCACTTCCATATCTTCGGGTGGCAATCTATGGGGACGCCGCCACCCGTCCAATATTCTCACGAATTTTACTGGAAACATCATCTGTGAGAAGAGAGAAGTCAATTCGTCGTCAGCAAGTAGAACACAGGTGCTACAATTGTTTAATTGTTTCAGCTCACTGCAGCGATGCAAGTACTGGCCCAACTGTCGCAACGCGGACACCTGCCCGTTCATTCACCCCCGGGAGGAGTGCAAGGCCTTTCCAAATTGTCGGTTCGGTAGTGATCGCTGCATGTACGTCCACCCGCCTTGCCGATACGGTGCCCAGTGTTCTAGACCCAAATGCGCCTTCTCTCATAACACGGCCGCCAAGGGTACGTTCAGATTTGATTTTTCTCTTTGCCGAAATTTGCCACAGCGTTGCAGTCTTGAGTGGCAAAGTTTCACGTAACTTCGCGATAATTGAATGTTTCTAACTACCACGTAAGAGCTTATCGAGTCTACTGTCGGAATTTGGTGGCCCAGTTTTATGCCGACCAGTATCCCCGACCAGACCACCCAAGTACGCTTTGCTGCCGCGATTTAATAATCAGACATACTTCCACCACCGCAATGCGGACGCCGTCACCTGTATCCTATATCCAAGCATCTTCTGGGCATTTCATCCAGGAAGCAGCCGGCTCGTCCTCTCGGGGAAGGGGATAGCAGCCGCGAAAACTGAACTTATTAATTCGGTCCCTTCCATTTTAGGTCCCGCTTCACCTCCCAAGCAGCCGATCACCACACAGATACCATGTCGGTTCTTCCCACACTGCAAAATGCCACTGGGCACCTGTCCCTTCTACCACCCCCCCACACCCGTGTGTCGCTATGGCGCCGCGTGTCTCCATCGCGCCACCACCTGTCCTTTCCCCCACCCCGTCCCTTCCAGTGCTCCCGGTGGGGCGGCGCAACCACCACCACCTGCGGCTAACAAGCTGAAGTGGGTCGCGCCCGGTAAGGAGAAACAGAAGGCGGGGTTGCCTGCTGTCGCCGCGGTCAAGGAGAAAGTGTCTGTAAAAAACGCCGCCCTTGCTACCACTCCCGTCGCATCTGCCACAGAAATCTCATCTTAATTGTGGCGTGGCAATCACGACCGCGGACAAAATGTGTTGATGTTTGTCTATATTAAAGCATGTGTTTAATATGCGTATTTACTGGTGGGCACTTTGAAGCCTCCTGTGCGACATTGGTATATTTGTCGTAGGAGGCGTTGACACTTGGATAACGAAGGTTGCGGTGAATTTTCTCGAGCAAGCATCGGCGTGTAACGTTTGAACCATTGCGCGTACTGAATCAAACGAAAAATCGGGCAAACAAGCTATTACAGAAATGTCATTTGCCGTCGTGCTTTAAAGTGTTGCCTACGTATTGGTCGAGGAGTTTTCCATTAAAGAAAATTAAACTAAATAGACTAGCAGCAAGGAGCGTATAAAGTGGCGTTGAACGATTATCTCTTGGATGGGGACAATATGCAGGCCAACTAGAGTATCTAGATTATTTTTAGAAGCTTAAGGAGTGTTAAAACGTCACCCCATTTGATGCTAGGGAAATTATGTAAGCGTGAACTCGTATTCATACGATCCGAGCTTAATGCGAGTCTCCTGAACAGGCGGAATTCACATGAACACTCAAAGATAACTGACAGGCTAAATTATGGATTGAAGTGACGGCCGGAGTGACCACATCTGCTCTCAGGGAAAACGTAATGGAGATCAATTTGATGCGTTAAGCCATTCTCTGAAGGCCTATCGGGTACTTCCGTGACGGCGAGCTCTTTTTATTAATCTTGCAGATATGGCATATAGTCGGGTCGTACGCGCATTTGGTGAGTGCAACGCCACTAGGGGACCGAAGGTAAGACGTGGAACGGATCATCAGTAGTTTGTAGTGTGCCATCCAATTTAGAGTGGAGGTGCTTGTCAATAACCTTCAACTACACAGATGAGTTATGAAAGATCTATACTAAACAGGTCCCGCGGAAATATTTGCCGGTTTCGGAATAGCAATTAGAAAATATATCTCATTTTCATGCGATGAATTGACGAGCTGGTTGACTGTCGGAGAAATCTCGCGGTCACAGATTTTAAGAACCAAGTTCTTCTACAAAGTATTTAAATAATGTGTTTTACAGGAATCCAGGCCTACGATTGTTGATAGTTTCTGGAACAGAATTCTGCAAATGTTCGTCGGTTTCCTCTTCATCGCTGGCTTGGGTTTCGTAAGCTTGAACCGTACTGGCTTTATTTAAAGTTGGGTTCAAACATCGAAATTAATGTTTTTTTCTTGGGGAATCAAAACGGTTTCCCAAAAGCCATTGACTGTTTTAACTCCTCTTAGATACATACATTACAAATCTTTGCCCGAAAACGCCCTAATGGGTCTCAAACTAAGTTTTAATTCTCATGCGGCAATAAAGCAACCCTCAGACGTGTTGGCGTTAATCCACAAAATGTGAGCGGTATCGAGCTCCTTGGAAGAGACAGTTGCCATACTGTGCTTGTTAAGGAATTATATGTGAACAGGTATATATGGATTCGTATGAGACGTAAGCACCCATAATCCTTTATATTATCACGTTAATCTACCATAAGGGTATCGAGCATTCTCAAATAATGATGGAATATGGTGATGACATTTGTCGATTATATTTAAATTACCCATTGTAGCAAGTTTGACCTTGGTTGAATGTTGCCGGCATTTTGAGTAAATGTGATGTAACGAACGAGATGATAGGATAAGAGGCGACAATCTTGCTTTCTATCTTTCCATTGAACGAAGTTCGATCTGATGGTGTTAACAACCCTCTGGTTCACTCAAAGTGAGGCAACTCACTTTCTCCCGTCATACAGGATGCCTTTCGCTCTCCCAACTCTCCGCAACCGGCAACCGCAGCCGCTCAACCTCCTCCACACATCCTACACTGTAGGACCTACAGCGACATCCTCCCTTCTCCCACATTATGGACCAGTTGGGTAGTTACCCGTTATAAGGACCCGTCCCATTTTCGCCCAAAGCTCCTATTGTGTTCCAACTTCTTCGTCTATCGCTGTCCTTATTATATCTTCTTTCGTAAGTGCACTTACACGATGCGTGTACCTTCTACCAATCTTCCTTACTACGTAAAGGTCACTCGCCCATTAAAGTCGCCTTATTCATGGAGTTGACTGACGTTTGGGAAAACCCTCTGGCGGAATACAGGTTGCTATTAACTAATCCCATTTTCCTAGATATCATTCCCACTGGGACATTACAGTGATGCACAGTAAGACCCAATGGGAGGCGGTTATCTTCCGATGTACGGAGTTCGACACGGTGGTGTCTACGGCCCTATAGTCCACTCAAAGTAAGGCAAATCGCTTTCTCCCTGTATACAGGATGTCTTTCGCTCCCCCATTACTTCTCAGCCGCAGCAGCGCAGCCTCCCCACACCTCACACCAGCAGACGAGATCCTACAGAAACATCCTTCATTCTCCCAAACGATGAATCAGTGGGGTAATTACCCGTAGTAAGGATCCGTCACACTTTCCCACAAAGCTCCTATTGTGTTCCCACTTCTTCATCTATCGCTTTTATTATTATTATATTCTCTTTCGTACGTGCACTTACACGATGTGTGTACCTTCGACCAATCTTCTTTCATAAGTAAATGCCACGCGCCTATTTAAGTCGTCTTGTTCATCGTTTTGACTGACGGTTTGGGACAGAATATGCTTGAATACAAGTTACCATTTCCTAATCCCATGTTCCTAGATCGCATATCCCCTTGGACACTACAGTGAACATGCTCGATCTCAATACAAACGGAGACACAATAAGAGAAGCCATACTTCAGGTTGAAAAAGGAACACACGCATGGTATTTTTAATTTAGTGAATCATTTGCAGGCTTTGGTTAGGTTATATTGCATCATCTCAAACTCTAACGGTTAAATACGACGGCGTAGAATTATCCAAAATGATGGAGTCGACTACAGAATCCGAAATACTGTATGGATATGCACGTGTCGGTCGCGACCGGGCAATGATTGCCAAATATGTTTTCGTTCTCTGGGTACGTAAATGTTTATTCCGAAACCATTAATTAAAAGTTAGGTTCGGTTCGCATGAACAATGCAACAATTCAATTAATCAAAAATGGCGATGATATTTCAAAGCTATTTAAGGTTAGTGTTTTGAATCCATGCAATCATGTCTAACATTCGTTTTTAAAGACAATACACACTAAATTGTCCGCTCACGAAGCAGCTGACGTTGACTGGAACGAAATAACTCAGAAGTTAGGAGTGGGTTGTAACGTAAGCAATTATGAATGAGGACAGTAATGCTCACATACCTTATGAATATATTATGCGTTTTAGGAACCTCGTGCCGGCATAGTGCACGAGGAGGATAGTGATGACGACGAACCACCGAAGCCCATGCACACAGTAACAGATTTTCAAAAACCCGAAATGAAGGGCATTGTTGCTGCCCGCATGGCAACACTTTATAAACAGAAAACAGTAAGTCCCCGTGTTTCCTGATGATCATGTTCATTTATGTGCGTGCACTCCTAGAGTTCACCGAAGGCGGTGGATATTGACAACATTCAATATGCCTATAAATAGTACGTTATAACTGACCTTGGCACGTTCCGAATTAACGATGGAGAGAATTTCGGATGTATTCCTCACTAAAGTAGGTTAGATATAGTATTTGGTGGTGGTTCAAGTCCTTGTTTTTTCTCCAATTGATTTTACGCGGACCTGATCGGCGGTTAAGAACCCCGTCCACGCCGTCCTGGAAACAAATTAAACACCCTTCCGTATTTCAACACACTAACAATAGTACCAACCATACTGCCTCACCGATACATTTAACGTCTTCCACTCTCAATAATTAATTGATCATTATCCAATCTGTTTTATACATTTAGGTTTCATCATATCAACCAGTTGATTTCCGTGGTGAAATAAAAAAAGCCCTTTCAATGGACCACGATCCAGTCGAATCCACTCATGTAAGTTGCCTTTTCTTGGAACATAATGTGAAGTGACAGATACACTGCTAGTAACACTACTTAGTTCCCAGGTATTTATAAGTCAGTCCACCTTTCTTGCCGACAGGGAGCTCAATATAACCGCCCCGACTTCAGAGCTGACATCGCACAAAGGGATCAAAAACCGGTTTGCGAAAACCAAGAACGCATGGAGATGGAAACAAATAAAGTGAGTGATGCTTATAGGACGATTGGTTGTTATCGAATGATTTTTAGCAGGACAAGACTCTAAATGAATTCATTTCCATTTGCCCTTTGTTGGTTTGTACTAGTACGGCATTATTCTATCCATATTTTGTGAATTTACATGGTGTAATGAAAGCGGTTCATACTGTTCCTACACACCAGACCAATTACTTTTGTTTTTCAACAACGGCAAGCGCTATTGGATTAGATATTCTAGTCAAATTCATGATGAAATGGATCAGTTTATGCGCTTAATTTAAATCCATTCGAAAGCACTTTCAAAAGTGATGCGATCGACGACATTCGATGGAATAAAATAAACCAACAATTGAGACTGCCTAAAACATGGCGCATTTGGACCTTAACACGGATCTTAGACAGCAATCAGCAGTGCCTCGATATTTTGCTTGCCTCGCCTGAGTTCACGAGCACACGATACGAGCCACCCAGAGTACAAAAGAGACTGCAACAATAACAAAAAAACATTCTAATAAAATACCCACGTGGTCTTAGCCAATCACATTGGCAGTGTTGATTGTTATTTTGCAGCACCAGATCGATTTCGGAAGACAGCATTATTAAACGACTAATTAAACAGCCGCCCTTAATTTTACCTCACTTAAACAAGCATTCCTATCACGGAGTGGGACGCCGAAATCTCACCAAGAACAGCGCCAGTGTTATCCCAATAGTCCCCTTGCCTACCTACAAAGACAGTTTCCTGATGATGGTGTTTTAAATGTTGCTGAATATTTTATTTCTTATCAAAAGGTCCCACATCCCTCGACTACAGAGGCGAAGGCGTCCGATGATAAATTGTCAGCGTCATGCGTGAGTTTGTTTGAAATCACGGAAATTTTTTCACTCGCCAAAGCCGACTTATTATTGGCATTATGTGATTTCGAGATAGGGGTCACCGTTTCGGGAGAATGCGAGACTCACCGCGCTATTTATGATCCACATTTTGGATCAAGTATAGCCAGTAAAAGCGATTAAATGGAACAGTTCAGTGGGATTCCAAATTTCTTTAAAGTCCAGTTGCCAATGAACTATCTGTCCGAATGACTAGGGCTTGAAAATACGGGTAACAATGACGATGACTAACATAAAAGATGAGCATTGTATACATATATATATATATATACTTGGTAATTAAGGGGGTTTGGGAAAAAACAATGTTTAATTAAGGTAAGCTTTAGGTTTTATTTGTGGAATTAACAGGCTCTCCAACACAGTCGAGTTATCTATTCTTTAAGGCCACAACTGATGTTACCTCCGAGTCGGTATCGACGGGCGTTAATGAAGTTGAAGTAGCGGGAAGATTTAATTTCGAGGGAATCTGCATTTTCCCATTTGAGAAAGGTAAATCTCATTGTTACTTTAAAACAGCTTGGAGGTATCAATGCACTGACAAATAGCCAGAGAATTTCACTAGAGCGGAATCAAACTTACTTATGTGAATTTTTCTCCGAGATTGTCAGAACGAGGTCTATATGCCGATGATCAAGTGATTAGTGGTGTCACTTATAGAGGCTGTAATCAATGTGCGCATAGCCATTACGATGAATTCACATTACAGAGGTGACAAACACATTTCACGTTTTGACGCATTTTTTAGCTTTGGACGATGAGATATCAATTAAGACAGGCGATCTGTTGACCAATGTCTACCAGTTTGACAAGACCTGGCTCTGGGGGACGGCGGCCAATGGTGAATCGGGGCGTTTTCCAAAGTCCTACGTGGAATTGATCGATGAAAATGCCGAGGATCTCTAGCTGAAACGGTTTTAATAGTGTTTTGCAATAAAGTAATACAATTGCTCTTTTAAGCTATTTTTTAAAGAAGGCTGGAGTGTAATAAAAACCCACCACGGGCAAATGTTCCTTTCCTAAATTTTTACCCCGCCAAAATAATAAACTATGAGAACGAAATAACGCCACTTAACGCTTCCCCAGGACGTCTGTTATTAGGACGGCATTGTTTGTGCGTTCACCTGCTTCCACAGGAGGACGGGCGGCATCTTGGATAATGCCGAATGACTTTCGCATGCAGATTCTTGGGAATGAAGCGTCAGGCAACACCGTCTCCAGCGTCAGAAAAGAGCTTCTGGTGGACGAGAGTGCAGCGGAGATCCAGGGGTGGCAGAAAAAACAGCCTTTTTGGATTTGGCATCTTCGAGTAGACGTCTCCGTCGATATGGGTGGAGGGAAGGGGGGTTTGAGGCGGAAGATTTGGTTGTTGCGGTTAAACAGGTATGTTGAAGGCGAGTTTCTGGGGACAACTTGACATCCCTCGGGGACCACATAGCCAAACTGATTGACACCAAAGTTGGCAATAATAATAATTGTAGTGGCTTTATTGAGGTCACGAGGACCAAAACTTTCAGCAGTTAAAAGAGGCAGTCGAACAAGTGTTAGAACTAACAATCGGGACAAATAAGGAATCACCGAATTGCGATATGCCGCCTTTCTCGTTGGTATTGAACGGTATAGCCTACGCATTGGTCGAAGAGATTAACACTCAGATAAACTGGGATAGAGGGTATGGGAGGGGTCACTTAAAATACGAGCAGCGATTAGTGAACAATTATTGAGGTGGCGTTGAACGATGATTTCTTGAATAGAGAGAATAGGCAGACCACTAGAAAACGAGATTATTTTAAAAAATTCTATGAAGTGTTAAGAAGTCAGAACATTTATGGCCGGGGAAAATGACTGGAGAACCAATATACAATAAGGGGAATTATACAGGCATGGGCAAAGTTTTTTATGTGGCTAGAGCTTAGGCCAAGTCTCCTGAACCGACGAACTAGGAAGCAGAGTCGACGGCATTTACCAAAGACGGCATCAACATGATCACTCCATGATAACCGACTGTTAAAAATAACGCCGAGGAATTAAGATTTTGAGCTCGAAGCGAAATGATGGAGTGGAGGTGTAGAAGAAAAATATCTTATTTAATTATAACTAACGTTTTTAGTAAGCTTTTAAACACTTTCCAATAGCTTTTGTAGTTCTTGTCTCGATTAAGAGTTTTGTTTTAAATGGAACCGCAGCCGTGCTGAAGCGTAGACCTTTTGGATCGTCGATCACGCTATCGTGAGCTTTGTGAAACCATTGATACTCCCTTTTAATTCTTTAAATTGAGGAAAAATGGTGAAGCTAATCAGGCAGACGAACCGAAATATCCTGCCAGAAATGGCCGTATTTACGAGAACGTCGACAACAGAAAGTCGACCTGTTTCTTCTTCGCGCGAAAATACGGAAGAAGACGGACAGAAGTCAATTCCGGCGCTACTTCGCGAGATGGCGGCGGAGATTGCGAAGCTTCGCGCAGAGATGCAATCCCTGAGACTGGGCAAAGAAGATTTGCCGACTGCCCCTGTTTATTCCTCACGACCGTATCCTGTAAACCCCGTTACTGCCCGTACTTCAATGGTGAATGAAATCCCTCTTAGCCACGCGGCGTCTTCGTATTCCTACAGCAGGGATTTCGGGAGTGTCAACAGCGGCTGTCAGGGAAAATGGTGAGCTGCTTTCGCGAGTTAAAACAGAGGTAATATTTTTGCAAAGTGTAGTAAAATGATCGATGAAGATGTTTTGAAAAAAACAGATTTTCCAAAAAAAAGAAAAATAATATATTTTTAATGGTGGTGGCCATCAAAAGGCCCCACACCAAAGGCCCCCACAATAAAGGCGTGGCATTTGCCAAGATTGTGTGTAACGAGACATTGAGATTCAACACCACGCCCTTATCGAATTGTGAAGAATTGTGAAGAATCGCGGGTAACATGAAAGTTGTATCCTCGCTAGAGGAGATAGCCGCACACCACAAGCAATCATATTACCCGGTTGCGAGCTAGTACGCTGTAGAAAACGTGGCGATTAACGATGGAGACGGGGAACACGTGGTTGACTGATAGACTTAGTTCATAACATTTGAGGAAGCGAATGCTCATGTTTCCGAATATTTATCAACTCTAATTTAATTCAAAACAAGTGTTACGTTGCCTATTAGCTCACACTCTAAAATAAGACTTGTAATCACATGAGAAATAAAGAAAAACAAATAATCAAATCAATTAATTATCCGGGTAAGGTAACCACCAAGGGTGTGGTAAGATGCGGTTTGTCAGCGGCACATGAGTGATTTATCGTTTTTCCAGGACGACACATTAAAGTTTTAATTGGCGCGCGTTTTGGATATGGCCTTTCAATGTCCACCAATGCCGAACTTGATATACCTTTTGGGTTAAATTTGCACTTCTTTCAAAATATCTAACCTTCCCAAAAAAACAACCACACTACAATGTGTAGTCGTTTCTCTTCAACCGCGTCCGGAAATCAATTTCAGTCAGGCAGTACGCTTAAGTATAGCACTGGTATAACATTATTGCTGTGCTTAAACCAACATCGAAACTATTGTGACACCAATTGCCGCCATCTCCTATTGAAATGCCGCAACAGTTTGATCTCTGCCGCAAGTCAACCCAAGACACCAATAAACTACAAATATTTATTCGCACGATATTTAGCAAGACACCAGCCTCTGCATGCACATTGGTGAGAATGGAAATCGTTTCGATCGCTCAAATTAGATCGATGAACAGTCTATATTTCGTATAAATGTATTGTATTTCTTTAAAAGAAAAGATTTTTAGCCGAGTTCACATGCGATTTCTCTACTTTCCACATAAAATCGTTCCTTATAATAATTCCTCAGTTTATAATTTATTTACTATTGACCCTTTTAAATTGCAAGTCCTGTGTCGCAGTTATTTTCGAAAAATAATCAGTCTGTTTTCAGTCACGAGAATGCACTTGAATTTTAATGTTTTTGCGTTTTAGTGACCTTGACCAATTTACTTAGTCAGCCCACACTTTCACAATTCGTATGCGCCGTGCCTGCAATCAACCATTCACATGTTTAACAAGACCACGAATTTAATTACTATAAAACGTTTTTTTCCCCTTTCGACATGTAGGAGGTCCCAAACGATGTTAGTCGGGGTCGCAGAAATAAATATTTACAGGAACTATTTAGTGCCTTCAACTGTTACACTCCCTCTTGTCCACGCTCAATCGAATTAGAAAACAATACCGAGCTGCGTGGTTTAGTTAGCTTGTAAGAATACCACGACACTGCTGGGGAAAGAGGGATTTCATTCACGGTGGAAGGACGGGGAGTAACGGGGTGTGGAGGGTACGGTCGTGGGGAATGAACAGGGGTAACGGGCATCGGCTCTCTTTCCATAGCCGAGGTAGGGATAACCGACGACTGGTCCTTGTTCAGCATCCTGTCTTGACGCTCTGCCATAAGGATCGCCAGTCCGGAAATCACTTTGCGGAGTTGAGCCGTCGTTGGCTGGGTTTCGTCATCGTCCATATTGACGGTCCGGGAGGGAGACGGTCGACGTTCCTTGGCACGGCCCTTCTGGGCTGGTGCTTCTGTGTCGTCTGCTTGATTAGCTTCACAATTTTTCCTCGATATAAAGATATAACGGTGTTACAAAGCTCGCGATAGCGTGATCGACGATCCCAAAAGTCCCAGTTTCAACGTGGTTGCGGTTCCATTAAAACAAAACGATTAATCGAGACAAGAAATACAAAAGCTATTGGAATTTATGTTAAAGCTTACTAAAAACGTTAGTTATAATGTAATAAGATAGTTTCCTTCTACACAGCTCTCCCGAAAGTTAATTTCTCCCTGCAATTGCGTCAATAAATGTGATGTCGATTTTTAACAAAGTTGACTATTTCCATTTGCTGCTCATCACTCCCAAAAATCAAATTTGACGGCTCTGTCCTACTATAAAATGGACTACCGACGGGTAAAATGTTTGCAGGTGGCGTCCCGGGTGCAAACCTATGTGGCCTGACCTGGGAATCGAAATAACTGCGGTGTACTACAAGGCGCTGTGCTATCTCCCTTCCTTTTCAACTATTACACGTCGAGCCTTCGGTCCCCTAATGACGTGACACTTATAAAATACGCGGATGACTTGACCTTATGCCATGCATGCAAGACGGATTGTGATTCTCAACAGCTCGGGCAGGCAGTCACTGAGGTACTGGAGTGGTCTTCGGAGAATGGTCTTTTGCTGAATGCATCAAAATGCATCTATATTACATTTTCCCAGACAGCCGCTGTTGACACTCCCGAAATCCCTTCACTTCATTATTTCGCTTCGATCTCAAAATCTTAATTTTTCGGCGTTATTTTTAACAGTCGGTTATCATGGAGTGATCATGTTGATGCCGTCTGTGGTAAATGCCGTCGACTCTGCTTCCTAGTTCGTCGGTTCAGGAGACTTGGCTTAAGCTCTAGCCACATAAAAACCTTTGCCCATGCCTGTATAATTCCCCTTATTGTATATTGGTCTGCAGTAATTTTCCCCGGCCTTAAATGTTCTGACTTTTTAACCCTTCATAAACTTTTTAAAATAATCTCGTTTTCTAGTGGTCTGCCTATTCTCTCTATTCAAGAAATCATCGTTCAACGCCACTTCAATAATTGTTCACTAATCGCTGCTCGTATTTTAAGTGACCCCTCCCATACCCTCTATCCCAGTTTATCTGAATGTAAATCTCTTCGACCAATGCGTAGACCATACCGTTCAATACCAACAAGAACAGCGGCAGATCGCAAATCGGTCATTCCCTATTTGTCCAGATTTTTATTATCACCAGAGCAGGTGAAACTGGAACTAAAAGACAATTTTCACATCTAATACTTGTCATATTGCCTATTTTTTCTGCTGAAAGTTTTGGTCCTCGTGACCTCAATAAAGCCACTACAATTATTATTATTGTGTAGAGAGAAAATAGAGGCACGGAACTCTAAACTACGTCTGTGGCCATTTTGACGGCACTCAGTTAACAGAAACAGTTATCCGCAGAACGAAATTGGGCATGTTAAGCACACAAGGTCAAAGTATCCAATTGTATAGAGAAAACGTGTTTATGACTGAGAATTCAAACAACAGCGAAGAAGTGAACATTTGACTACTAAGATAAGTCACATTTTCAGATGCGAGAAATCAAAACCTTTAAAGGCCTACCTCATGGTACGATTTCGATAGTCCAGTGACATTGGGTTCACAATGCAACCTGGAGGCGTTGTTGGCATATATTTTGGCGGCAGCGAATTAGTCGTGATTGGGTGATACTCGACTGTTGCTTCAGAAGATCACCCACGGGCGTAGAGGCCGCTGTCACAGTTAAATTCGTTGTTTGACCAATTAGACCGGGAGTCACCCCAATATTGGCTTGAACGCAGGCATCAATTTGGTGCTGAAGACGTTGGGGAGAAGAGGAGTTTCGCGCGCCGTCTATTGAAAATGGGAAAAAACCAAATGGGCATTAAGAGATATGAAGAGGCATTTTTAAGGGAGATACTGTACTGCATCTGGTTGCATACCCCACTCGGATTCTTCGCAATTGTCAATAAGTGGTTCCATTGGCGGCACGACCTAAACAAATGCAATCATTGAAAACATTCCCAAAATGTTCTTTGAAGGATAGTTACTGTTTCTACATACCACACTGGGAATGAGGGGACTATGGTCTCTTAGCATCAATGGCGGCCGATAACGAGCGGCATCAAGCGACCACGACTTTATATATTCCTGGTTGTTGGGGTGATTTTGTCTCAAACTGGATCCGGGTGCAGAAGACAGTGGCGGGGGTCGAACACAGGGGGTTGGTGCAGGCTCATTTAATCTTCGAAAACTAGGCAATGATATTGGAGGGAGGCATGGTGGTGGTGAACAGCAGTATGGTTGAGAGGTTCTGGGACGCAGGTGCGAAGTAGCTTCGTCGTCATCAGGTGTGTGCTTTGAAAACTGATGGTCTAAAATGTACGACAACGTCCCTATGAGCAGGCTAAGAAAATCACAAAATTACCATCAGCGATAAAGAACTCACACTTTTGAGGAAAAAATGATACTTTTTCGGGAAATGTCCGACTAAGAATACGGGGAGACGTAATCGGTAAACGGTCGGAATAAACGCCATCACCGATAATATCCGTCTACATATAACTAAACATACACGTAAATGAAAACTTACAACAGGTAGAGTTGACTCAAGAAGATCAAATTGTGGCAGTGACGTTATTTCAGATGACAGATCAACCGTTCGTGGACCATAGCTCTTTTTCAATAATCCGATCCAATTGCTCCTTGCTTCAAATTCGGGTGTAAAACAATGATGTTGTCTAAATTATTGGAAACAACAAAAACACATGTTTACATTTTTGTCTCAAACTGGATCCGGGTGCAGATGACAGTGGCGGGGGTCGAACACAGGGGGTTGGTGCTGGCTTATTTAATCTTCGAAAACTAGTCAAAACCCTTTCTTCTGGACATAATTTAAGATGGTGCATTTATTGTGGGAAAGTTTGAGTGTTTTAATTTTGATAGATCACGCTTCCAGAAGAAAACGGTTTGCGGTTTTTGCAACGGGCATAATAGAGACAATTCGTCTATTCTCTATTAAGGGTTAATTCAACCCTCCATACAATCCTGTCACATTTGGCGTCGCAACTATGTCAAAAACGAACCTGGAATCCTTATCAGTTTATGCAACTTCCCGAAAAGTGTCGCACTACATTAAGCGTTTCGAAATTTGCTGAAAAAAGGCTTATTTTCTGAACGCTATTGGTAAAGACGCTGATGATCTGGTGAAGAAATTGGTTGATCCGAAAATTCCCATCAAAATGGCTTTCGCAAAGATTCATCAATGTATTCTTCAGCATGTTCAGCCTATAGGTTTCGAGACTGCTGAACGAAGCATATTACATTCTCTCATGCAAAGATCGGATCAGATTATCCTTGCCTTTATCCTTATATTGAAGACTCAAGCAGCAAAATGCAGCTTTGAAGCTCAATTAGACACGCAATTGCGCGACCGTTTAATTGCTCAATGATCCCAATCTGGAAAGACAATTACTACTCCTCAAGAATCCCACATTCCAGAGTGCTCGTGCTATATGCGAACAATTCCAAGATGTCTCTAATATTGTCAAAATTTCTCCGATTCCAGATCCCGTGTTTCACTCCAGATCTATGCCTAGGAGACAAAACGCGCGGATATTCAAAGATCGCAAAAAAGACAAATAATTCATTCGGTACTTGTCATTCGTGTGGCAAATTGCATTCATGGGAGCAATATAAATTCCGTGATGCGAAATGCTATAACTGTGGCAAAACAGGCCAGATCAAATCGGTTTGCAAATCAAAGGTTTGTGCGATTACTAACGATTCAGACGACAATATATCCGATATGGCTTTCATGAGTTATAGCAGTCAGAGCGGTTGCCATAGTTCCAAGGACTTCATGAATTCACATGGGAAAAATTGGTCCTTCATTGTTGATACCGGGAGTGTGGAATCGCTAATTCCGATCCATGTATTGAAAAAGTTCTGTCCACGTCCATGTATACAGAAGACCGACCAGTCGATTATTTGCATCACTGGTCATTCATTGGCTGCTGTATGATACCTATTGTCCGAGATGGTATCAGATTCCCATGCAAATTCTTGGTGTCGGCGACGGGTCTAGCCATTATCGGTTTGAACGTAATGAAGCAGCTCAATTTTCAACTGAGTTTCTATCCATTACCGAGAGTTTAGTCCGAGTTAAAAGATCTGGTCCAAAAGTGCACCAGAGCGACTGGTCGAATGGAAAATCCCAAAGTCAAACTCGAGGTTGCCGGAGATCCCATGTTCTTGAAGCGGAGGACGAATCCAGTAGGCTGATTGTTTTTAATGCCCCCTTTGGGTTATTCAGGTACCACTTCCTACCTTTTGGGCTAAATGTTGCCCCATCTACTTTCCAGGATTACATTAATGGCATATTGGATGGCCTTAGTGGTATTGAAGTTTACCAAGATGAAAGTTTTGTCTATGGTGTCAGCAGGAATGACCATGAAGAGAGAGAGTCCTCCAGCTATTTCGACGTTTTGTCGAGTATAATGTGGCGGTTAATCCGTCGAAATGCAAATTTGCCGTCCGAAAGTTTGATTGCCTCGATTTTACTGTCGATAAGTCTGGTTTTTACCCAGACAAGAAAAGACTGAATTCTTTGGTGGAAATGCAGTCCCCGTCGAATTGCAGTCAATTACACTCTATTATGGTATCCATTCAATACTATTCGCGTTTTATACCGAATTTTGCTGGTATCGCTGATTGCTTATTTGAGCTTCAGAATGCGACAAACTTCAGATGGAATTCCATGCATGAGCAGATATTACGAAAGCTGCTTGCTTTTTTGAATTCAGAAGCTATCCTACAACAATTCGCACCAATAATGCATTCAATACTGATTACTGATGCGTCGCCCTCCGGCATAGCTGCTGTGTTAGAGCAAGAGGGCCGACCTGTTGTCTGCATATCACGGCGGTTGTCCACAGCTGAACGTGGATACGCCCAAACGCATCGCGAAGCCTTAGCGGTTTTCTGGGCTGTGATGCGGTTCCATAAATACTTATTTGGCAGACGATTCACGATTGTGTTTGACCATGAACCTTTGAAATTCATTTAAAATCCAAGTCATTCATTGTCAAAGGATTCTGCAGCTATGGTGCAACGGCGGCGTCTCGATTTGAGCGCCTATAATTATGACGTGGTTCATCGGCTTGCCAAACATATCCAGCATGTCGATTACTTATCCAGAACTGCTACTACAGAGGAGATTACGGAAGGCTTGTCTTTCCTGCTACAACCACTGCCTGTGAGTCTCGATGATCTCATCTCGGAGACGCGATTGACATTCAAGAGAATTCTAATGGCACTCAGAAAGGGCTGTAATACTGCAGATAAAATGATGTTTCCACATGTCTACTCTCTGAAGGACGATTTGGGTTCCACTCCTGGCCGTATTTTGGTACCACCAGTGCTGCGTAAATCTGTTCTTGACGATCTGCACTTCGGTCATCTTGGTGCTGATAAAATGAAATCATTGGCAAGAACTGCATGTTGGTGGCCGGAAATTGAAGCCGATATCCGGCGATTGGCTGCCCCGTGGGATGGCTGCTTGCACAAGTTGCCCTCAAGGCCTTCTAAATGGTCTCCATGGCCAGTGTCCTGTGAGCCATGGCAACGAATGCACGCTGATTATTGTGGACCATTTTTCGGCAAATACTATGCTCGTGTCGTGATCGATTCATTTTTACGTTGGCGTGAAGTATTTCTGACGACCAGTGCTAATGCTGATTTCACCAAATCGGTGTTTCGGAAGTTATTCAACCGTGAAGGCATTCCGCTTATTTTGGTTGCGGATAATGGTACACATTTCACTGCCGACCATTTGGTCAATTGGGTCAAAGGTCTCGGATGCCGGCATTTGCTCACGACTCCCAGACATCCTCAGTCGAATGGCTTAGCAGAGAACTTTGTCAAGACCCTAAAGGCAGCTAAATCATCCATCAAACCAAGTAAATTTACAGAGTTGGATCGGTCTATCGACAATTTCCTGATACAATACCGTAATGCTGATCACGCAGCCACTGGTAAAAGTCCGGTTGTGTTATTCAAGGGGCGCAAACTCAACTCAACGTTCCAATGCCTTGGATCGGGAGAGGTAACCTTTTTCAAAGTGAATGATTTTCGACTGTCTTGCGGCATTATTCTTGGAAGAAGTGGAAATCGTATGGTAACAATCCTCGATGTTACTGATTTATCAAGTCATACTCGGCATGCCTATTCGATGAACCAGCTAAGGCCGTTATTTATTCCCATACTTCTGAAAAAGCCGTGATTGTCATTGATTTCCATCCGTCTGAACGAGCTGATCCGGCAAATGCGACTCCATCCGTTGCAGACCAAAGCTTGCAAGCTCTACCTCGTCGCTTGGAGCATCGGGGTTTGAAATCGCAGGCCAACTACCGCATGCCATCGAAGCTGCTGCACCCAGGTGGATGTGGTGGTTGCTAAATTTAACTGTTAATTGTGGTTGACTATGCTGAGTATTGCACCGCACTTTGAGGAATATTCTATTCCACGTTGCTGCACGTGTTCTCATTCATTAAAGATTTCGGTTGGCTAGTTGAGTTATACCGGTAATACAGACAATTCGTCTATTCTCTATTAAGGGTTAATTCAACCATGCATACAATCCTATCACAGAGTTTCAGTCTCCATTTTTCAAACTCGAACAGAAAGTGTGTTTACTGTCATGCGCTCCGTGGCAATTATTAACGCGTATATAGACTACTATACACAAGAGGTACTACCTTTATTTCAACAATTATGGATGATTGCTTTATTATACTGCGCGTTGATTTTAATTCTGAGACGATAGACCCACTGCTTACAGTGTGTCTCAACGTAAAAGGAGTCGTCTTGAATAAATATTTTTATCAAACCCTTAGTTGTATGTTTGTCTGAAGCATGGCCTGCTAGACCAGTCTGACAACTGAATCGTTTTTGCCTACCGCTGCGGCTGGCGCAGATAGACTAATTTCCCCGATTCCTAAACCAATCACAGTTTCTTCGGGACCTTTTAAGTGAAGGTCAATATCTAGCTACTCTGTGGTTGGACGCTCTTCTTCAAATATGAGGGTCCACTAAAAACGGATGATTACCATGCCAGTTCACTTATAAAGCAAATTGAAACAGTCTAGAGATTGCTCTTTAAACACTATCGCATACACCCGTAGATTATCGCGAGCGTGTGAAGTCGAGGTTGAGAAATAGTTCATGAGCTAGCTTCAGAATTTATGTCTTTCGGCGCTATCAGAACGTTTAAGTCGTAGAGACAACTTATTCCTCCTTGCTTTATTACTTTTCGCCGTGGCTTTCCCCTTTTTGTTCAATTACTACACGTCTAAACTGCGGTCCCCAATAGAGTTGCTCTTATCGGATCCGCTGACGACCTGACCCTTTGTCATGCCTGCAACACGAAGGGGGATTCCTGCGAGCTTGGCTTACCCCTCCCTGAGGTGATCGAGCAGTCTTCTGTGATCGGCCGTTCTAATAAATGCATCAAGATGCATCTCATTCACGTATTTCTATGAAAACATATGTTCACAACGTCGATTGTTTTACTCAAGCCCAACATACAAAGCCTACTAACCATGATACTCTTTTCGAAGTCTTTGAGGGATGTTCCCCTAGATTAAATTCTAAGCGCTCAACTTAATCACGTTCGACTTGCCTGACACGAGCTTCGTTATAAAGCACGCTTCCACACTTTATTTCGCGAGAACGGTTTAAATTCACGATAACATAAGGCTTTTACGCAGACATAACAAAGAAGATCATTTTTATTGAGGCAGGGCTTTTGCGAATCATGCAGTGATTACTACTGTCAACACTTAAACAGATTTCGAAATACGGTGTGTCATTAATGTCATGAGAAAGGAAATATTGCTAACGCCTGTAACAGCCAAACGCCCATGATGAGCTTACCAAGTGACCCGAGACTATGTGAGTAATTTCAATCACTTACTTTATAATTCAACGCTCTATGCATCTTCGATCCTAAAGCAGAATATACGAAAGATGGAAATCGCACAACAACGTAAGTCGAGCACTGTTGACCACAGGAAGTGTGAAAACATGATACAACAACTTTGAATGGTGAATGTTTAGCTTCTCGTCACCAAACATATAAAAAATTGTGTTTCAGTTATCTTAAGAACCATACATTCTAATTTAAAGGTAAAACTACATAGAGGCCTAATATGTACTAAAAGCGTTGTTTTACACGTTTTTCAAACTCGGTGTGCACTCAAATTTAGCAGAATGCTGTTGATTGGATATCTTACCTCGAAAACAAATGCCCAATTCTTTAATTCGAAAGATACGAATGCATAAGACATATTATTTCGTTGCTCGCCATTTTTATTAATATTTTATTTGTCTTGTATTCATATGTTAAATTTGTTTTGTATTCTAAATTAACCTTCATATTTCACTTGTATTACTGTATTATACTTAATATTTTACATTATGATGTTAATAATATTTTTTTATAAATTAGGGTTTCGGACAGCCTTCTCGAGGAAGACCCAATTGGCGCAGGGGGCGTGGTAAACGAGGTACCAATCCAACCCAGTCGGTCGCTGATAATGCATCCCCTAGTTCGAACAGCGCACAATTATCTGTAAATCTCAACAGCCCCCCTATCATGAACTATGGCCCCACTCCGCTGGCAAAATTCCCCAAATTTTCTCCCTTTCCCGGTTGGTTACTTTATTTCCCAAGTAAGAATTTCGACGCAAGTTCGCTCGTTGTCAAGCAAACAAAGGTAAATCGAGGATCGGGTTTTTCATAAGTTTACATAGGCTATAATCCACTTTATTAACTCAGAATGTCTGTCAGGATTGACCTTGCCGATTGATTGGACGGCAATCGAAGACCGTCCTGTCTTAAATGTGGATTATAACTCATTGAAGGCATCTCCCTGTCTTGCCGAAACCTTTGATGGCTGGACCCGAGATAATAACGACGAGCAACCCTTTGATGCAAAGCAATTTCTCCTTACTATTGGATTGGCTATCCACACGGTGGCTTTGACGCACTTATTCACAGCGCCAGACAACCAGCGTATGGCAATCCTTCTACGCCATATTTTAATCTATAGACGTTCGAAAAGACGATAATAAACAGTCTTATATCGCGGCTCGACTTGTCAACCACTCACCGTCTATGGCCATGCGGAGTCTGCGCGCCAATCACCTGGGAAATCTCATTTCACTGCGGGCGACTGTAGCGCGCCTCGGGCCGGTTAGTAGTTTATGGACACCGATTTTGTTAATGGTCTTTTCTAGATACGCCCACTGTGTTGCCAGCTGGCATTTCAGTGCTCAAGCTGTGGGACAGAGCAGGTTCTGGTGGTCGAAGAGGGTTGTTTTGCTTACCCGAATAAATGTCCCGAGAAGGGTTGCCGATCTAAAACATTCACGACACTATTCTCGTCACCGTCAACCTTGGTCATTGATACCCAGGTATACTTCAGACAGTTTGTTTTCATGATTTTCGAAAAATGTTTGTATTTTCTTCTTTTCTCGACGTGCATAGACGATGCTCCTACAGGAAGCGGACGATGACATCTCCTCGGATAGTCAGCAATCCAGCACAGGCCGTGTTCCTCGTAACATGACCTGCTTCGTCGAGCGCGATCTGGTCGACTGCTGTGTACCGGGTGATTTTATTCACGTCTGCGGTATCGTGGGTCTTCTTCCTGCCACCACCGAGGGTTTCCAGTCATCGGGTTCCGTCTCTTCCAAGCGCCCACAGTCGTCCGCTTCGGGGGATCACAACATGTTCAATTTATGCCTTCGGGTTAATAATATAACGAAGATATTCGGTCGAGCAGGAGAGGGGAGCTTTGGCGGCAAGGTTACGCCTTGTCTGACAGCATATCGACACACTTCTCATCCATTGTCGGATGAGAAAGTGGACCTTCAGTCCGCTGATATCGCCAGCATCAGCACGACGGGTCAGTCTCTCCCCTACAACCACCACCACCTTCTCCAACTCTTCTAACATGTTTTATCAATTAGTATAACCTACTTTGTAGACACCCATTTCTTCTTGAGTGACCTCCATGCCATCCGAAGGATCGCGGAGGAGAGTGAAGGGGGGTACCTTTTCAACCGCTTGTTGGCGTCATTTTGCCCGGCTATTTATGGACGTGAACTCGTCAAGATGGCTATCCTCTTGGCCCTCTTTGGCGGCTCAGCTAACTCGGCAAACCTCCAGGCGAGCGGGAATCTGCGAAACGACGACGTCAAGAAAACTATCGCTTCGCCGGAGTTATCGAGCTGCTCTGCCTCTGAGGAGGAGGCAGAAGATGATGATAATAATAATAACGCAAACAAAAATCGGAATCGTCGTGAAGGCCTGTCGTCGATTCCGCAGGCCACTGACGATGCTACTGTCGCCTTTAGGCGGACCTCCTCTCATGTGCTTTTCGTTGGTCAGTGCAGATGTGTGGGTTTTTCTATTTGGTGTGTATGTTCTAGTGAAGTCTTGGGTATGAGGTTTACAGGTAACGTTCGCAGGGCCTTCGGTTTTTTTGATAGTTGGGGCATATCTAGCCTTGGTGAACTTAAACGGGGGTGCGGAGACATGCTATAAGAATGTATCCGACCATACCCTTGTGTCCACACGCTTCAAGATGCGCCTAACAGCCTGTCAAAGAACCTGCTCCCCCAATTTCGCTGCACTCGATCAGCCCACGAAAGGCCAAGCCCGTCTGATGGCATCTCGCGGATGTTGACAGGCAGTCCTTGGGAGGCACTGTTAAGACTTGAGTGCATTCCAGAAACCCGGAAATGACCGCGTAATTTTCATGACAGACCCCACACCAGAGACAATACTCCTTCCGTGGCGTTTACTGTTCTTTGTGACTTGCCTACACCTTTTATTTTGTGTACCTGTGCTTGCCAGCTTGATTATCAGCTCGAAGCATTGCAACAGTGGGAAACTATTATTAATATGAGATGATCCACATGCACCTCCAGCCTTCTATGTGATTGTTGTCGTCATGTTTACAGGTGACCCTGGCATCGGAAAAAGTCAGCTGTTACGTGCCGCGGCTAGTATTGCTCCCCGGGCCGTCTACGTCTGCGGCAACACGACATCAGCTGCCGGTCTTACGGTTAGCACGTGCCGCGACCAATCAGGATTCGGCTTGGAGGCCGGCGCTCTTGTATTGGCTGATCAGGTAGGTTTCCCTCGATTGGTTCATCTATTTAGGGGTTCAAAAATCATTGCTTTTAAAATGTTTTAAAACGGTGCCATACCTCCTGCTCATTCTTTTCGATACATATTAAATTTAATCTTAGACGATGTTTCATTAGTAAATTCGGCTATGGTGATGCCGTACCTGCTCCATACATAATGAAGCCAATTTCGATAAATATCGCACAGCCATTGCCGATAGATGGTTGAAGACCAGGGACTATAGTCAAATATGGATCATCGGGGAATGAATGACACCAGACACGGCATAAACCGTGGCGATTTTACACCTCCTTTTCCATCCTTAACGGGGAAGGAAGAAAGAAATTGAAGAAAGGTCCGTAGAACAATGCCCCCGTCAGGCATCCCGTATCCGCGCCTACGGACGAGGACAAACTACGTCGTTTGATACCGGCGTTTTCAAAGGAGGTATTGGTGAAAACATGGACGTTTTCCGTCTAAGTAATTCGACACGTCGCAACGAATAGGTTGCAGGAATTATAGGGTGACTTCAAGGTTACTGCGCATTCATTTAATGTAGCTAAAACGATATCCAACGATTGCATATCCCTTACTTGTGTTTATTGATTATATTGTGGTGGTTTCATGCGTCAATATATTGTAAAAGGGCCCCCACCAGGCAACCACGGTAGGGAGGCGCGTCCAGAGGAGATGCTTTATATATAGTTATACACTTCGGTGTATAATGATGAATTCGGATACAAAAGAAGGTTTAGGATTAAAATGGGGCAGGCCGACTACCGGGTTTGTCCAAGGTAGGGGGGGAAGAGGTTAGGCGATCGGAACCGCCCTGCGTTGAGAGAGAGAGAGAGAGAGTTGATGTTAGTGCAAAACGTTTCATTTATTGCCGAGTCCGTCAACTATGTGATTGTTTCTTCAGGGAGTCTGCTGTGTGGACGAGTTTGACAAGATTTCATGCGACCCCGCTGCCCTTCTTGAGGTCCTGGAACAACAGACCGTCTCGGTGGCGCGCGGCGGCTTTGTGTGCAATTTGGCGGCGCGAACGTCGGTGCTTGCGGCCGCGAACCCTCTCGTCGGCCACTACGACTCCTCCAAGACCATCTATGAGAACGTCCGTGTATCGCGTTCGCTGCTCTCTAGGTAGGTAGGCGGACTGTCGCTACCCTCCCCCCGTCCAACTGATTAATCTTTAAAGTGGCGCTACCCTCGTTTTTTTTCATCTTCCACGTAAATACTTAAATTCTTCATACTAGCCTAGCGATGATTCCCAATAAACAGAAGGACCACGGGGCAAAGGTCTCACCGGCTGCAGATGTTCTTCAAATTCCCTCAAAATCGCCAGCATACCTAAATCATCCCTCTGCAGTATCCGCAATACTAACCCAAGAGGAGGTGGAAGTGATCACACATAGAACTCGAGTTGGTTAGATTTCGGATGGGGCAGCAGCAGCCTCCGCGTCGCTGGGTCACTGGCGCACGATGCCACGTCTCTCGGAGTTACCGAAGGTTGGGTCTAGGATGCGGAGTAAACTATATTGGTTGACCTTAAACGAAGGGACATGTTGATGTGATGGGCAATTGCTCATTAGTGTTGTTGTGGGTTTTTTTGTTCTGCCGTAGGTTTGATCTAATTTTCATTCTGCCCGACCGACCCTCCGAGAGAATGGACCGTCGGCTCTCCGAACATGTCCTAGCCCTTCACACGGGTCGTCTGCGTGGGGCCAAGCGAGCTGGCGCCTCCGATCGCTCGTCCACTTCTCACGACCACTCCGATGACGACGTTGACGTATCCCATAGGTTGACGTTGGAGCAACGTCTGCAACTCGGTGTTGAATCTCGCGACCAGATATCACCCTATCTTCTTCGGAAGTACATCGCCTATGCCCGGGAGTACGTCAACCCAAAGTAAGGACGGCCCGGACTCACCGCTCTGCCTCGCCCGTTCTCCAAACATCTCCAGTTGCCGGCACTTCTCCTATTAGAGGATGAGCCAGCTTCATCGATTTTTCACGGGGAATCGGGGTTGTATTGTACAGGTGGTGGCGTCTCCATCGCCACCCCCAAATGCCAGCAACAAAATGTTTTCGCTGCCGGTCAGTCAAGCAGGTGCTGACCCTGCCCCGCTGTTGGTCGAACAAGAACCGGTGTTTCTACATGGCAGGGTATAGTAGTGGAACTCTTTGGGACGTCGTTCCACGCCATCAGCTCCAATCGAAGTTTATTTCGAACCATTTTACGAGCCATTTTTCGGGGAAATGTAATCTTTGCTGGGCCCTCTGTCGCCCTAATTCCGTTGGCGTCTGCTTGTATGCGCTAAGCTGCATTATACAGTTGTTTTTTTCCATAGACTAACCGCGGAAGCCGCAAAGGTGATACACACGTTTTACCTAGAATTGAGGAAACAAAACAGGACAGACAGCGACCTTTTTCAGGTAACGATACGCCAACTGGAGTCTCTGATTCGCTTGTCGTCGGCTCGAGCGAGGGCCGAGTTGCGCGAGGAGATACTCGAACAGGTTTGTACAACCGCTACTTATATTCTTTGTAAGTAGCTCACACAAATCGCCAATTCCCGTCACCTAAATTGCAGGATGACATGGTCACTATGGTTTTTTACCGAGTTTTTTGTTAATAACGCTCAATAATCACGTATTAACTTCTTCAAATGCGTCCTGCCCGTATCGGCTCAGTGGTTGTGTAACCCCACCCAACTTCTCCTTCTCCAACCGCGATAGGACGCTCGCGACGTGTGTGACCTGATGCGCGAGACCGGCTATGGCAGGTCATCATCATCATCATCATCGCAGGTCGCGGGAGTCGGAGGCGGGCCCACAAAGAAGCGCAAAAATGCTTCCTCGACCGGCGTTGCAGCCACAAAACGGTTGCTTGCTGCTCTTTATGTAAGATATATTCTAATATTAATGACAATCGCTTTATTAAGGTAACGAGAACTAAATATTCGCATGCAAAAGTAAAAACACTATTTATGAAGGCGTCTTAGACTTCCTGTTTCCTCTCTTTTGGCGAATCTACAATTTGGGGCAAATAAAGAATGGCCGATATGTGATATGAAGAGTAATGATACAGGCATACACGAAGGCCTTGGTGCGGTTTGAGCTTAGGTCCAGGCAGTTAAAACAGCGAACAAAGAAATAGAGACGACGGCATTTATCGAAGACGGCATCCGCATGATCACTCCAAGATACCTTCTTATTCAAAATAACCTCTTCACGTGCTATATACTGCGAACGGTAGTGGTTTTGGTTGGTTGGTTCGGTAGATTTAATGTTTTTTAATTATTTTTTATAGAAGGAGGCCGCTCTACCCGGTCGTTCGAGGACATTTACGACGCAGGATATCGCAAATGTGGCGGCACGCATGAATCTCTCGGGAGATGACAGTATGCTGTACCAACGCTGTGTTCTTGGTGGTCCTCTCACCATCATTATTGATAACTTGAACAACCTAGGGGCTCTGCTTAAGCGCGGGGCCGATTTGTACAGTCTCGTGTGATACTGGTGTTAATATGGTTCTCAGCTGTTTTATTGTCCTTTGCAGTTAACATGGTGTCGATAAAAAGAATTATAAACTGTAGGATTCTACTGGAAATCCAGACAGTGTTTGCGTTATAATCAGCAATAACTATATTTTGCCTTATAACGCCCGAATAAAACTATTTAATTACTTCGAGGCTCCGTTCCAGATAGGTTTGAGAGAAAACGATCAATAGGAGGTATTTCGTTAACGATCCAAGGAAATTTCGAAAATTTAATTAATTTTCTGTGTCTCGTAACGTTTTCATTAACTGAAAGCTGGTATAAGAGGGTTTATTATATAGATAAAATTCGCTGACACCTATTCCCAAACCGACCAATGGTTCCGAGGAACATTTTGAGTGTAGACCTATCGCCTAACTGTGTGATTGAGGAGCACCTCCTCTCAGTGGTAGGACACGCTATAAACTGCCGATGACCTGCTCCAGTATGCTTAGAAGCACTCTAGACTCCTTGGCCACGTTCTCACTCACGATTGATGCCGGAGCGGCAGACGCAAAGGGGGGTGTTTTTGGACATCTTCTCGAGTTTCAAAACTATTTAACGCTCCCGCATCCTATCTCAACTGTATGTAGATGGCGTGCAACTCCTACAGACACGTAAGAGCCAGAAACGAAGCCGGCTCCCCCTTGCCCGATAACTGCGGTATGCTGCAAGGCGCAGTGGTACCACCCGAATGTGGATTCTCAAAAGCTCGGGAGGCCATAATTGAGGTAATAGAGTGGTCTTCAGAGACTGGCTTTCTGCTGCACAAATTAAAATGCGTTTGCATTACGTTTTGCCTGGCAATAGATATTGAAACTTCGGAAATCGCTTCACGCCATCATTTCACCTGTAGCTCAAAATAAAAATTCCTCGATTTTATTGTCCATGGTCGAATATCTTGGCGTGATCATGTGAATGCATTTCCAAGTAATTTTCGTCGCTTTTGTTTCTTAGTTCTGGAGAGTTGTAGTGAACTCATAATTCATAAAACCCTTTTTAACGCCTTTATAATTCCTTGTGTTGTATATATCTCCCCCATAATTTTTCCGGCCTTAAATGTTCTGAATTTGTAACCCTTCGAAGGCTTTTTAAAATAATATCGTTTTCTAGTGGCCTCCTTTGCTCTCTATTCAAGAGATTACCGTTTATCGCCTCTTTGCTGCCCCTCCCACGCCATATTTTCAAGTTTATTTAAACGTAAATCTCTTTCAAAAATGCGTAGGCAATAGCTACAAGAACGCCAAGGAGTAATAGTAGTGGCTTTATTCAGGTCACGAGGACCAAAACTTTCAGCAGAGTCCAACAATGACGTGTGTTTGAACAGTTTTAATGACTATAAAAACTATCTGCTAAAAATAAAACTATTAAATTATTTATTTTTTCTTTAAATATATAAAATAATTTCAATGATCACGCAAAGTTAAACTTTCGTGAATTTGTTAGTATACGCCACGAGTCACTGTATTGTGTCACTATCAGCCTTCTGATTGGTTGGCTTCGCGAAATCTTGTATTTCATGCGATCAAAAGGATCGCATCATATATATATATCTGCACAAATTTGTGAATGGCCTATGTAGATGTTTCATATGCACCGACAGCACTGATGGGCACATACTATAGCCCGTCATATCCATCAACATACAGATATCACACCAACAGAATGTACCCCGATGATTTGGAACACCGACATTACCGTGATAGAGGAGCTTATGATTATTCGTCGAATCATATGGCTTTGACGACACCTGCATTTTCTCGTGACAATAAGGTTTGATCGTATCACTTTCCACAAAACTCATTTTTAGATTGGTAGTCGACCCAGGAAATTCAAGCAATCGCGTTTCTATTATAATTCAACGGATTCAGGCCCTAATCAGAAATTCCGCAGTTTAAACACAGGAGTCTCTACGTACATCCCACGATATTCGAATCACACAATCGTGCGTGGCCGAACCATCTCCCCGGATGTCGCATTATCATCCTCTCCATACGCCCTCTCGAAACAGTTACCCCTCAACAAATCCTATACTCCACAAATTAAAAATTCGTCTTACTATTTGAACTCAACGAACGGTTCAATTAAACTCAAGAATGGTTATAAGCACGAGCAGTCCGGTTATTATAATAAGGCCACTCTACCCCACCCAACTCAACGCAATGCGTCGGAAGATCGGCAAAGGATTCCCTATTTGCATCGAAATACGCACGAACAGTCAATAAATAAGATTCAATCCACAAGAACATACTCCCATGAAGAACTAAGTTGCACCAAGACTGAAACAACTATAGGTGTTGGTACACTCTTAAAAAACAGATATCAATTACTGCAAGCAATTGGCAGGGGCAGTTTTGGTGAAGTATTTAAAGGCATGGACAACGAAACGGGCAAAATGTGTGCAGTGAAAGTCATAAAAAATGTTTCAAACTTCAAGCGTTTGGCTGAGGAGGAGATTTCTATCCTGGAGTTCTTGGGAAGACAAGATGAGCACGACGAAAACAACTTCCTCCACTTGGCAGACCACTTTACTCTGCACGATCACACCGTCATGGTCTTCGATCTGTTAAGTGTAAATCTTTACCAACTGATCCATCGAAACAACTTTCGTGGTTTCTCGCCATCACTTGTGGGGAAATTCGTAAAATGCATTTTATTATGCCTTAAACTCCTACATGAGTAAGTACACAACTCCCTCGACCCCCTTGCGTTCATTTAATGACAATGAGATGTTAATATTTCATTTGTTTAGGAATCGCGTTATTCATTGTGACCTAAAGCCCGAAAATATCCTCCTTGAACGTCCCGGTTTTACCAACGTTAAAGTGATTGACTTCGGGTCAAGTTGCTATGCAGGAAAAACGGTCTACACATACATTCAGTCGCGATTCTACAGAGCCCCCGAGGTTATATTCGGTGGTGACTATGGAACACCCATCGACATGTGGAGTCTGGGTTGCATTGTGGTGGAGCTGTTGACGGGTAAGTACTCCTTTTGGACAATTGGAAGACGGAAACCAGGCATTATTAAATTAACGTTTCGTTGAAGGTTCGCCATTGTTCCCGGGCGAAGATGAGCAGGATCAAATTGCTTGCATTATGGAAGTCTTGGGACTACCCCCCGCGACAGTTATGCGAAGGATTCGTCGGCCGCATAAATTTTTCACCGACAACGGTGAACCCCGATACCTTTCCGAGAGAACTGAAAACGGAGATTCACGGGTAAGTAGCGGTCCAGTTAGTATCGTAGATGTTCAGCCTGAGCCCAATATCTGCCGCCATACCGTGTAAAGGACTTTGTTCTCCTTCAATTAGCAACAATGTGGCTTGGTTTAGACTGCGGCCTTTAACGCGACCACTCAATCGTGCAAAATTTGTTTCTATGAGCATACTGACGTTATTAGGGTCACGACGCCACAAAAGACGCCAGCATTCAAATTTAAAACCAATGTATAGGATACCGTATAAAATGGGGGTACATACTTTTCAAAGCGATAAATATATGCATCCTTTTATTCTTTCCATTGTCTTCGGTTTAATCTCCCACACTTTCAATGAGTTCCAGGAATTAATAATAACGTTGTGGTCACATAAATATTGTCCAGCGATCACCTTGTGAATGCTTAAGGGGGCGGCGATCAACAGGCCGCAGGTGAAGGTGAGATTAAAACGTGTTTTGTTTATACTCTCGCAATGTTCATCCGGTGTCACATACATGACCCGGTGGTTACCATGGCGATACAGATACTGTTTGCCGTGCACTGCTTTTGCAGGCACACTGTTGAATCATCCAGGGCATTTTTTTAATCTCGCTTATTTGGTGGCATTCGCGAACCGAATTGACTGGGTGGTGTGCATCTTAAAAAACGGAACAGCATATCAATGAATTTTTGTTTGGGCCTTGCCTGTAAAATATCCCCAAGAACCTTCGTGGAAGCATCCATTACGACGGCTAATCCTCTAGCAGGAGGTAGTCGTTCGAAAAGTGCCGAATGCGGGCATTGGTTGGAACCCCACCTTATTTCATAAAGTTGATGACTGAACCCACCATTTATGCATTAACTCTGCTCCCCAAGGCATCCGAAGGTAGTCGCAATTCTCGTCGCCTGGGTCGCGCCGAACCCGGAGTGCTGAGTCTGCGGATTCTGCTGGAGACCTCGCTCGGCGCCGAAGGGGCTGACGCCGAACTGGTCGATTTCGTCGCCGCCTGTATCCAATGGGACCCCAAAGCCCGGTTGACTGCCGCCATGGCCCTTGAGCATCCATGGATAGTTCAGGTGTCTCAGAAGAAAGAGGAATGTCAGACCTCTTTAAACGGAGGAATCAGTAGTCGGTAGTAGGTTTTTTGTCGTTATAGTTTGCATGCAGGCGATTAAATAAGGTTGGAGGGGGTGGGCTAAGTCGGAGGTTGAAAAAAACATTTGATTCTATAACATCCCTAAACAGTGGATTGACATGAGATATGATATACTAATTCCAAGAGAAATAGGAGAGATCTGAGGCGCTTGTTTCATTGCCTGATGTCTGACGAATTAATTTACGAATTGCCCCAACACAAATTTTTATATCGCTAGGTGACAGTTATTATTAGCGTATTACTGATTCTGCACCTTCAAATTCTGGGTGAAGTGGGACCTTTTTTCAAAAAATAAACTATCAAGACTCCTGGTAAACGTTAGGTTGGGGTGGCACCTCCTCTGCAATTTGCCACATGCACATTCTCTGTTCTACATTTGTACGTCGAATCCCTTAAATTCCATCTATAGTAGATCTTAAATGCCAACCTATTCAATGGCCTCTTATGAAGGTTATAAGACTGTGGGGAAGCACACTTGGGACAATTCCCGCCGCTGTGCAATGCGAAATGCACCGACTATCGTAAAAAACCCCAGCTGCAGAAAGACGTTGTCGCATTCGGTGGAAATTAGAAATACCAATGCCTCTCTTCCATTGTTTTAAATCCACCCCTTTTGCCTTCAGGTAGTTCGGTATTAACCCCAATTCAATCAAACTTCGAAATGACCATCAAACATCTCGCGGATTTGAAATTGTGAATATTTATTTATTTCCGATGGACGATTGCGTCAACTAGCTACCAATTTGTATTTTCAACTTGATAAATATACATTCCCGGCACCATTATCAGTGTCTTTGGCTTTTGGGGCGTTGGTTATTTCACATAAGTTTGATTTGTATTATGGCTAGATTGGCGAACCCATTGCAAGTAATAATAGTAATTGTATTTGGTTAATTAAGGTCTCAAGGACCCAACCCGCCCCGTGTTCAAGAGTAGAGAAAGTAAGTTGGACGAGATAGCAAAATGAATGCCGGCATGGACGATAATCATGTCGTGGAAGAAGGATTTAACAATATGGCAGCCGTTTGTAAGAGCATGCCGGATATTGAGCCCGCTTGAAGACCGCGGAGATACGTCGCTTAGAAACCGGACGTTACACACCAAAGTCGTGTATAATTGGTGTATAGGAAAGCTAAAATAAATAGTTATGTTGGTCAGTGTACCGATACGTATGTTGTTTTTCTATTAATGTGGATTAATCTTTCGAAACCCTTTCCTTTTTTTGGTATCGGAATTTGGGGGAAGTGATTGGCAGTTCAAATTCTGGCCCGCTCGGAAACAAATCGGTTCAGATAACAGAATTGAAAATTTAACCGAGAGCGTGTTTCCCGGTCGTCTTTAACAAACAGAGGAATTTGCCGCCGTTGACATTCTTTCGACGATTGAAACGTCTTTCCACTGTGTGCTAAGAAGTTTAATTCTGCTACTTAACCCGATAATATGTGTTTTATATTCCCAGTCGCATAATTAAATGTCTGCAACCTTTTGTGCAAACGATCATAAACCTTTTGAAAATCTCGCCATGAAAAATACCGACAGAATGAATAAAAATTGGCCGAACCGTAGAAGTATGTAATGTCGAATCTTCTTTGTGAAAGCAAATAGACAGCAGAAGGAGTCTGTTATAGTCCCCAAATTATCCACCCCCCCCCCGAGTTCCACCCGTTGCCTGCGTGTGTTTGTCAAATGCTTACTGTTGATGCAGCAGACACTTCCACCCTTTCCTCGGGAGGCACTGGTGACCCAGTCACCTGTAATCCATAATTCCCCAAGTTTCTTCGTGTAAACGCCGTCTACGTAACCGACTTATCCTCCAGTACGAGAAGATAGCGGCAAAAAACACTCAGTATTCACTTGTGCTCGATCGATATCAGAGGTCAGTGTAATCCGAGCCCTACGGCACACACGGACAGACGGATTTGCGCCTTGCACCAAACGGTTGGGCTCGGAGGGCGAAGGAAAGGCGGCCCCGGGCTGACGCTAATTCGATTAGTTTATTGGTGTACTGACACACCAGAGATAAGATATGTCTGAAAATCTCCATAAAGACATGAAAAATGTCCAAAACCCCTAAAAATTTAGTAAACAAAGCGGAGATGAATGCGGACAACTGAATTTATTGCAAAACCGACAGACAGGTCTCCCAAAATACGCCAACGTAAATAGCAGCTGTTGTCAGCAGCAGTCATAAGTAGCGTCTTCGTGTCCGATCATCATCGGAGGTGGACTCATCAACCAGTGGTACACGCCCTGTGGCTACTTCCGGGGCAGGTTTCAGGTGATGAATGGAATATTAAAGCGGGTATAAATATTAAACCCAATAAAAATAACGTTGCCTGCGTTTGTGTGTCCAAAAAAACGGGATTTCACCTTTTGTGGACACCTTTCTACGATTCGTAACTTGCTACCGCTTATATATTATCAGCATGAAGGCCCGAGCTTGGAGCATTTACGTACATCTAGAAAGAAAACGGATATCTTAGATGACGTCGAAACAAGACGATGTTACCTCCTTATAGGCCAATGTGAGTCAAATGCGGGCATCGGGTTAAAATTTGACAGTTCACATGTTGTGCTCCGATTTAACCCCTTTTTATGAAATCTAGTAATTATTGAATATTAAATAGACATATTTTGACGATTTCCTTTATATTTCTCATTCGGGGTCCGAGAAACAAAACGTTTAATGATGTTTTAGAGGATTGACATGTTTTCCTGCGGCTACCCGGCTTCATGAATGAAATTTCTCTGAAGGTTCTTGGGAATGTTTTACAAATGACGGCGTCCCCAGTGGCGCCCGAAAAGTACGTGGAAATGGCCGCGGTTGCATCATCATCATCATCCAACTCTCGGAGTCTGCCTTGACACATCGCGGTGCTCGGGTTCCAAGAAGCACTCAAGTCACACCCGTGACTCCGATTGGTTGTCTACATGCTGTGGCCACTCCCGGACACCGGGGAACCATTCGTTAGACAGCGGGCGCGGTGAAGGAGATCTACTACGCGATGCAATGGGCAAAAGAAGATCTGTTCTACCAGGTTCTACTTACTGTCATGCTGGGCGCAATTGGTTATCGAAATGGGCCACATGTCCTCCTTCGTGATCAAAAGCTGGGAAATCGAAGGAAGCGGAAAGGAGTCATCAAGTAAATATGAAGAAGGAGAAGTTTCGGTCATACTGGTGGAACTGGTCGCATTCGAGAGATCCTTTCACAAAATTCACGACCTCAGTTTTCAAAAATGTATGAACTCCATTTGCCCAAAAAAATGTTTGAATAATGGTATTGGCTTCATTAAGGTCGCGAGGATCCAAACTTTTAGCATTAAAATTAACAAGCAACAAAAATTGATGCCTGAAGTGGCGATTATACTTGGAAGATGCTGAATATGTTAGCAAGAATAAACTGAATAACAAAGAGGTAAATTTATAAGAAAGCAACCAACTAAACCCTCTAGGTATTTAAGGTTTGCAAACCCGTAAAAGCTGTCATTGAAGGGCCCTATCCATAACACTTACCAACATCTTCCAAGCACCCGACCAGACTTCGGTTAATATGTGATGATGAATCGGCCTCAATTAAAGAGTTAATTTTCTCCATTATCTTTACTAGATAATCTAGAGCATTGACACGATCGCCAATTTCGGAGATGACTCCAATGGCTGCCACTCCATCCGACGCTGACTTCGCCACGTCGACTGTTGAAGCAAACAAGATGGTACAGGCGTCACTTGTAGATCATATTTTGTATTTTCCGCGGGTAAATGCTAGAAACATTAAGGTATCTCGAAATCAAAAGCCGATTAAGAAGTTTACGCCATCTATAGTGATCTGATTCGACGTTCATGCCCGAAATCGAAGAGAGATCCTCAAAGATGACACCATCTAAAACCAGATTTAGAAGTCGTTTATTATTAGATTGCAACATTAACAAACAATTTAACGCATTCCATTTTAAAATTAATTAACATGTGCCATCTTCCGTGTTTGGGCTATGATAATTACCGAATTCCCTAATTATAGCATTTGGCTTGTTGGATGTTTTTTTTCGTACAAATAATTTAGAAGTGCGTAATATTTGCGACCACCTGACGATGTGTTTGTTTGTGTGAAAAAAAACGTTCACTTTTAAAATAGGCGATCAGTATTTGAATCAATCTGATTTCAACTGGTTAGGAAAAATATGTATGTCGCGAAGAGAAGGGATCAGTAATCTTGGATACGGTAACATTGTTTCCCCAGAGACGATTATTGGTAAAGGGTTGGGCAAAATAATCGGACACATGTTTATGTTTAATGTAAGCAAATAAGAATAAATAATGGACAATTAAATTTTAGTTTATAAATGATCCATCGGATGCAATTTCGTTTAATTTCGCTTCTATAAGAATTTGATAGGTCAGAAGTGTGCTTTCATTGTAGAACTGTTTATCGAGAACGAGTATTAATTAAAAATCATAGAATAATCTATGTCAATGTGGGCTTGGAAGATATTATGATGTGCCTACGTGAAGCATAATTGTATGATGGCTTACTAACTTAAGTGCTATTGTATCAAGATTGACCAATTAAAAGACATTTTTCGCATTCATCATGAGAATATCCATGGGCAACTTTCGCGAACGTCTTCGTCAGTTATGCCATGTTTAAAAAAACAATTTGTTTTCATTATTTATTCGAATTTACTTTTATTAAATGTACAAAGGCGTCCGATAATTGTTCACATTCTGTATTTATGAAATCCGAATTTCGTAAATTAAAATCATTTATGGCTGGAGGTTAATTGGATTTTTTATGAATTTTGGAGACGTTATATTCAATAATGGGCTACAATAATGTAAAAAACTGAAACTTGCCTATTTTGAAGATTTCCTTTCTTATGAAATCTTCTTTGATACCTTCGGCGAGAGGATGAGTCACCTTCATGAAGTTTCACATCCATTACACTCTTGCAATCCCCATGGAAGTTAAAATGCTCTTTTCCAGATACAGAGAGATCCTTCTATTTTTCTAATTAAAAATCAATTGTGTATTTTTTATGGAAATCGTAAGAATGTATTAGTATTCAGTTCATCCCGACGATTAGAAAGAAACCCTATCTTCACACAATGGTAATTCACAATTATTTGCAGAAATTTGTCGAATTGTTCTTTACTTGGAATTTAAATTCATGGGTCAACCGTTAATTCGTGTCAAATAATTAAGACCAAATTATACACTTGATGTTTAACACACTGACCGAGGATGTACAATATATCCATAATAAACTAAGTATATTTTATATTCGCATAAAATGGGCGTACTTTTAGTCCCACTTAAAATGCCGAGGAGATGCAAAATCTTGTATCTATTTCTCGAAACGTTTTCAAACCCGAAAGCTTCTACAAAATAAATAGGGAGTGGGCAATTTAACATTCCAGAATATTATTTATATAATATCATCATCATCATCCTCCTCAGAGCGCATGTTGATGAAGTTTAGATGGTGAACTTTTACTCCCACACAAACACACACACAAGCATACATCTTGTTTGCTTAAAAGACACGTTTGCTTGGCCTAAACCATCAAATGCCACGAAATGGTAGGGTGTTCACATTCCTCCGAATTCCTGTCACATTCCAGGCCGCTTTGGCGTCTATTATTGTAGCCGAAGAATCACACGGGCTTGCCGAAAGCACATTCAGTAAAAACGTGTGAGTGTAAGGATTGATGGGGTGGTATCTTGTATTTGCTGTACAAGGAGGCATTTGGCAGAGGCGTGAACGCAAGACAATGCAACAATTGTGCATACAACATCTTCACGCCGATTGATAAATGATTCACAGCCTGATTTTATGAACATATGTACATCGAAATTACATTGTACAGTAATCAATGTTAATCGAAGTGAAATAGGGTGATTAAAACGCAACTCACTGCAACCTGTGCGACTCCGAACCAATAATCAACCGGTCTGGCCAATCCTAAACAAGCATTACTCTGGTTACTCATTTTTCGACCAATTAAATGCGCCCATCTTTAAGCGTAGCGTTTCAAAATTGGCGCTTACGGTTATTTTGGATTTTTTGTTTGTCAACTGAAACAAAGGTGTTGGGCACAATTATTGCCAATTCGAAAATATGTAGAAGGTGAAATTGCACCTGGAAATCGTTTTCTTGGACACCTTCCAGGTGTAAAAAGCAGAGGGAAAAGACGAGGAATTTGGACGCAGTGAGAAAAAACATGAAGCGTATGGGCATTCCTTAGAAATGCCTAAAATACGCATAGTTCCTCAGTATTTATTAAATTATATTTCTTACCGTTGACCTGTGTCAATTATGGCGTTTGTTTCGCGTTACACGAATACACAGGCACACAAACCCAAAGTCTTCATGATAGTTTCCCAAGGATATCACTCAGTTACAATGAAAATACATTCAACCGAAATCAGTTTAACGGATGTCATAGGGCAATGGACTTGGTCAAGGTGCGGTTACTAATCAATCAAGGTCAAATGTAGTTCACCACTCGATACTAAGGTCAATCGGAACTGCCAGGTCATCTTGGTGAATCTAAGATCAAATAATGATAGATAAAACTTGTGAAACATACACACATTCTGCTGTTTTTCTCATTTAAATTTTAACGCCTTGAATGTTTAATAGTTCTAACAAACTAATCAAGATCGACTAAGAGAATATCTGGAGATAAAAATGTGGTCATTTTGGTGAGACACTTTGCAATTAGACTCTCTGTCAGTTTAACGGAGTAAATAATTTCGGCCCAATATTCAGCAGATTCACAAACACTCTAAATTTTTGTTCCGCAGCGATGACCCCGAAACGACCTTTACTGGCCAGTTGTCAGGCTGACCAAATTGCCACGTCAAACCAAGTTCAGGTTATGACAGACCGACTGGCTTAATCCCTCCCTCCTTGGTTTTGGCATTTACACGAAGAGCCTTTGATGCGAGGTACAGGATTTGTTCGCAGCGCCACATGACTGTGATCGCCTCTGCTGAATGAAGTGCGTCCTCATAGGAAGACGTAGCAGCGGCCTGGATCGGTCTAGCCAGTCTGGGTTGAACGGCAGACTTGATGGGCTTTCAGATCCCAGCTAGCAACGCAACAGGTTTTGTCCACCTGTCGAGCGGTTTACCTATGGGTGTGGCCGCGTCCCAGCTCTGCATGGAGTCAAAGTTGGGTGTCGAGGTCCCGGAGAAACCCCTGAGACACGACAGACCCCGCGACCAGAGTTCGACTCCCACCTGAAACCCCATGAACTCCAATATCGCCTTCTGCTAGAAGATTAGCCGGCTTCTTGGATGACATTTCAACCTTTATATTCTTGGGAATAAGCTGTAGGGATAACAGCGTCCCCGTCGTCACCGAAAAGGAGGTGAAAGTGGCCGCTGCATCATCCAACACGCGTGGAAATCTCAGGCTGGTTGAATTCCGAATGAATATGGTTTAGCCAATTTTCACCGCCGGGGGTGAAGCGTTCAACCAGGAGCACAACACCGCCCCTATAAATTCCGTCTCAAGTTTGAGAATCTCGGCGACGACTGATATAGCTACGATAAGACTCGTGTTTCTTCGGGCAGTTGGCCAGGAACACATGCAGGCTATCTAGCGGAAACTGACACATGTTGGTCCTTTCTCTTCACGGTATCCTAGACCCCACAGCCCCGGGACGAGTCCAAAAAGTGATGCTTCTACGGGATGCCGGATAATGAGAGAGGCGCTCGTGATAAAACCTTTGGAACAAGTGGCGTCCCCAGCGCCACCCGGTTTTTTTCGAGGCGCGACTCTATCCTTCACATCGTCGAGTGCGCCCGAAATTCACCGGGGTTCCGTGGGATGGAGTAGTAACCGCTAATCTGGTCGTTGGATCCTGCCGTGGATCTCCAAGTCCCAGTTTGCAGTGGGCTTTCCTTCGCGTCTTCACCGCGATATTTACTTCTAAGTTACCCGCACTAGAGTAGGCCCGACCGGTCAAGCGGTTTGATTGATGAGTTCATGGAGGTTCTTGCGATTTGGGGTCTCCAGCGCCAACCGGCTTTGTTGGAGGGGCGACAGCGTTGAGTGCGACCCGCAAAGCAGCATTCATCGGTGCGATGCAATGGGAACCGCTTTCCTTACCATTGCAACCTCGAATTGATCGCCTACGTCGTCGGCCAGTCCGACGGGGTTTTCCGCCGCGCATTCACCGGGCGATTCGCTTCCCGACTGCTACCTGTACCAGGTTTGGCGGGGCCGTCAAGCGATTTATCACCGTTGTGTGGCCCCGATGCCAAGTGAAGGGTGCGACTTGAGTTAATGGAAGACCACTTGAGATGCTACTCGGCCTGATGTAGCATACGGCCGTACGCACTCGCGGGGTTACTAATGGTTCTTATAAATTTGGCATCGAGATTATCGTGTGTAGCAGAAGCACCAAATAAAAGAATTCTACCAATGAAGTACTTGGCCAATGTTTACGTCTTCATTCGGTAACTGTAGTATTGACCAAACTCCCTTCATAAGTTCGAACCAACTTAACAACGCTCTAAGTAATAATTGTTGTTCAGTTTAAAATTCTGGTATGTAGTTAATTCATTTTAACACACCTTTTACACACATATTTTCGATAAACGTAGCGTCAAGGATGAACTTCTGATACATGCGTTTCTTCGTGCCACCGAACACGAAAATTCCGTGTACATCAACAACGCTGTTGTTTTTTTCTCGAAAATACAGCATCAGATAAATTCGGGGCTCATAAAGGCCACACACTTGGGTCCACAAAAAGGTGGACCCCATTTTTATTTAGTCATACGTTTTTTATTTTCGACATCGTGGTCGTTCAAAAGTTCGTTCTTGCTGTACTATTACGACCACGAAAATGCGCCAATCGTGTTGATAAGTCGGGCAGACGTGTGCGAAATTGAGTAAATTGGCGAATTTAACTTTTATGACCTTTAACCCTTGGGGGTACAGACGGAGTTCCACAAATCAAACCGATGTCATGTTTTAGAAAGGTTGCTAAAAAATCATAAATTCAATTTTATTCCAATATAATGATGGTAATTACAACAATCCACGGCATCTTTGACTGTGATAGCATTAAGAGCTTGGTCTTAAAAAAATGGTCAAGAATCCATAATGGGCGCCGCCTACGATCGTGTACCCTTTAATCTAGAAGATGTCCACAACTGCAAGCTAGAATTCCTATTAAATTAAATTTATTCAAATGGAAGAAAAACAACCTTATCTAAAGGTATCTATCTACGTTATCCCAAATGAGATGGTCCACGCATTCCCCAAACTCCTCGAATAAGGGAAACCTATAAACATCGCAAAAGGAATGCTAGAATTAAAATAAACTTTGATTGCAATGTTCGTTTGATGTACATTATATCGATTACTCTTTTTCATTTTTGGCGCGCGTTTTTGATTGGGCCTTTCAATGGCCGCCATTACGCGTTTGACTATCTTTATATGTTGACAGTGTTGAATTTCTTATATTTCTTGGAAATTTAGTGCATTATTTTTTCGTTTATTCATGTTAACTTATTCTACACCTTCTATGAAAAATCACCATTTCGTTTATAATTTTTGTTTTTTGTACATATTAATGCTGACACCTTTCGTCGTCGTGACCTTAATAAATCGAATTTCATTATTATTATCACGCGTCATATAATTCGTGCATGAGGGGCTTAAATATGGCAGTTATTTTATTTAAGTTGCGCCTTATTATTTTGCTGGCGTTTGATTTGTTTGTCCATGCGAATTAGTACATCAATACCAATTCGATTAGCGTTCTCACAGCATCCGTGGGCAATTTCGATTTCTCACGGATTTCTCTGGCGACGTGTTAGACGGTCCTTCGAATCGAGACACCAACCAGTCTTCTTACTATAAATAAATTTTCTCGGTGGAATAACCTTAACGTTTCGCTCTACACCAACAATAATGTTTCTCCTGTTTGCCTGTTCATTGGCCGGATTTTGGCGCAATTTAAAAAAAGTCAATCGTTGTTTTCGCGCAAATTGTAGACCCTCTGCCATATAAACAAATGATGATTTTCCATTTAAAATAAGTTTTCAATTTTACTTTTAAAATAAAACTATAACGTAAATGACCCTTTATTATGTCTCCGCATTCTAATTTGAATAATAATTCAGTTACTCGCGACGAAGAGTAGTATTCAGTCAATCCGATCAAACAATCGTACAAACAATGGTAAAGTACACTGACGTAAAAAAGTGTATTATTTAGTTACCGTGGATGCAATTCATGAGGTATATTCTCTTAAAAAAACTGTCACTGTGGTTATGTTAGTCATGTTCTTAACCTCTAGGGAATGACCAAATAGCGATATGCAGCCGTTCCAGTGCGATATCAATGATGCCTTTTTCGCGTTTTGTCTATGAGATTCACATTGGACAGACTAGATTAGAGGGGATAGTTGTGTTCGTTCACAATAACTGCAGCGAGAACGGATCAACTAATGAAGGGTAATAAATGAAATTGTATTGAATTGAAGACATTAATAATCCATATCTGAGAATCAATTATTTCGTTCCGGGCAACACAATTAGGGGGAGTTCTTAATACAAATGGATTTGACCCTTAACTGGGGCCTCCCTTTTGCAGCAGATCACTCGCTTGACATTAACCGCTAGATGGAAATCTCTATTCCACATGAATCATTGTTATGCTGCCCCCTCCCGATGAAGCAAAACAAACCAGGTGCAGGTTTTGTATGAAAAAAACGCATGGCAAACGCCTCATTTTAACCTAACCAGTCTGGGCATGGGGTATACAAGCACCCCGATAATGTCACGAATTCCTTCCGCGTTTTTCCGCTTAACCTGGGGTAATCACACATGTTATGCAAGACATAAAATGCGAGAATTCAACCAATCCGAGAATGGATGCCCTCCCTTTTCCAAGGTCGAATTCTCTCCACGTCCCGGGGTGAACCACGACTCACAAACGTGTCATCAATTCCTCCACAGATGTTCTCTACTCATCATGGCGAAATTATACATTTATGCCAACAATGAAGCCACGAGAATTGAACCAACCAGAGAAATGAGGGCCTCTTTTTTCCCAGGTCGTATTTACTGTTGTCATATTAAGTTATTCCTCGGTGCGACGGATTTAAGAGTCTTGACAGGCGCCCTTTACGGCTTTACAGCCTAACTACATCCCCAGCAGTTGTTCTACTAGACACTAATTACCCATTGTGAATGCAAACAACGCGGTGCCTTTAAACGTACACACACACACACTGGAAGCCGAGCACTTTACAGCTTTAAACATTACACTAAATCTACAAAAGGTATTACCCTCAGAGGTGCTTAAACGCGCCCCCAATGGTTAGTTTACGATCGTCAATGCATTGTAATATATTTCACCTTTAGTCATTCGTAGCGGATGAAGTAAATTTACGTTGGATGCTGTGGATAATTCTCTAATTTCAGGGTCCTTGACAAACTTTGATTTGCAATAAAAGTAATATATTTTGAGGGATCTTTCTTACGGAGTTATTACTTCGATCGGTGTTTTAATCCATCGCCACAGCTAAAAAATGTGTGTTTTTTTTCAAGGATTTTCAAGTTATTTGTTTATTATTTAATTTTTGATATACGACTGATTTTTAATTACATGCCAGCACAAAGTACCGCAGGCATTTCGCATCTGGGACGGTGATTGTATAAAATTTTAAATTAATAAAAGATGAAAACGTTAAAGTCTATCTCCTGGGGGGACAACTTCGTTTGTGACGTAAATCTAATTGACTAATAAGAATAAGTTTTTTTATGAATAAAAAACTTCGTTGTTTTAATTGGGCATTACCATCATCTTCATACCCTCTGGAATAATAATTTTAAGATATCAATTTCGGAATTTTTAATTTTATTCTCGCAGAAAATTATTTTTTGTAGACTTCTGATGAGTATACACTTGATATGTATATATATATAGATATATATGTGCGTGTTTTTCAAAGCATCCTTGAAGCATTTGGTAGCAAAGTGATGTTATGACTACCGAAAATTCATGAATCAAAGTCTCCTGTGTAGAAGAAAACGGTTTTATTATAGTATAACTAACGTTTTTAGTAAGCTTTAACATAAATGCCAATAGCTTTTGTAGGTTTTAGTACCGATCAATACTTTGTTTTAATCGAGACTGGAGCGGGATTTGAAACTGGGACTTTTTGGTACCTTCGTGCCGTGTGCGGTTTGGTTGTCGTTTTCTCATCTTTTTTTCTCGAGGAAAGTTCCAACTCGTGGCTCGTAAGACGAAAATGATCCTGCCTAACAAGGCCGTGCCCCTACGACGGTCGACAACAGGACGTCGACAGACTCCTTCCCCATGCGCCAATATGGACGAAGATGAAGCTAAGTCTGTGGCGGCGCAAATCCGCGAACTGGCGACTAAAATGGCGATCCTTATGGCAGAGCATCAAAACAGGATGCTGAACAAGGACCAATTGTCGCTCATCCCTGCCCTGGCTATGGAAAAAGAACCGATGCCCGATATCCCGGTTTATTCCCCACGACCCTGCGCTCCCAACCCCGTTACTGTAATCCCTCCCTCTCCTGCAGTGACCTCTTATTCTTGCATCCTGTCGAAGAATATCGCATTTAAAATTTCCCAACACGTTTTTAAGATTAGTAATGATCGCCTTATCTTAAATTAAATAGTTCGCTATTTCAAATAAAAAAATCCTACAAATCCTGTAAAAATTAAATCAAAATGGAAATAAAAAATATTGTAAGCTCTCTGAAATTTTATTCCAAATTCCTTAGACAACGTTTTTTTGTAAATCTTCGAAGAACCTTTCGTTTACAGTGCATTGATGTGATTCTTCTTTGGTAAAAGGGGGGTTAGACCGTGGTCACACTGATTTTTTTTCTAAATACTTTTCATGCAATTACACGCATCGGCAATCGACGAGCGTAGTTTTCTGTTTAGACGACGAAGAGGTGGAAGTGGGCGCTGCTTAACCCACCACTTCACCAACACATTGAGGTAAACCGTGGACCTCAGGACGAAGCAACCGGTTTCCGCCACCCCCCCCAACCTCCCCTCCTCCGTCAGCCTCCATCCGGTCGCTGGAGTCGAACCAAGGACCAATCGCGAGTCGAATGAGGATGCTGACCGCTGTACCCTCGGGCTAGTGTATGCGCTGTTCATGGCAAATCTGCACTTTGACAGGAGGGAGTTTCGGCCATTCATGCGAGGCAGAAAAATAATAAACAAAATCGGAGGAAATGCCACAAAAAGTTCATCCGCAAGGAATTTGTCGCGCGTTACTAAAGGTCGTGGTGACCCGCAAGCATGTCTAGAGAAGACGGTGGTTTTTTGTCTGACGTTAGCCGGGTGTCTGGTGGTAATAGGGGTAAGAGGACATCTGCGTCAATGGACAGTTCTGATTCTGAAAACCAGACAGAATCTCGCTGGGAAGACTGCAATTTTAATTATAAGTATTCCTCGAATTTGTTCTTCCACTCCAATATCTATATCACACATTAAGATAACGAATATTGTTTTTTTCAAGCCTTTCAGAACTCATTTTGAATCGGTAGTTATATAGGAAATTGTTTTGTAATATTCGTATTTCGTGTGTTCATTTTGCCCATTGGCATAAGAACACAGGTTGGAATGGTTTAGGAACCAGCTAATATTATTTATGGTTCTTCCCTGCCAAAAAAAGCTCATCGTAATTGTCGCAATCCTTCACCTGTCCTACTCCCGTCAGACTTAATCAGACCCAGGAGTGCGATCGACTCAGTTTCTAAGATTTCTATTTTCGCCCCTTTTTTAGAGTTGCGAGTGGGTCTTGTCAACGAAAATGTCACCTTAAACTCTAGCTCCCTGTACAGACTCTTTTTCTGTCGAAAAGACAAAAATCAAGAATCGACATCTATAAACGTATCCGCCGTAGGGGGACTTTTGAAATTCATAATTCATCATTCATAAATAGTAGACCCACTACCATGTCTCTATCAATAAACGAATGATGATTTTCTATTCAAACTGGCGTTTAAATTGACTTTCAAAAGGTAACTCGAACTTGAAAGATCCTGTATTTACTCCATCTGTCTCAGTAGCATGAAACGGCATCCGGGATGAGTTGACTTGGGAAAGCGCGAAGACGTTCAGGGCGCCAGTCGGATATAATGGGGGTCATCTAAATATCTAATTGGCATGGCAACCAACCAACCAACCGTCCCGACCCGACCCCCGCAAATGGGGGTCACGTGCCGTTGCTAACACGTGCCACCCTCCACCCCCCCTCCCGCATTCACGCTGAGCGTGATGGGTTAGGAAACCAGATTGGCAAAAGGAGTGATGATTTATGTGAGAGATTTTGTAGAAAATTCCGTCTCTTTCCACACCTTTTCTTATCACCGTCTGTATGTAAAGCTCGACGTAGTGCACCATTGCGAAAACTATGATCGATTAGGCGCAAATGGATATTTCCAATCACGATTACGGGCTTTCTATTTAATTTAAGTGGTCGTGCCAGCCACAGAAACGTTAATTATTTAGATTCACCTGGACAGAGTCGGTTAAAATGGCGGATATGCATTTTTGAAGTAATCAAAATTGCAGTGTTTCCGATAATTTTAATTTACCGTATTTCCACGCCCCATTGTAGGTATTACTAGATCAACGAGTAACATATATTTGACAGGATCACGCACACCGCGCAAGTAGGGGTTTCTCGAGTTGTAAAAAGTAGGAAATCGTTGAAAATAAACTGTCACTGTTATTTCGATTGACCAGCTAGTCCAATTATTGAACTCTGTTCTTCGTAATTTCACAAGGTAATTGTGTCATCAAGGCCGTGAGTAACATAAGATCAGGTAGTTTATTGTTGAAGAATAATGAGAATTCGCTGGTGATTCAATTGATGTTTCCAAAACATTGAGAAAAATTATCTTCGATGCTAGTTTTAGAAAATTTTGTTTTTAAAATTAAGGCTCGTTACTCTCTCTGTGAACATTCTTTCAAGCAAAACAGCTACATTGAGATAACAATGCTCGGGTGCATTTATTTCAGTAAAATGAATTCCGTTGAATTTTTATCATTCAATTTATCTTTTGTGTCCCCTAGACTCAGCATTAAAATTTTCAAAAAATAAAGTTTATTGGGATATTCCCGGCGACCTTAAAGCCATTTGTTTATTCCAGTCACACTTTCGCTTCCGGTAACCTCTGCAAACTGCGTTGCTAATTTAGTGAACGTGTATGTTCACTCCTGTTTCCTGTTATCACGAGTACTTTGGGCGCTTGGAGTCGCAAGGGATGTAAGTCAACGAATTATGCAGCGGTCGATCGTTTTTTCCCTTGCCCACCTCCTTCTGAAGACCGGGCCGGCTTCGTGCACGTTACAGCGAAGACTCTTGGGCATATTTGGCAGGTGTGCCACCCGAAGAGGAGGTGGAAGTGGCAGCAGTTGCATCACCATCATTCAACACTGAACGCACACAGGTTCCACCTAGAGGTCGTAATTCAATTCCTCCGAATGATGCAGCAGCTGCCTGTTTCCGCCTACAACCCGCACACGAAGAGAGGGATTAGATAAATCTATCCAATGATCGAAATGATAGGAGATTCGATTCATGCACAGTTTGCACGCACAATCGACAACTAATTGAAACAGTGTTTAAATTAAGTGTGATTGTTTTTTATTGACGATTGACTGGAACGTTGCACGAGACAGATAATTATACCGTCAGGAGGTCGATATTTATATGGGTTTGCAACTTCTGACACAAATCCCCGCCTTATTGGGTGATAACAATCAAAAAAAGTAATTGAAGAACGTAAGTTAAATGTGCATAGTCCAGACGGGTGTCAAACCAACCAGCCACTGCCTCATTATGCCTCGGTCTACCAGTAATATCTACCTACTAAGTATACCAGCATCACCATTGAACCGCATTTGAACAGACGCCACCCCTTTGCATAGCATTCAGTGTTTATTACCGTCTTCGCGTATGTTAATAGGACCCCCACCCCACCCCATCTCGCCATGCCGAAACCATTATCGGCTACCAATGTTGCTTGACTAATTAGAGACACTTTGATTTCAGCCACGGGGTGCATGTGATACCGTGGCTGACAGAGGCACGCTCTATCGTTCGACCAGCAGTGATGACACGAGGACGCGTTTACGACCCTCAGATCAGGGAAAAACCACGACCCCCCCCCACCGATCTTCCTCGTGGACTGCACGCAGATTTTGAGACCTTTTAAGGGACGCTTAGGGGTGTCAAGTGTTTTTCCCCGGAGGATACGGGTTGCTTGAGGGTTGCACGTGGTCACCCACCCACCCCTCCAAAATGCTCCCCCATTCACCCCACCCTCTCATCCCCTATCGCAACTCAGCCTGCAATGTCTTCAATTCAATTGGATCGTCTTCCGGATTGGGGGAACACATCGCGATATAAAAGGGACTTGCTGCAAAGTGAATGACAAACCGCCCCTTTGTGCTGATTGTGAGTTTTCTTCGGATGTGAACAAGCCATTCGCGTCCACGTGCATGGCAACTTCTACACGTGTTTAAACGCGCTTTTTCTAAAGCCTTATTCATGTTGCATATGTTTGCGCAAATTATAGAAATCTTCAAATGCCCAACTTCCTCCATTCGACTCCAGCCAACCACGCGACCTCCATGGATTCTGGCTGCTTTGAAGCCTCGATTTCTCCATCCAAAGCGGTTTTCTTCGTTCCCCCGCCGTCGCTTCTTCTCGCATCACCAATTCTCGCCCAGACGACACGTCCTGATTGGTTCACGCACCTGGAGGATCCATCCTCGTCTGCGGGAGACACGTTGGGGTTTGATGATCTCTGGGGAGCTCTCGAAAAGAGCGCTCGTCTAATTCAAAATTGGCTTGCAGAGAGCGGAATTCAAGGAGACAGCCTACGACGGTTCATCACCCATGGCAACGTCGCTGCCAAACGACCTTGCGACCGTGTTTTCAATCAGGAGCCAGGGAACAGCCGTGTTGCAGATACCCTCTTTGACACCAAAAGGGATTCAACAAAAACAAATGTCAGTCAGCGCTTTGCAAAGGTATGCTACGCATCCGGTATCTAGAGATTTGGGATCGTTCAGGTAGGGCCACAAGACCGAGCTAAATTAAAAGTGTATGATTGCATTTACCGTTTAACTTTACCACATCATAGCATTAGGATCTATTCCTCGGCTGGATCATTTTATTTCTGAAATTCGGAAAACGATTTTAGTTGAACGAGGTTTTTATTTAAACTAGGAGCAGTTCGTTTTTATACAGGGTCTTTGAAGTTCGACTTTGTTTTTCTAAATTCAAAAAAATGGGCATTTGCAATGGAAAATCGTCATCTGTCCATTGATACATACAAAGTAGAGGGTCTATAATTTAGGAATAAAATATGATTTATTGCAAATTTCTTCACACCGCGGACAGATCTCGATTCTTTTGGCGTTCACTGCTGTGAGGCTTAACAATGAAGAGATCAAAATGTGTAATATTTGTAAATTGAGCAGCGTTCACTGTCCTTGGAATCATCTGAAATCGCCACATGGCGCATTTCGCGTAAGGATTTGGTGCTTAAACCTTACAAGATTCCGTCGGTACAACAATTGGAGACAAAAGATAATCTTCAAGGTCGATCATTTTTTATTTTTCCCCCAAAGAATCGAATGATTTTCCATTTAAATGAGAGTTTAATTTAAATTTTAAAAAATCGAACTTTAAAGACCCTGTCAATACCCCTGTTCTTTTGTTTCCTGATTTGATCGCTTCTTCCTAATAATTCTGTAGTCTACACTAATTGAATAAAACGCCATCAATCGATACTTTAAACCTGTCAGCCCCTTTAAACCCCCCAAGATAGAGTAATTATTCTTATAAAGCAAGTTTCACTCCTAACAATGATTCTAAGGAAACACGGTAATAACAATCACACGCATGGTAAACATTTATTTCCAAAACTTAAAAATATTCGCATCCCTTTATGTGCCTATTTGTCAATATTTACGAGTCAACATGAAATAAGTCAAAAGCTAAATGCTTATACAAAAAAGAACACATGTTGGGTTAAAGCGAAGCACTTGTGGGTTTTAATACGCGCGTTTCTATGGATTCTCGGCCCTTAGCAATAATGCTAGCCGGACTTAAACATATACCAACAGGTAGATTAACACATGGTAGATTGTTGATGTGGACATTTCTTCGAATGGTATTCAGTTTCCTTAGACTTGTAAAAGAAAATAAAACAAGTGCGGCTATCTCTTATTACAGGAGAAACTGCTGATACAGTTTGCGTCAACAGATCCACTCGAGGTGGTCTGAACTGTGAGTTTAACAAAGCGAGGAAGCTGACCGCTACACCGTCGGGTTACCTGATTTTGACTTTTATAACTCTTGAAAGAAGTCAATAAAGCGGCGTTTAAGACATTTAGTGCTGTATGTGATCTGAAAAGGATATAACGCAGTGGAGGAGGCCGTAAAAACCATTTGTCGAAGTTGCTTGCAGAGGCGGCTTCAGCAACAACTCGGACATGCGAAATATGTTTTTACAAAATGCAGTTCTGGTGGTTTTTCTTGGGAAGTCGAACACCCACACCGCGAAGCCTAAGGGCATTGACGTCGTTTTGGCCGTGTCTGCATAATACATGATATTAAGGCCACTGATGATTTGGGGATATAGATATTTTAGTTACAATCAATAGGCGCATTCTCCTGGCAGAAGGATGAGGACGAATGCAAGATAAAATTCCAAGCTCATGAATTAAAAAAATGAGTTTGAATATAAAGACCGATCCTTGACTTTAGCTGGGCATCCTCTATAACCTTTAAATCCTTTGTTCATAGGCCGGCCTCCTGAACGGGGATCACCTGAAGAAGGCGAAATTGATTTTCCTCTACACCAGATATCCCAACTCCACGCACCTAAAGTCCTTCTTTTCCGAGGTAACATTCACACGCTACAACACGGCTCAGCTGGTCAAGTGGTTTAGCAACTTCCGGTAAGTGAAAATACTCTTTTGTACTGTCTAATGTCGTCTATTCCATCGACTCATTCTCGAAGTAACGTAAAGCACGCAAGTTGTTATCTTTTGTTGTACATCGTTGCTGCTACTTTATTTGCATAAGTAGTAATTGTTCAACGGTGGCTAAGTCTATCCATTCTGTTTACAGCGAGTATTTTTACATCAATATCGAACTATATGTCCGTAGAATTGCTTCGAAGGGTGTCAAGACGTCAGACTCTGTCCGGATAACCCCAAGTCACGAACTCTGCCGCACATTATATTTGCATTACAACCGCGGGTTGGAGTTTGAGGTATGTTTTGCAATACTAGACAATTTTATATCATATTGTTCTCCTAGATGCCCGTCGAATTTCCATGGGTTGTGGAGCGTGTAGCCCGCGAATTCTTTACGGCTATCATCAGCGGTGCCGACTCCCACAGAAAATGGAAGAAACCTATTTATAGGATCGTAGCTCAGATGGATCAACCAATCCCCGAAGACTTCCGACGAATATCGAAATTGTGACGCACCGTTTGTGCAAGATCTATTTTACTGCTCGATATTATATTTTTTTAACAATTTTCGTTATGCTTTTGAGGAGGCTCGCATAATAAAAACATCGTGGCTGATAATCATTTCTGAGATACATAATTTCAAGGACACATCTATTGATTGAATGGGCGAGAATCTCGCGTTGTTGTCTGATACAATTAGGAAATTAAGACACTTTGGACTACAAGATCACTTGGAAAGCTTAGTTTGCGTGTCAATTTAAGCAATCGATACATTGAGGCCGATCCAAACAATAACTTGAATATTCCAACAGTTTTATAATTATATATCTATATATATATATTAATATTGTTATGCCATCGCGTGTGATTACGGCGTGTCGATTTCCGCAAACATGCCAATTTTCCAAAATGTATTTTGAATTTTCCTTTACGAGCTTATTCTTATTTCATATTTGATGTAAATTATTCTGCACAACGATGTGCTCATACTTCTTCTTCTTCTCCTTCTCCTTCTCCTTCTCCTTCTCCTTCTCCTTCTCCTTCTTCTTCTTCTTCTTCTCCTTTTTCATCATCTTCTTCTTCGTTTGCGCGCCAATCTCCTGGGAGAGGATTAACCGGCTTCATGATTGGGGACGTCGCAAATTGTGAGACATAACTCATTACATTTCTTCGGAATTTGGTTCAGGTGGCGTCCTTAGTACACACGGTTTTTTTCGAGGGACTACTCTATATGTTACACAGTTAAGTGTAGTCCGCAAGGCAACCGAGATCTGCGCGATAGAATAGTAGCTGCCTTCCTTGCCGTTGAATCCACATGTGAATCTCCTCTTCCCCCTCCTCCTCCTCCTCCTCCTCCTCCTCCTCCTCCTCCTCCTCCTCCTCCTCCCCCTCCTCCTCCTCCTCACCCTCCTACTCCCCCTCCTACTCCCCCTCCTCCTCCTCCTCCTCCTCCTCCTCTTCCTCCTCTTCCTCCCCCTCCTCCTCCTCACCCTCCTACTCCCCCTCCTCCTCCTCCTCCTCCTCCTCCTCCTCCTCTTCCTCCTCTTCCTCCTCTTCCTCCTCTTCCTCCTCTTCCTCCCCCTCCTCCTCACTCCTCCTCTTCCTCCTCTTCCCCCTCCTCCTCCTCCTCACCCTACTACTCCCCTCCTCCTCCTCTTCCTCCTCTTCCTCCTCTTCCTCCTCTTCCTCCCCCTCCTCCTCACCCTCCTACTCCCCCTCCTCCTCCTCCTCCTCCTCCTCTTCCTCCTCTTCCTCCTCTTCCTCCTCTTCCTCCTCTTCCTCCTCCTCCTCCTCACCCTCCTACTCCCCCTCCTACTCCCCCTCCTCCGCGGTTTTCGTGTTTTCACCAGGTTTTGCAAGCCTTTTAAGTGGTTTAACAGCGGCCGGTTTCTGTCTGCAGCTAAATGGAGCCCGTGTGCGAGTCGAGTGTCAATGGGAGACCAGGGGATCGGTATTTACCCCTCCGCGGCACGACAGACACGGTGACAGGAGGTGCTAATCCTCCCCTTCGCCCGTTAACAGCGGATAAAGGTCAAGCAAACACTTATAAAGGGAGACAAAGATGCCCTTTTACGGGTGTCTTCCACCTGCTGAAGACCGGGCCGGCTTCGTGGACGTTACCGCGAAGAACCTTGGGAGGTGACGGCGCCCCAAGTGTGCCACCCGAAGAGGAGGTGGAAGTGGCTGCAGTTACATCACCATCATCCAACACTGAACGCACACAGATTCCACCCACGGAACTAGGGGTGGTTATTCAATTCCTCCGAATGATGCAGCAGCTGCCTGTTTCCGCCTTCAACCGTCCGGCAGCCTCCAAGTCCCTTGATTCGAAACGGGCACGCCGTTACGCCCGTCTCATTTTTTGACAGCCTGAACAGGGGTCGAACCCGCGGTGACCCATGAAGAGAGTGATTAGATAAATCTATCCAACGCGTGGAACGAAGGCTGTCTAGAATGTGGATGATTCAGGAACAGCCAGTTTCCGCAACCCCCCTCCGGCAACCTCCAAGTCGCTGGATTACAGATGGGCGAGTCGATAAGCCCGATTAAAAAGTTCACATAGAATGTCTTCTTTGGCGCAGAATCTTGGATGGCAAAATAGTCAGCGAGACTCGACGCTCTCTGACGCAGTAGTAGTATCAGCGGTGCGAAATCTTCTAAACCTTGGAAACGGGGACGGTCGAGAAACCGGTAATTCAATACTCAAAGAATCCCCCCACTTCAGTATATCATGGGACGGCTTTATTTGGATTCAATTTTTCCATTTTTAAAGTGATCAATCACCGAGCATAACTGAAGAAGGTGAGTGGTCGATTGTTTATTCAGAACGCAAGTTGTAAATGCAATGGAACTTGTTGAATTACGAAGTAACATCGGCAAACTCTTGTAATGCCCCAGGGTTCAATTGATCTAGAAAAAGGGGTTTAGGAACTGATGAATTCGATTCCACCAGATAGTGTCCCTAAACGACTGGCATAACGCGGCGAACAAAACGTATTAGCCAGACAAGTGAGCATAACTTATGAATGAAGGTTGGTTAAAGGTAGACTGCAGCGTGCAACACGACGTCATGGCATGTGTAACAGCGTAATGACCAAATTTAAAATTCCCTTGGATCTGTAATCGAGAAAAATGGATATGGAGCTCATTAATCGTATTCCATTAGAGGCTGTCCCCAAAAGACCGTCCTAACGCGGCGAATAAGACGTTTTGGCTAGACGATTGACACATCATGCACATGCACATACGAAAGAGAATGGAGTGCTGAAAGCGATAGGAGAAGAATTTTGAATACCAGAGGAGCTTTAGGCGTAAATGGGACGTAGTTGTACTACAGGTGACTACCCGATTGATCCTTTGCGTGGAAGGAGCGAGGGTGTCGCTGCAAGGTCGCATCGGCTGGCGTGAGATGAGGGGAGTCTGAGCTGTTGTAGTTGCAAAGGGTTGGGAGGGTGAAAGTGAGTTGTCTCGCTTTTAATGGACCAGAGAGTCGTCAAACCATCGAAAGTTAAAAAGGCAAGATGGTCGCCACCTATTGGGCAATGTCGTGCATTAAAGTGACCCCCCATTTCTTGGAAGCCACAATCCCCAGTGGCTGAGTCGATTGTGGATCCGGCAGACTTGGAACGCGGGAACAGCGGGGAGCGGGAGTCGATGGAAGAATTGCATTTACGCGTTGTGATGCGCTTTGATGTGGCTGTTGCTGGGTAAGATAAGCGCGTTAACTTTCACCAGATTATTTTTAATGACAACAAGCTATCGAGCCTCCATCCCACCTCCTCAAACTCCTTTTTCCTATGTTTTTCTTTTTCTTCTTCTTCTTCTTCTTCGTGTATCACTTGGCCGTTGACTGAAGTGCTGAAGAGATTTATTTAAAGGAAGTTCTATACTATCGACAAATTATGAATTGATAAGTGCTTCCTTGTTTAGATATTAAGGTGATGTCATTTCGGTCTCTTTGTGTAGGAGGAGGAGGAGGAGGAAGGTGATAAATAATGCAAAACATCGACAAAATAAGAGCTGCAATATCTATTTCATTCATCCTTTTCCATTTTCAGCAAAATATTAATTTTATCAGCTTATCAACCGGAAGACCTGAAACCCGAGAAAGTGTGTGATGAGCAGTGTACGAATTTAAATCCAACTGCTATCCGCTCATTTGCAGCAAATCTACCTCGATACCGCCAATTTAACGTTTTCGTGAGTCCCAACAGAGCAACGCAACCGTAGCAGCAGGTCTTTTGTCTTTACAATATTTGCCCCCTATCCCCGTCTTGTATTGTCTGCCAGGGCCGGCAGAAAATAGAGACAGCCGTTCGTGCTCCGTTGCGTCCGAGTTGAATGTTACATTCGCCGTAACCCCTAACAACACTGGCCAGGGAGCCTTTGACCCCAAAAAATAGCGCGCATTCCGCACACCAGAACAGACCGCCATGACGGAAACTAACCGGAGGCGTCTTTAAAGTGTTGGATGCTTGAACAGGTCCGCGGGGGGTGGAAATTGTTTACAGACTTGAATCGAGGGGATGAGGAAGGGGATACCTGACATACGAGAAGAGTGGCGGGAACAGAAAGTGAAATGGCGATGAATAATGGGGCTATTGGATTGAGTCCATTGGGAATCCACCGATTAATGAGATTATTTCAAATAGCCTTCATATTATTACTATTATTTATAATTTCCAGAAACATCGTAGACACCTACTACCAGCCGAGGTGTCCTGTACAGGGGTCCAGCATCTAACCCTGATTGATGACCTTGTGTGTTAGCTATTCATTTCCCGATTGGCTGCTCAAGTTGCATGCCTTAAACCGTTTTGTAGCATGACTAGAAGAGCGAAGACTATTGTGTCGCGTTCTTGTGTGGAACTGGCCTTAGAATCTACGAGTTTTGAAGAAATCATGTAGACCACCTCCTGGTCCTTAATCGATTTCGCTGAAAATATTTCCTTCTCTGTTGTTTTCTGGACACTGAAGGCACCATGTTTCACGCATGCTTACCTCCTATGCATTTCAGCAAATCGGCTTAAACCCTAAATAGCAACACACCTCTCCACTGAACGTAGCATTCCCAGTAGAAACACCAAACTCCAAGGGTGTTATTTCCTTTCAATTATAAACTTTCAACTGTTCATCCTCCATTCCTCAGCTAACATTTGGCAGCTTTTTAGGGGACTTCGTTTGGCTATTTTTTGGCCCAGGTTTCTAAAGAGAGACTGTAAAATTGGGCGTTTCAGCTGTTTCATAGCACCTGCCAAAAAGTTTCCACCGCCCTATTGTTCCGACAGCCGATTGTTACAGGTGTCTTGGCTCCTGTAACGTTTTACCTGTTGGCGTTAGCACCAGCATCCACACCACGTGGTGCCTCTTCAAGGTTATTAAAATCACGGACGAATGACAACGGAGAACTGTACCGTCGGCTTAGCAACATCGCCTTAGCAACTACCTCTATTGATTATCAGCGATGCTTGTTCACGCAGACCAGAATCTGTTTCTCGTACTGTTGACGCGCTCGTCTCTGTTCTACATTTTTACGTCGAATCCCTGAAATTCCATCTGTAGTAGATCGTAAATGCCAACCTATTCAATGGCCTCTTATGAAGGTTATACGACTGTGGGGAAGCACACTTGACACAATTGCCGCCGCTGTGCAATGCGAAATGCACCGACTATCGTAAAAAACCCCAGCTGCAGAAAGACGCTGTCGCATTCGGTGGAAATTAGAAATACCAATGCCTCTTCCATTGCTTTAAATCCACCCCTTTTGCCTTCAGGTAGTTCGGTATTGACCCCAATTCAATCAAATCTTCGACATGACCATCAAACTTCTCGCGGATTTGAAATTGTGAATATTTATTTATTTCCGATGGACGATTGCGTCAACTAGCTACTAATTTGTATTTTCAACTTGATAAATATACATTCCCGGCACCATTATCAGTGCGTTTGGCTTTAGGGGCGTTGGCTATTACACATAAGTTTAATTTGTATCATTCCACATAATAATAGTAATTGTATTCGGTTTATTAAACCCAAACGTTACAGCAAATAAAATTGATACAGGAAGTGACAATAGGAAAGGAAGAAGGGCATATGCTCAACAATTATTCATCCCCAATTGTTAATGCTGTCTGCTTAAAATTTGTGAAAGATTTGACCTCATCATTTTCTGACGACAATGAAGAATCGGAAGAATTTAAATGGAAATAGTAATGAGGAGGGAAACTTCAAGTGAGGCAGACAATTAAACCCTCGGGGTGTATAAAGTTTGGCCAACGCGCAATTATTCTGAATCCTCCATGTATCCATTTCTTTGTTCCAACATTTAATGCTGCATTTTTTAGTCCTCGCGGCCTTAATAAAACGAATGGCATCATCATCGCTAGCAAGCATCCCAACATAACCCCCCCCACCCTTCTCCCGTGAACCTGTGAACCCGTGTGTCCAGCGAAGGTCACATGAACCCAAAACGACTAAAACGGCGGAGTATTGAATTGAGACCGCGCCATGGCCCAAAACGTCATTGCTATGAGACATCCCAAATTTCGACTACCTAGGGGGCCCCTCTATCAATAAGAGCGTTCTCTTGGAAGGCGATAGCAAATAAATTGAAAGATTAGAGGGGTTTCAGGAAAATCGAAATTCTCTATCTCTATAATGCTGAAATAACCCTGTCGGTAGACTAAGAGCACATCTGTGTGGGGTTTTCGCGGTAGAAACCATATGCTCCACTTATTTGCAATAACTTATTTTTCGCCAACGACGTTTTCGGTTTATAACTATCCAAAATACCTCTACTGTAAGTTAACTATAAAATAACCACTTTCGTGTCGACAAAAATAATGTTTATGGGTCATTAAATAATGAATTCCGTCATTGGTGTATTGTTGTGTGACCACAGTTAACCCACAACTACTGCACTCGAATGAGCGACAGTTCGTTGAACAGTTTATTATACGCAAATGGGGTATTTTAAAATAAAAAAACAACAATTGGGCATTACCCTGTTAGTCGATAACCTTTTGCTAACTTTCCGTTGATTTATTTATTTATTTTTCAGAAGAGAACCTAACTTAATTGGGAGGGGGGCGGGAATAGTGGAACATTTACGTACTCGTGTTAATTCTGAAATAAATATCGTCAGATAACCTGTGAGTATGTTGTGCCACTCATATATTCCCTCTACCTTTTAATGGTTTCTTGGGATGTGACCCACTAAGAGAGTGAACGTTTTTTTGAACTGACGGAATCCTAGGTCTCGAACATTAAAGAGGCCTGGGCGTCTTTGGGTATTTGATTCGGAGATTGGTCTGCTGCTTCCGATGAACCACGTTTTCTCTGACACCGATTTTTGGCGCGCAACATGGCACCATGGCACTTTCAATGGCGCTTACCAAACTTTACTTACTATGTGTAATCGCCACTCCCTGTATCCATTCTGTTTGTTGTTAATTGTAATGCTGAATGTGTTGGTTCTCGGCACCTTAATTAAGTGATTATTGGTTCTATTATTGTCATTATAAACCAACGTCTATGAACTCTTCCGTAACGCTCACTTGTCGATTTGCGTGGAGAGATCGCGTGGATGGCGTCTTCGTGAAAAGCACAGCACCAGCGGAAGCAAGCCGTGTCAATCCAATCATCGTTTCACCGTTCTTTTTCCTGGCCTCCGCTCATCTGACCTTTTGTCCCTCTGTAAAACAATTGAGGCGACGGAATGAATGAAAACGCGAATTAATGCCAGATCCACAGCGCCGGTTAATTGGCAGGTTTTTGCAGATGAGTTGTGCAGATCCACGAAACTCGGCCACTCATGAAAACATCTACACAGATTGACAGGAATCCGTCGCTCATGTCAACCAGGTTTCCACCTGGACCCAGATGCTCTTAATGACAACATTATCTTCAAATCCACCGACTCTCCTGCTGTGCCGCCAATAGAATCGCTTAATCATCGTAATTTTCTTACTTCCCCTTGAACCACTGTCTCCTCAATGGTGCATCAATTGCTCCACGGCGGATGGCCCAGCCAGGCTCCCACCTACGGTCGTTAAAATGTTTAACCGAGAGAGTTCCCCTGTGTTGATTATTATCTTTGGAGTCATCTTTTTCTCGCGAATGGAGAGATGCTGTAATCGCACCGCTTCCGAAACCAATCAACACCTATTGACTGTAAACCAATCGCCATCTCCTCAGTTTTTTGGAAGTTATCGACAACAGCCTCCTCTACAATTCGGATGCCGCATCAAATTCGGCCAATGACCCGTTCCAGTTTGCTTGTAAACGAAATGGAAGCCTCGAGACACATTCGCCTAGGTCTCCTTTACTCATCCATTCTTCGCTCGACACGACAGCGAAAGCCCTTAAGGGATTTCAACACCATTTATCGCTCCCGTAACTTGTCCCAGCAGTGTGAAGACGTGGTTAAGGGGTGCAGCATGAGTTGGCTTCAAAAGCCTTTCTCTCACAGCGCGCAGCACGTCAAAATCGGAACAGCAATCTTATCATTCTTCCCTCTTTCTGGTCAAATATTACCCGTCTAGACTGCCGTCCCCCAATGGCGTGGCTCCCATCAAACGCCATCAATAGCGTCTGCCCGGTAAGCAGATGTTGAAACACCGTCAATTGCTACACACTGTAAGTTCGTCTCTATTTCACCATCGAAATAAGTCCAACATCCGAGATATTCTGCCGTTTCATCGTTTCAGTTGAAATGGATGAATTGATGCCGTGCCAACGCCTTGCGTCTGCTGTTCGAACCTTTGAAACTTGTTTGGATATTTTAAAGCATCGGGTTTTCCGTAGATTATCTATCTTCTTATTCAAGAAAGTATGATACATCGCCAGTTCACTATTTCGTCACGGAGACACATATTACAACTGTTTGATACCGAACATTTTGTCCTAGCGACCTTAATGAACCGATTACAAGTGTTGGTAGAAAAACACGACATTTTCCACAAGTCAGGTCAGCAATGCAAACTGAAATGATTGGTCCATTTCGATTTACTTGATCGATAAACACAGCCACTACAATTCATTGGTGCATCTTCATCGAAAACAACCATCATGCATTTTCCTATCGTAACAACGATCATTATGGTGGATGAAGGGACTTTATTCACATTAATTGATTTTATAACAGCGCCTGCTAAGTGTCCCTAGCATAGAATGTTGAAACCTTTCGGCTTTTTGCTTTTGCGTAGGCGGGTAGACCGGCTGTCTGTGGGGTCTGATCAGCCTCCGTTGACCGCACCGTCTCTGTAGACGACTCTCCTGTCGTCGACGTCGTCGTCATAGAACTCAGTGAAACACTTCGAAATCGAACCTTTTTGACTTGGCAACTTTTCAAAACCCTATCCGCACCCGTGCCTTGTTCATCGGGTGCCGCGTCGTCCGCCCGACCGGCGTTGTCCTCGGTAAATTCCTGTGGAATTTTGGGAGTCTTCGGTTGTCTAGACGACTCATAACAGCAACAGATGAGAACAATTATGGCCAGCAACACCAACCCACCGGCCACACATCCACCGATCACCAAACCTTTCGCAACGGGGGATAATATCATGGATCTGGTTAGAGGCAGCATGAAGTTTAAGGACGCTCAGATGGCAGGCCCACAAAGGCCGTGTGTGAGTCCGATTCGATGTAATGCCTACGCTGGAAAATGACAGTAGCGTGCCGGGATGAATTTAGCCAATTAGGGAAACGTTAGGTTGCGTGGGTGGATGGGTGGGTTGGTAATCTGCCTGATTGCCCAGACCAAGCAAATAATACATCATTTTTAAATAGTTGAAAAGCATGAAGAGGAAATGTATAATCATATTGTGTCTATCACAATTTTTATTTAGTCAACTGATTCACTTTCATTAATCGAGCACATATTTTTGATGTGATCAAAACCTATCTATTTCGTCGTCACAAGCGTTTACACATAACCTATTTGATAAACAGTATAATGTCCCCATCCTCGCACATTAAAAAAGGTTTTTAAACGGGATTATAAATTTATTTACTTTGACGAAAGTGGTAATAAATGCGGATAGTGAGAAATTATAAATCTGTTGTTACCCGTTGTTTTAACGGTGAAACCTCACTTTTGCTTGTACTTTGCGTGATGCCAGAACGACCAGAATTGGAGGATTCTTATGTAAATTTAAAAAAAACAGTAACAATTGGTGTGCTTACTTTAGTAATCCCTTCAGACGAGTAATTCTAAAAGGTGTTAGCTGTCGGCGTTAGGCAAGGTTAAACATACAATATTGGCAGTAAACTACGTTTAATTTTTCTTTTGTTTCGACTTTCTCTTTATTGTTATTTCACCGCCGCGGAAGATCGATATGGAAGTGACTTGCGGTAATGGAAGCCTAATTTGCGGCAATATAAATAGCTTCCAAATCAACAAATTTCAATAATATCATTGCTTCCCTTCGCGAAGACATTGTGATCCGTTGCACCACATCACCGTAACTTCACAAACCGAGAATCCATACGATATGGTTAGAACAACTCCCATCGGATAGTCCTCCATTAAAATGACACCGCGTTAACCCGCGTTGTTTCAATGGGAAGAGGTAGACCAGCGCAATTCACACTCCAATATCTCGCATTTGTTAACCTAAATAAATGTACAACCAACGAGGTTCTGAACCTGTATATCTCTGTTTTATCTTTCTGAAATTCGAGCACTGGTGCACGTGCGCCACCCCTGTCACATGTTGCTTGGTTTAAAATATAACACCAACCATGCAACGACGCATACGAATTGCGCCGATAGACGCCCAAACAAGGTGATGGGTCAGGTGAGGAGTCAGTCTACGTAGGTCGCCGCACAAACACAACGATAAAAGCACTTTTCTCATTATTATATGCCATCTTCGGCGGTTAAGTGCCAATCCGGACGCCAACCCTTCCACGACGAAAAAGACGCACGCAAACTTATTTTTTTCTTCATTCTTTTCCTACGTGGTTTTTGTTCATGGGTTTGCTTACTTTAATAATTTCTTGAGACATGGATGCAAAACGGATTTGGTCGTCGGCTCTTAGCATCATTATTAAGGGAACGTACAAGATACACGGAAGACGGAAAATTGCATTCAAAGAAGCGCTTCATTTATCGTTTCCTTATTTTATAATTAGTTCTGCGAATGTGATCTTTTAATCGTCGTCCTGTAAAAAATAAATATTGAATTATATTGGATAGTTGGTAGAAATGGAAAGATGACTCCAAACATATTATTATTCAACAGAATGATTCATGCAATTTGTATGAAGAGAGTAGTTGAAAGCCTGGAAAATCACAATACAATTTCATCATTCAAGTTCAAGGAAACAATCGCATGAAACTTACAAATGATGCCTGATAATTCTCAACGCAAAAGCCCAGTATTTCGTACAAATCGACGGCTAGCGCACAATTCTATCGTACCCACGTCGTTTATGATTCAAGGAAAAACGAAAACGCATATCTTCTCCAAAGTAGCCTCCCTGTAAAAGCCGTTAAAAATTTAACCTTTGTCGTCTGTGATATTTGAAAAAAAGGTGTTAATGGGACCGCCTGAGGCAGCCTGATTTTAAATATATGAATTATATTTCTATAATAGAAATCGAAAATTATCAATGAGCATACACAATTGAACTCAACCAATATTACGAATTTTCACGGAAAAACTACTCATTTATTAAAATATTGAATTTTATATGCTTCAAAGCTTTGTATTAGAGGTCACAAAAGTGAGTTTCTAAATCATGGACGTTTGTTTACATGTTTCAATTCTTATTATGACCTTAATCGCCGCTTCGTTTTTATACACATTTTGGAGGTCGGGTAAATCTTCAATAATTGTTGCGTTATGTTAATGTTATTTGCATGTCAGAGGTGATGAGAAATCGGTGCAATAAATGCTCCTCGATGTTTAGCTTATTTATGTGCTATATGTTTCACGTTTATTTTAAATTTGCTTGAATGTAAATTTTGACATTTGCTTATCATATTTTGATAATATCATTCCTAAATACCCCATTTTTATTACTTTATTCGTTTTATTTGCCTTTACTGCCATAGTTATTATTAAAGAATTAACCGTTTCTCTAGTAACATCTGTTATTTTTTGACTATTGAGTTGCAACGGATATTAAACGATACATTATACGTTAAAGCATTGATATTAAAATGCACGGAAACCGTTGTATATTTGAATATAATTAGTTTAAATGTGTTGTATTCTATGGTTCTCTGCCCATTCTTGTCGGTGGCATTTAGGCTCATATGCATGCACGTATAGTGTGTGTGCTGCTAATTTCGGTTCGTTGTTTTCCTTTCCAGATTCAATATGAGATCTGTAGATTCTTGCTAATATCATCCAACGGGGTCTCTATGGCTTCAACTCCAATGTGAGTGTTACGTTATGCTATAATTTTGTAACTATGGACATGTCGCTTGATTACCCATGCTTCAGAAGGCTAACTATTCATGTTTATCGTTTTTGTTTAAAACTGTAAAGAAGGATGCATTTCGGGAAAGTTTTGTTATAGGCGTTCGAATTCTATCAAATGAGGCTCTTCGAATGCACCTGAATACGGCCTTTTAGGTTCATTAAATGTGTATTTGTAAACAAAAAAAGTTACTTTTAATCACATTTTATGAATATATAAGTCTATTTGCACATTTATGACACTCTTGTATATTTTTGTGTACCTATTTTATGTTAGCATTCGAGATATGTGGCACATAATAGTTTTCATTGGTCTGGTAAAACTGCATAATTTGTTTAACGCCTTGAGATTCTGGAAAAAACGTTCAAACCTGCGAGACCAAGTTTAATAAACCCCATCGTGTGTCTTGTATTTCATCGTACTGGCTTCGGTCGGCCTTCCCTTTTCCCGTTCACCCCCGTGTAAAATGAATCATCAACTGAAAAACTTCACCAATTCAAGAAAATAGTTAGGAGTGGGCGTTCATGATTAATCTAAGGGTTTCTTTGAGATTAAATTATATTTTTGTGTTAGTTAAAGGGCAAACAGTGGACTTGCTGTAACGGCTTCACAACCTTTCTCCTTTTTGACTAAATTATTTGATTACTTTAATTGAAAATACCCTATCAAAAGCCACAATTCAGTCAAATTCCAGGATTCGTTTTTTTCGAGTAAAATCACAAACTTTTGTGCAGAGTTTTGTTATTTTATCGAATTTTCTAATTATAAAAAATCAAATTATGTCCACACGAGCTATTGAATCTACTAAATGAATTAAAATGTGATTGCGCTTTCATAATTCGTTGCTAATCGCCTCAGATGTCCCGTGATGTGAATGACCATGTTTATTTCATCATAATGATCACGTCAATGGCAACTTCGAAGAGACAGTTTAGACCAGCAGAATCTAGGGGCATACACGATCGTTTTTCACCGATGTCGGCTTTCGCCGAGTACGATAGCTGATAAAATTCGGTTTTGTGTTCATCGAAACAAACTTACGGATGTTTTTTTGAACAAGTGCACCCCCTGTCCATTCTCGATGCATCTGGTGTGTTGCCTGTGGTCGTCGGAACCCCCAGCATATCGTGTTTTAACCTGTCTTTGGCCTCATCCAACCGAAGTGAAGGTCTTTACAGCTGCCGTATATCATCTAGAAGACAGGAAACCTGTTTCGAGATGTTGTTTTTCACTAACTTCATCCAAGAGCGAAATTCAAAGATTTTAACTGGTATCGAAGTGACAACGAGAGCATGAGGTCCGGTGCAAATGACACTTGGTAAACTTTTCACGCTTATTTATTTGGGTATCCGTATACGTGTTTGCATTCGTCTGCTTGTGTGGTCTTAAGCCGTTAGGGTGGACTTTTCCGACATCGAGGATGCTGCAAAACACTTGGGGTAGGTATGACGGAATCCCTTCAAACCGCAGTCAAATCAACACGAGTTGTACGTTTTTTGTCTAGAAGACCCTAGAACCGAAGATAACCCCATAATTTAGTCATACTTGTTATTTGAAACTTATTAAAGCAGACTAATATCACCATATCATGAAAATGGGTTCACACCGCTGTCTATTCAAATGAAACAAGGACCATTGTTGTGGTTTTCGTCCCACTAAACTAGGTTGGTCTCGAATTTCCACAACGAGAATTGCCGATTGCGCGTCCACGTTACAATGATTAAGCGAAGTCGCGAGGTCATTAATAAAAACAACGATTTGCGTCAAGATATTCGGCATCAGTAAAATGGTGTCCCGGAAAATTTAAATGTACTCCGTATGCCGGCATTCTCTGTGCCGCGAGTAGACTAGCCATGGACGTCGCGCTCGTTTTTGGCGCGGAGGAAGCTTATTCTATTTGGACAGCTAAATGTGTTGACATTCATCGTATTGTTGCTGTTGGAATTCGCTCTCTCCCGCTGTCACCGGACCGCCACCCACCCACCCGGCAGCCGGCACTCGCATTAATCAACTTGGGCCGGGATCAATCGCTTGTCGGGTCCAACTTCGTTCGAGAGAGGTGCGGCAAAAATAGACCCATTCGGTGTGTGCGTGTCAAGGGACGCTCTCCTTCAACCCCCTTGAATCGTTTCCTTCCGAAATGAAATTCTGAGATTTCCTGCGGCAATTCGCTTGCAAGAGGATGAGGGTTTGGTTCGTGGAGTACTGTCCCATAAAACCTCTTCTAAACATTGGAATGCAGGCGACGGCGTCACCAGTGCTCCCCGGAAGAGCGATGGAAGCAGCCGCATCCGACGAACGTTGAACTCGGACTTGTTATTAGGTTCACGATGATCTTCAGACGGTTTTCGCCTCCGTGTGGCTCGATTGCAGGCGCCCGAAAAGAAGATCATAATTTAATTGGTCCTCCTTGTCGTAGTTATCAGGCCTGGGATTTATATTCATCGCATATGACGTGCACGTATATAAGTCTAGGTTTATGGCGTTTTATGAGGAGGGTAATCAGTGAACCGCCCAAATTCTTCGCATGTATCTGCGTTGTACTCGGTAGCAATCCATTTTGCAGTAGGTCAGACTAATTATGTACAAATTATGTCTCTCTAATTTGAGGATTGGTTGAAGTGGACTTCTGGTCCATATTGATTCTTAGCCTGCGAGTTGATTTGGCAAAAGGTGAGTTTGTTTCTCGTTTATGGAGTCCCATGAGATTTGTAAAGATGGCCAACAGCCAATGATATCTGTGCTTTTCTGTCTCTCCCCTCCCTCTCCCCTCCATCACTTTCCAAACGAGATGATTCGGTGTAAAATGACCGCAATTTTCACAAAACCTGGCACACACTTACTCGGATTCTCACGTGTCCGAAACTCGTTTGTCAGGACTTCAATTGCGACCAAAACAACAACAAAAACCCTTAATCGACAGGAGAGCTCGGGGCTGGTTGACGGTTTATCATTAACCGTTGGTCATCAAACGCCTTTTCACTTTGAAGTAGTCGTGGCATTGTATAAACAATGTTAATCAACTAGATTCCACACCCGACACACCTTCACGTGCTCGCACTAGTCATTAGCTCTCGATATTCATTTAAATTGGCTGTGATCGTTCGCCGATCGCAGTTTCTCGCCCCGCAAGACCAACCAAATGGCCGCCCATCCAGCGAATTGGTGGTCGTCGCGGGATTGGGCTTGACAGCCTCTGGGTCGATCTTGTCAGTTTGATTCAAGCACCGGGCGTGGTGGCGGACCGACACCGGCTGCTGCATCATCTGGAGGAATTTAATAACCAGAATCCCGAGGGTTCTGGTAGTCCCTGGGTTGTGGCGGTACTGGGACGCTGCCACATTTGCCATCTCCCCAGCAGTCTTGATGGAATGTAATCCATGAAGCCGGCAAATCCTCGAAGAGTTCGGATCGATGCGGGCGCTAATCCCAAGCGGTGGCTATGCTGGTCCAAGTATACGTGAAGTAAAAAACGAACAATTTTCCTAATTGAATGAAGCAAAATTCTCAAAAACGGCATCAAATTACGATGCCTCAGCATCTGATGCAGATGACGAAGACTGCCGAAAGAAGACAGGTCATGCACGTATTTGGTCGACACCATATTGTTACGCTCTGGACTTTAGACCGACAAGGGAGGGTAAGGTGCATCGTCATTGGATAAATAAGAGGAGTTTGGGTTGCGAGTGACTCCTGGCTGAGTCCAGGATGCCTCGCTCCTCAAACAAGTAGTAGCAATACCCTTAACACTTCCGATGGGGTTTTTTATGCTGAGTATTAACGAATTTTAGTTGGTTCTTTTCGGGGATTCTTTGCGGTCCGCTTGGGTCCTTGAAACAGGCGCAATCAGGGTGTCATTTTTTGTGCCGAGACTATGGTAGGCTCGGAGGGCAGTGCCCAGAAGGGTTGCGGCTAGCCTTTGCTCAGCTCGTTCAGGGCGATTGATGAGTATTAACCCTCCTCCTCCTCTTTCTCCCCCTCCTCCACACACCCATCGTGATCCTGGCTCCATCATCTATTCCCCGTTCACGCTCCTCCCGCAGAACTGCTACCCAATCCGCTGCTGCGACAGCTGCACCCGGGGCTGTCTGCGGCCTGCGGGACCTCACCGACGGTGCTGCAGTCACCTCTGGCAAGACACCCCAGAAATCGGATTTCGTCAGCAACCATATCGGCCGCTTCTTCGATTCGCGAAAGTTCAGACTCGCCGCCAAGGACCCTCCACACCCTCCGGCGCGCGTTGTTAAAGGTACGCGGGTTTTTTCTGGTTTAAACTCACCTAAACACCCGTCCAGTCGGTATGCCTCTTGGAGGTGGTTGAGATAATACGGGAAAAACCCAAAGCGGTGTCCCCAGGGAGCCAAACAGACAACAAAAATTCCAATCACGTTCTCCTCATCCCGGAATGCTCGGCGATCCCAGCTACTCCGGGTTCAACCATCTCAGGTTCACAGAAATTATCTAAAAAGGACAGCGGCAGCTCAGTTGCGCCGGCTGGCTCGTGTTTGTCTGTATTTGATTGGTCGTCGCGTAAATTTGCTGTTTTCGCGTGATGCAGCACCAGCCAAAACACACACAAATACCACCGCGGCCTTCCAAACCACCTCCGCCCCGAGCCACAGTCGAGTCTGCCTGGCGCTTCCCCCTGTGGTACTAAATGCACCCAACCTGTGAACAGCTGTCTGTGATTTCGGGTGTGTACGCGCTCTAATATCGGATTTCCCATTTGGTTGCTCTTCTGGCAACCTCGTTCACAACGATTGCAACCGGGTCGTTTTTCTTTGGGTGTCCCATGTGGTTTCGTTTAAGACTAATCATTGACCACCTCTCCGAGCGATCTTTTCCCTCAACATCCCTGCTTTGTCAATTCGACGACATCCTCTAATCCTTCAACCTTAGGGTCAAAGACAACTTGTATGTGTGCGGCGTTACTGTTTACAGATTCTCTTAATGACGTTGGTTAACCCCAGGAGGAGCACCAGTCCCTCGGATAGGTCAGATCGTCACCTGGGGTTTTGCTGGAACGGTGCCATTTGGTAGTTCTGGGTTATTACCTGTGTTGATGCTGTTATTATTGTGTCAGTATCTCGGTGATTCTGGTCGCCTCCTTCAAATTTTCATTTTGCAGCCGAATAAATAAGTTTTAGTATTGCTAATGTGCGTATTTATAAGTAGCTTTGTTTGGTTACCACGTGAATGGTTCTGATACATCTTATCAAATCCCCATTGTCTATTACGACGCCATTGTGCTTGTCTTTTGGAGTTTGTTTTGTCATGTTAACGTTCTAGATCCGTACTTTTTGAGGTCGCGCGAGAATTCTCCATTTGTACTCTTGTATTCCTAAAAATAACCCGTGAATTTTTTGCATTTTGGTTTCACCAACGCTCTCCTTATAAATTTCCTGTGCATTGTTGTGTTTTTTCCAAAAATATCCTTCCTTGATTGTAACTGCTCCGTGTGAAATTCACCTACGGACCCATCGATCAAGGCTCATTCCGGTGGCCTAATTTATTTCCCGATTGGGTGGAAACCGTCCATATTCAACGCATATTCTAGTTTTACTAATTTAGGACTATTTCTCTATATACCGGCCCCATGGTGTAGCGGTTGGGATTCTCGCTCAGTTCCTTGGTGGCCCTGGGTTCGACTCCCGGATCAGGCCACCGAAACATAAACCGGCATTTGTTGGTGGTGCGTTGTTGGTCAAGTTTCCACCTCTTCACGCGACACTGAACCTCTTCAATACTCCCTCGAATCTCCACGACACTCCCTCGAACGGTTTTTACTAGGGCGTGAGAATTCCACACCAAGAAATGCCGCTAGCCGATAATTGGCTGCTTCATAGTAGCTCTCCTACATCAGTAGTTATCGCTCAACCATCAAACTAGTGTAAGTCATTTTGGACGATCACGCAGTCTCTCGTAGAAGAGAGTTGGTTAACACTTGCTGTAGCCCAGCTCCGCCATTAACCGCCCCTGGATGCGCGTCCAGGCCCCCGTCATTATTTGCTTGTTTTTTCGCCGTCCGGCTGTGAACGGCGTATCGTCGTGCCAGCGGTAATTCGTGAGTCATTGGCTAGGAAGCTGGAGCATTCGCTGACTCACGCGACACCAGATGACACGATTGGAGGAGACTTCTTACTACTTAATCGCATCCGCACCAGTAACAGTTTGTTTTGTTGTCATGCGCCACCGAATTCATCATTCCCGAGAGGCCGAATATGCCGTACACCAGGCAGACGAAGAAGCGGTTTGCAGTATTGTAAAAGGTTTATATTTTCAGTGTGAACGGCTTTAAACTGCGGTCCCGTCGCGGTTTATCTGCCGAGCTCAAACTGACCTGTGGAAATCGGAGTATTAATTATAATAATGGTATGCGCTTGTAGGTATTGAAAGTTATTAACTACGCATTGGTCGAAGAGATTTACACTTGGATAAACTTGAATCGAGGGGATGGGATTGGTTCATCCAATATCTGAGCAGCGACGAGTGTACAACTAGTGAAGTGGTATTGAATGATGATCTCTTGGATGGAGAGCATAGGTAGGCCACAAGAAGAGGAGATTATTTAAAAAACCCTACAGAGGGGTAAAATGTGAGAACATTTGAGATCAAGGAAAATCTCGGGTTAAAAGTATATAAATTGTCCTTCGGGAGTTTTTAGTGTGTCCTCCAATTGAGAGAGGAGGTGTTGCTTAATCACTTTAAACCACACCAAAGAGTTTGTGATAGGACTATGCTTAACAGGTACTACAGAAACATTGGGTCGTTTCAGAATATGTATTATAGCAACATCTCTATTCTGAAGGAAAAAAACATTCCCCTAGTGTAGTTAGGAGATCCTCAATTCTGACCGTCAAATCTTTGAGGAGAACATACTGTTCTCCGGCCAGCCTGTTTGGATCTCCATAAACAAGCTTGGCGGCCCTTAAGACGTTCCTGTTTGGCCGTTTTGTTTCCGTTCCCCGGATTCAAACTAATGAGGCACTCGCCTAGAGACAAGTCGTGAAATCGTGCCACTGCAATGGTCACCATGGTGATGGTAGTTCAGTCGTTTCGGACTATCTTAGTTAACTCCGCATGGTTTTGCAACATCCCTCTGGCCATTAATAATCAAATATTTATAGCCGACCTGCTATTGTCCTAATTATATACTTGCCACAACCATCCTATTGTTTTCCCGACTTCTGTCTGTAAATAATTCAGAATGAGAATGTTCTTTCGTCAGCAGTGGCGCTTTCACGATTTCCTGTTGCCCCGTCAATTTGTGTATCATCTGCAATTGACGGTCGCCTTTTTGCTAGCTTACAACATTCAATATTGTGGTCTTCTCCTGGTGATCCTGAAGTTCGGTAACCCGAGCCCTAGAAACGGCTGCCTGAACACAATCCTCAAACAAAAACCCTCATTATTTATAACACGACATCTTTATAATTTCGTCCCACACCAACCACTCCCGTTATTTGTTTTATTGGTTGCGAGTTTAGTGTTGTCCATTACGGCCTTGGTGGAATTTATTTTTTACTACGGTTGGACGATAAATCGGTTTCAGAAATGTTTCCATGCGTCCTCGGTGCCACCTAAGGCGAATGTACAAGTGACCGTAGCACTTTCTTAGCACACAGGAGCCAGACGTGGAGTAGCGGCTGGTTTGATTCGGCCTCGGCAGCTTTTTTTCGCAGGCGATCGGAGTCACCATCCACCTCCTCTTCCTACTCCTCTGCCTCCTGTTTGACGATGCGGCGGCTGTTCCGCGGATGGCATTTCCATGCGGAGTCGTGGGGAAATCGTACAAATGTCGGTGGCTCTTGGCCAGCCGAAGACGAGGTTGAATCGACCGCAGATGCATCATCAGCCAACGGCTTAACCAACACACGGGGGCTTCCACATGTGGAACGCTCGGGCTGGCTAAATGGCCGGTTTCCGCCACCAATCGCCAGCCTCCAAGTCGCTGGATTGCAGATGGGCACGCCGCTGCGTCCGACTTAATTTTGGTGACCTGAAAAGCCAGGAGTCGAACCAAGGTCTCCATCTAACCATCAGGGCGGGATGCTGACGTCTACGGCATCGGGCCACTCACCCGGCGGAGTCTACAGGGTCTTTTAATTTCCCAATTATTCAATCGCCTCCATTTATTTCCCTCCTCTCTGCACCTGGCATTAAATGTTTCATTCTTTTCGTTGTGGGAGACATTTATCTTCCCTGACCTATTCGTCTTCTTTGGAGAACTCTTCCGAGGGAGCGAGTTAAATGGGAGGATGTTATTTGCGTAAATTCTATTTTTTACTTCCATAAATGTGTGTAGTAGTTGCCGAAGCTAGGTAGAGGAGGTAATTAGCCCAACTATTAGTGGTGAATATCACAAATTCGGGGGTGCTAGGAGGGCAGGAGGAGGAGCCAGTCTCTCTTTTGTCTGTGCGTTTTTGGGCTTAAAATAGCGGTTTTTTGTCACCTTCAAATTCATCAAAAAGGAGACAGCCAGCCCTCGTCTGTTTTTTTGCCACTTCTTATTGGGCGACGAGAGGTCTGGTTTTTGTTAATCGCGAACAGACACGCATGTCGCATCTGAGTTAGACACTAATTATGCTAAACAGATACGCAAAGTAACCAATTAGCCTCGATTTTGCAATCATCCACAGATCCAGTCTATCCGGCAGTCTAATCCCAAGTAGTTTGTGTGCGTGCGAATTTCTCTTTCGCAAGAGGGCGAGTCGGTCCAATCAAACTTGTATTCTGCTTCCCAAATCAAATCTTGCGCATTTTTCTCATGATTCTTTTCTCTTATTCAACAACAATAATTATTCAAACGTGCATTAAAAAAAGCAGAAACGATAAATTGTTAGATGGGATGTATTTTGGACAGATTTATGGGCGTACCCCCCTCGCATCGCTTCCCCGCCCCGCTATCCGTTCTATTAATGGTTCCTCCGCGGCGAAAAGATATCATCACAGAGATGGTTTCTTCTAGTGTGACACCCTTGGAAGTCCGAATGTAGACCCAAGCTAGCATCCTCGCACAGTTGGTGGGGACACGTGTTCGACTCCCGCTGAGGACGCCACCTGTAAATGTATTTCTGAGAAACTTCATGTCAAAGCCGGTTTATCATCTAGCAGGAGATAGTCGTGCGAATTTCTAATTGTCTTGTGCAACGGTGTCATCCCGGTGTGTTTTTGTTCCAGTCTCCACAGAGAAGTCTGCCCCTCCGTTAGCCATTGGTGGACCAGATGTGGACCCAGCATCCACAAAGAAATCGCCAAACACCCCATTTTACGACGATGCATGGGACCTTCGTCTGTCAAACTACGGTCTGAAGTCTTCGCAGTCGAAGCCCTTCAAACGGACCACCAACACCACCTCCACCGTGGACGGACGTGGACCTCCTGACGGAGCCGCCACCCTCGAAAGCAATTCCTCCCTCAAGTCCACCAACTCCTTCCGCATGGTTGACGACGTCAGGAAAGCTGTTGTCCCAGCGACGAAAAACATTTCCACGTCGACCTTCGTGTCAGCTGATGCACGCGTCAAGGTGACAAGTTCCCCAAAGGTAGACCTGAACTCTTCAGCGCCACCGAAAACCAAACATGATTAGTTTATAAATTAGTTTTTCTTTTTTTCACCCAGTCTATTGCACAACACGACATTTTAATGTGGTTAGTCTAGCCAAAGCTGGGCAGTATTAGGCTAGACAGGGTTTGCCATAAAAAGGCGCTTATCTGCAAGTAAGTAATAGCGTCATTTGGGTGGAGTTATCAGAACCGAAGTGGGATTCGGCTTCATTTGTTTTGTGTGCGTTCGGGTTTTCCCCACCGTGGCTATGGAAAACCAAGAAAACAATGGCCACGACTGTTCTAATCGCGTTTTCGCGCAAAAGGATGCACAAGTGACTCATACTAGACTGCCCCAAACTTCTTTTTCCTGCAAAAGGAAAACCAAATTATTCTCATACAATTTCACAGGTGCTTTAGCAACCAGGCGTTGTATGGGTTTGCCAGAATGCCGATGATTAGGCACTGTTCAGCGAAGAGCTAGTGTCTATCCCTCTGTCCTGTTCTAACCCTCGCAATGCGCATAAGTTGTTTGATTTTTCTGTTTCGTTTAAATCCGAAATTCCCGCAGAAATTCTGCCGGACTATCTCACCTCCTTCTTCGTTTAACTGTCAGTAAACACAGTTCTCTTTGTGTTTCATCAGATGGACCGTGTGTGCCACATAGTGCCGCATTGCCATGTTATTACTTGTGTGTCGGCTAGGTTTTTACGATTCACTCCGCAAACCAATCGCCTAAACGTGGTTGTGTTTCCGCACAGAATAGTTTAAGTCGCGCCTTTTAGGCAGCAAGGCGACCCTGGCGAGGTCTTTCCCGAGGGATTATTTGGCCACGAAAAAAAGAGACGCATTGAGATGATTTGCCTATAATTTTCCATTGCAGGTCATGAATGCCAGCAGCTCTGCCACATTTAACGGATCTGCGGTGTCTCCTGGCAACGCTGGATCTTCCCCGGAGGCTGGTGGAGTCGTGACGCCCACCCCCGACGCCTGGTTCCCCCCTCCACCACCCACTCCCCTCCACCTGACTCTACACAAGGACGACCCCATCGCGAGCCAACCCGGTCGCTACCACGAGCACCGTCGCTCCTTCGAGCTGGACGATGACACCGATCAGCCGGCGCGGACTCCAGCGGCGGCGGCTCCTCCGGACACCTCAAGCCCGCACCCGCCCGTCTCCCCCCCGCACCCGCCGCCCCCGCCCATCGAGAGTCTGCCCGCCCCCAGTGCTGGTCGAGCCTCGGTTGCCAGTTTCTTACTCAACCTTCCTCCACCGCCACCCCCGGTCGAGCTGGGCTCCACGAACGAGGAGACTCCCTCGCCACCAGCCATACCACCTCGGGACCCCAAGACGACCGTCACCTCACCGTCGTCTGAGGTACTAACGGCGGTTTATTCTGTCATGGTGTGGGATGATGGTGTTTTTTTCGCTGAGCGCTGGGTTTTTCAGCCGAAGAATTAGCTTTGGAATCGAATAGCCCTTTTCCCGTAATGAATTAAAATTAACTGGATGCTTGCGGACGCGGCTTAAAGAGCCGCTGGAACAGACGGGAAGTTGGCCAGGAGACACGATACTCGTGGGGTTCGTCCTTCACCCACCCCCTTCTCCTCCTCCTCCTCCTCCTCCTCCTCCTCCACCCTCGCCTACTAGGCCTGCCCCACCTCCCATCACTTTCAGGCTCCTCGTCCACCACCGACTCCTCCTTCTAACCCTCTACTTTTGTGTTTATTATGAATGCAAACTGGCCCGGCTAAAACCAATCTTCAATTTATGTTTTCGCCAACTTCCAACAACATTGAAACGTTTTCGGAAATAAATTAACACGAGCTCAATTTGCGTAGCATATTATCCCGGATATCAGTGGGCAAACATTTCGCTATTCGACAGGACTCCCAAGAACCACCAATATTTGCGAGGCTCTCCAATTCCCACAAACCCTCGAATGCATATTTAGACATTTACGCGCGACATTTATGCATTTATCCTTGGGCAACTGGTATTTAGAACCCACCGGAATGTATTGCGTCTTGCCAATCTTTTTCTTCGTTTTTCTTCAGGGAATGGCATCCAGTTCTTTTTTAAATTTTAGAAAACGGCTTTTTCTATTGTCCCTTAATCGAGTTTGTCGTTTGCTATGGTGGCCCAAATGAAGTATAAATCCTCAGCGTATGAGTTCCATGGACAGTCTTCTCCACAGTTTTGTTTGTCTAGGCTATAGCTTGTCGCGCGGTTTTCTGAATCACGTTTTCAGTTTTCTGGGCAACACCACGTGACCGTGATTTTGCGCATCTACGCTACTCTCGCTCTAGACCGTCATCCACGGCCGCCGTCCAATTGTATACACAACCAGAATTAGAATGACTGATTGGCGTGTCTCGCCTGTCTGAAGGACGTGGGCCAATGAATCCGCGGCCTCTTTGTTGTTCAGGGTGTTTTTGTGGCTCTGTGGTGGACGGTGTTTTCGGGAGACTCCTGCAGAAGGATCAGCCGGGGATATTTAACGGGTTCAAGCGTCTCCAGTGCGACCTGAAGAGGAAGTCGGGAGACTGGATTACAGTCGCGCTTGCCGATAAACAGAGATTTCGGACATCCGGGTGTCGATAAGAGAGTGAATAAAATCAACTTCATGCTTTCAAACTTGGAGGTGTGGCATCAGGAGCCCTGTCATCGACTTCAGCCACTTCGGGGGAGTTTGCGACGTCGCTACGACGGTAGCTTCCTAGGTCTGCGAGACTGCGGTAGCAACACGACTTACCGCTACTCCGGGATGCATCCTGCCTCTCTTCATATTCATCCTTATGGACACGAGCCCACGGGCATTGCTCTTGGGCCTTTTCGTGTCGATACGATTACCGTAGCCACTAGCTTACAACAGCCACGCGAAGGGTTATGCTTTTGTAGGTCTGGGCGACAACTGGTTCGGTGTAGAGCACGGCTTTTGCAAATCGACACCTAAAATAAGACGGCTGGATTGAAGGTGCACCTCAAATTCGATTTTTGAACAGCGCGTTTTAAGGCTTCCACCGACACGTCTTCCTTTCGAAATAGCCTTCTCTTCTCCTCCCCAAGAAATTTCGAGATCCTGTGTTCTTGGTGGGGCTCACAAATGGTGTACCACCCCATCGTTGACCCAGTTTCGTGACGTCGCAGACATCGCTGTATCGGTGCAGTCACTCCTAGCTAGTTTAGATGGCGAGGGGGTGGGAGGGTCGCCTCGAGTAGAACCTCGTCTGTGCAATGTCGTCATTGCTCTGGTTTCCGGACACTCGCGTATGATGAAATGCAGCATCGTCGAAGGCATTGTCCCTCGTGATTGGCGCTGTCCAAATCATCCCAGTCGCATTATCCCTGATGTCATTTATTGAGGCATCAATCGACAAAAGTTACCATTGCTATCGGTTGGCTGATGCCACTGTTGCCAGGCTCGACCAGGTCGCGACCGAGAGTCTCCTTAACTGAGACTAGGAGTTCGTGACGAAACGTAGTCATTTATCGCTGCGCAATCAGTCGATGACATTATCCAGCGCCATTCGCCTTCTTTTCTGTTCACGTCTCCAAAAGTGGGACTGTGGAAAAAATGGTTTGCCACAATCCGGACACATGTTAGCGACCAGTCTTGCATTCTACTGGAGGAGGATATTTCGGTGATTATCTTTGGGATTGATGCTTATCTAAAACCGACCTAGATAATGTATCAGAATGATAGGTTAACCTGAGGAAATATGGTTCGACAAACGAAAAATTGTCGCGTCGTTTTGAGCTAAAATATTATCGCCTTAACATCGCTTATTTTATTCGACGATCATCATCAATATATGATGGGTTTTGTCTGCGTTTTGGTCTCAACTTTTTCAGACAGTGCACTCGCGTTTGAGATCTTCCGACTTTTTACAAATATAGAAAATCGATATGGTTCAAGACCCTCGATGTAAAACTTATAGTTTTTATTTAAAGTTGTCAAAATCTTAAATGTCTCTTGGCGCGCGAATTGAGTCCCTGAGAGACCGCAGCAGCATTTACAACGAATCAAATAACAGTCGTCTGTCCGCTAAATTCCTCTTGCTAAAGCATTCTATTAAATAATAATAATAGCTTGTTTTATTGGAATATAATCATCAATACTAGATGGGTTTTGTCTGCGTTTTGGTCTCAACTTTTTCAGACAGTGCACTCGCATTTGAGATCTTCCGACTTTTTACAAATATAGAAAATCGATATGGTTCAAGACCCTCGATGTAAAACTTATAGTTTTTCTTTAAAGTTGTCAAAATCTTAAATGTCTTTGATAATCTTGGCGCGCGAAATGAGTCCCTGATAGACTGCAGCAGCATTATCAACGAATCAAATAACAGTCGTCTGTCCGCTAAATTCCTCTTGCTAAAGCATTCTATTAAATAATAATAATAGGTTGTTTTATTCGAATATAATCATCAATACTAGATGGGTTTTGTCTGCGTTTTGGTCTCAACTTTTTTAGACAGTGCACTCGCGTTTGAGATCTTCCGACTTTTTACAAATATAGAAAATCGATATGGTTCAAGACCCTCGATGTAAAACTTATAGTTTTTATTTAAAGTTGTACAAATCTTAACTATCTTTGATAATCTTTGCGCACGAAATGAGTCCTGGAGAGACTGCAACAGAATTATCAACCAATCAAATAACAGTCGTCTGTCCGCTAAATTCTTCTTGCTAAAGCATTCTATTGGCCTACGACTTTGTATTTACCTCGTTAGCCACCAGTTACTGACCTGGATGCCCAACCCCACGGAGAAGAACCCCCGGGACCGCGAAAACGCCGCGAAAAGATTGAAGAGTCGCCTACATCAAGGGCTCGCTTCGGTGTCAACGGCCGTTCGGTGGTTCCCTGGGAGCCATCACCCACCACCTCCTCCAAAACCTTCGACTTCTCGGGCAGTCTACCGCAGTGGGTGCCGCCTCAGCACTCGGAGGCAGCTTCGGCGCAGCACAGAGCAACCTCGCGCTCTCTTGGTGCTGGAAACCGCTCCACGAAGTCACAGAGTGGCCTTGAGGGCTCCGCCGGTGATTCGCAGCGAGACCGGCCAATCAGCTTGGCGATCGCCGCTGCCTCCTCAAACGGAGGCTGTGCACGGGGCAGGTCGGCTTCGCAGCGTCGGGCGGCCAGTGGACGCAGACACACCACGCACAGCATGGCGATGGATGACGAGGAGGTGGAGATTCTCGAGGCCAAGGTCAAGGCTAACGGATACGCGGCTCGACGCTCTGCCCGAATGAACTCGGATTCAACTGGGGTGCCTGGAAACGCGAGGGCCGTTGTGGCGACTGGGGATGTGTGGAAATCCGCTCTACCAGATGGTAGGTCATTCAAATGGATAGCGCTAGCGTTAACCAGCCATCCATAAAGGTTCGTGGAATCGAGGTGCGATTGGCTGGCGTGGACGTGTAGAATGCGTCATTGAGGCGTTAAAGCCGTGTTTATTGATTTATTTAGAGATTAAAATTCGTGCAATGTGCCAGTGCATTTTCGTGGCATCATATTCGTATCAGCCGCCCACTAGTTGATCAAGCCCTGTTGTCACGATGGTCAAATGTTGATATATTTCAAAGTTGATTCGAAAAATTGACACGTGGTTGTATTGCGGGATGCACCACGTTTCTGTGGATTTGTGCATTATTCAATGGGCTTCCAGGGCCCACAAGGCCATCGCATTCGGCAAACCAATTGCAAGGGATGGACTGAAGACGACGCTAAATTTGCTATTCCTAGCCCTTTTCTAATTAACCACCAGGTGCTATGCCTCGGGGATTGATGTTTGATTGTCATCAGTTCTTGATGCAGCCGATGTACATTTTCTTCCGAAAAAAAATGTTTTCACTCATTTATACCAATTTTCTCGGTTTCCAAGCCACCTCAAGTGGCTATTGGTGAAGTTTGCCTTTTTAAACATGCCTTGCATCGGCACACCCAAAAGAAAACCTCGTCTCCTTTTTTTATGACAGCGTCACTTTCACGATTGAACGCGCGAGTCTCCGGATCCTTTTTTGTTTACCTCGAGAGAAGTAAAACTAGATGGGATTGGCTATTTACTCTAGCGCAATCATGCACCTACAATCGTGTTCGAATTTAAACAAAATTTTCTTTTAACTTGCTCTTGAACTTACCTTTCCACCTGACGCGCGATTGCGCCGTCCACCAGAAAACCAAGACTGTAATCGCTGGGAATGTGGCCCCCTAGTTTGCCTGGACGTGGCTCGCTGTCCCGTCTTTTTACGGCCAGCATCCCCACTCTGTTTGCGAGAGACCCCTGGTTCGACTCCCAGGTCAGGCCATCAACAAATCCGCCGAGAGTAGCGACGGTGCCCGTCGGTAATCCGGCGATTTTGGGGCTGTCGGATGGTCAGAGGCGGAAACCAGCAGCTTCTTTATCCCGAATTTAAGCAGCCTGAGTTCCGCATACGCCCCCCGTTGTGTTGAAGGACGAAGCGGTGGCCAATTCCACCTCCTCATTGGGCGCCACTGGAACTTCGTCTCTACCTGTACAATATTGAGAGCATATAGTAGCTGACTCAATGGTGATGGGCCATTGGTGTTGCGGTCAGCATCCCCACTAGGTTTATGAGAGACCCCGGGTTCGACTCCCAGGTCAGGCCACCAAACTTGAGCCGGGCATAGCGACGTGCCCGCCTGTTGTAATCCACCCACCCACTTGGAGGCTGTCGGGCCGTTTGAGGCGGAAACCGGCTGCTGCTGCATTCATCGGCGGCAACCTCCTTCTTCTTTTTCTCCTCCTCCTCCTCCTCCTCCTCCTCCTCCTCCTCCTCCTCCTCCTCCTCCTCCTCCTCCTCCTCCTCCTCCTCCTCCTCCTCCTCCTCCTCCTCCTCCACCTCCTCCTCCTCCTCCTCCTCCTCCTCCTCCTCCGCCTCCTTCTCCTCCTCCTTCTCCTCCTCCTCCTCCTCCTTCTTCTCCTTCTCCTTCTTCTCCTTCTCCTTCTTCTCCTTCTTCTTCTTCTTCTTCTTCTTCTTCTTCTTCTTCTTCTTCTTCTTCTTCTTCTTCTTCTTTTCGGGTGGCACCGCAGGGGACGCCGTAACTGCTGGAGCTTCTTCCCAAGACTCGTCATTGGGACACCCACGAAGCCGGTTCATCGAGCAGTAGCACGAGGAGTTAGTCGCACGGTATGACATTCCATCGGTTGTTACAGCCTTCTGCACACATTACGAAACTGGGCACATGTGAACGCTGACGTTACAACTGTGACCCCTCTCTTGTGGGAGGCTCCACCAAACGTACATCCCAGATTGTCCTGCACGCTCTGGCCTAACTGGGCCAATGAATTGGGCATGGCATCTCCATCACAGTCTCTCTGGGCATCACAAGATGCCGGCGTCCAGAATACTTTGACTTGGGGACTTCTCAACTGGGGGGCCGTTTGGCGAATTCTCCTATGTGGCGCGTTCCGCCTTCATTTTACCGCCTAATCATCCAACTATTATCCACTGCAGACGTTATTGGTTTTTAAAAGAGTTGGGAGGGTGTATCTATTTTTTTAAAACTATCAGTAACCGTACAAGTACTGTAGTTGTGTAAATGTAGGCTATTGTGTGTCTGCTGACGGGGAATTCCCGCGTGAAAGCATGTTATTACGACCGATCCTCCAACTTGCTATTGTTTTTTCCACGTGTGCCAATCATAGAATCCTGTTGGTGTCGCTTGCAAGGCTCGAATGCTACCCGTGTCTATGTTTCACCGACCACACCGGCTTAATCGGTTGCGGGTAGCCGATTTCTCTGAGTATCTCGTTAACCAATGATGTGCAGGTACGACCACTTCGAGCCTCCTTCTCGGTGTTACCTGTGCAATATTCCCGAGATTCTCCACGAAGAAGCTGTCTCATCCACAAGCAGGCGAATGTCGCACGTAAAGAGCCTGCAAGTCGATAATTGGATGCTTCAAAGCAGCTCTCCCACGTCTCTCGTGATTGCTGAAACTGTAGCCCACTCAATGTCATTTTAAATGAGTCTCTACACTTCACCGGATGCCTTGTTCCAGCATTCCCGTGCCCCGAAGAAGTAGAAGCAAATGCAGGCAGCTATTTCCGATGCAAAGTTGCTCGGTTTTCTCAACGCACCACAAGGTACTGTTCAACCCTGAACCGCTTCAGGAGGTTGGGTTTCGCCGAGCCACAAAAGAATCCCTCGGAGGTTCCTGTTTCTTTGCATTCCGCGTGTCCCATTTGTACGCCAAAATAAGAAATCGGTGTTTGTGTGTGTGTTTCCGTGATATTTGCAGCTCTTCTCGGTAAATCATGCCGGAATACTGGCGTGTTTCACGTTCAACGCCCTGTTCGACACTTCGGAAACAGCCAGGACCGAATGATGCCTCGTAAAATGACTGGTTTGGTGGTGCTGCTGGTGTATGCACAAGATATGGTAATTCAATGGCATCGCATTCTACTCCATTGACTGCGAAATTTAGCGCGCACGCAGTTTGTCTTCATGAGACTCTGCAAAACGTGTTTTTGACCATTTGAGTCATCGGAAAACGCGCGTTGCCGCTCGATCGCATCGGAGGGGGCGTTTTCAGTCGACGCAGCGCACTGCAAATCTCTGGCACGATGTTGTTAAAAACATCATATTGTTAATCGTTTGCGTACACACCAACACCTACTCAAACCAATGCGCGTGGACAGAGAAGAAGACGCCTTTTTGAACCGTTGCAGACGCTGCAAAAACACGCCCAAACGCCCTAGCGGATGACTCACCATCTCATCTTGGCCTTCTCCCCTCAGCTTCTCGTGGGTTGGTTTAGCGTGTCTTGCATGGATTTCTCGTGGTCGTCATGGCCGTCGCGACACTCCACGTCGATCCAGCCGGGCCGTTCAGCGTCGAAACGGGGCGTTTTCCCCACGATTTCAAGTGTCTAAGTGCCGTGCGTTTTACGGTTCCCTCGCCCTCTATGTTAGATGCACCGGCAACACTACCGAACGCCCTCTTTATTGCTCCGGCAATAAAACGAGGCGTAGGTATATGGGAATTGTTGTAAAAAAAGCATCCTCATCATCATTAAGGGCTCCGGCTCCTCGTCTCGTTTTGACCAGCATTTCACGAGGTCCCTTCGACCTCGGATTTAAATGCGCATGTGGCAATCAAGGCACAGAAAAATTGTTATAAATATTCGGGTGGCAAAACATCCATCGTTGCTAGACAGTGGGCTCGCGACTGTAACCCGCGCGACTATTGTTTGCTAGCGGAGGACGTTTCCGTGAAAATTCTTGCGGATGTCGTGCTTGTTTAAGTGGGGACGATGCTGTAACATGTTTCCGCCACCATCGGCAGCATCCACGTAGTCTTAAGGCTCTTGGGGTCATTGAGAAGGTCATCTTGCGCGACTTCTCTCCATCTCCGGCCATGTCTCGCAAGGAGCACGCGTGTTGGTGTTTGGTCTATTGACTCATCCTAAAAAGGTCTGATCGCTACGGGACAGTTGGCGTTTTTTGCTTGGGAAAATGCTCCCAGTAAACATAGGCCTCCCACGCACAAGATAACGCAGTAAAAAGTTTGGTTGTCTTCCCGTCTGACTGACCAGTCGTGTGTGCCTAATTACAACCCCGTGTTTTTGCCCAGTCCGGTGAGAAATCGTGGACGCCCTCATTACCATCGGTGAATGGCTTCGGGAGTGTTACTCCGCTTGGGAAAGCCATCTCAACACCGATTATACATCAGGTTCTTCGTAATCCTGGGAACTGCGTCGGGCATGTGAAAGACGGCCGTCTATCGTTACAGTCCTCTGCATTGGGACATTCCATCGATGTCTACAATCGGGCATTCGGGTTGATTGGGGAACAGCCGTGTATTTACCTAAAACACCAACGGCAGCAATTATGTTTATTGCACCATTTACGTACAAGGTGCACGTACACCGACACTGATGTGCGTGCAAGGCCACATTTCTCGATTTGTCATTCCTGGCCCCAGTGGGGTTTCGGCAGAGTGTTTGACCAGCGCATTGAGGAAATCTCTTGCTTATGGTCAGATACATTGCCAATCACCAATCCCATGTTGACGGTTTTTTTCATGAACTATAATGTTTGCCCATACACCTGAATCCTCGTTAATGACCACAACACACCTCACCAAACCCAAACTCTTACAAAACAAGATTCCAGTTTACAAGTAATATACGAAGTTATCTCATTTTCCGAGGAAAACGTCCTGTTATTACTATTCGGTAGTTTGACCCTTGCCAACAGCAATACCGACCTACTCTGTAGCTTTGGTGGACGGGGATTAAATAATCTCCATTTCCATAACGCGGTTTACTAGGGTGTCAAGCTAACCAAAAGACTAACCAGTATTACGCTATTTCTAGAATGCAGTCAATTGGAGATTTCGCCCACTGCTACCGCCCATCCAATCTCGGGGGCCAATTGGGTTTAAACTAGACCAACACCATTTATGCAGCAGCGGCGATGGTAGTTGTAATAGTAGTAGTCTTAGTTGGAGCCATTTCTTGCTCCAGTGACTCACGCGGCTGTGGGCGGCGCGCCGTGATCCGCCTTGCCCTGTTTGGAATTTCGCAAAGGCGCGCGCTTGTTTTGGGATCACGTGGTCCTCCACAGCCTCCCAGCCCCACATTTGCTCCACCCGAAATCAATGCGCCCGCCAACATATATGGGCGAGATGGTCGTATTTTGTGATTCCACAATCGTGCCCCGTGATTTCCGGTCTCGGTGACGTTTTTACGTATCCCTCATCGTGTCAACAGCGGCGGACAATTATGATTGGATTCGGTTTGCTTTTTCCCGCTAATTTCCACCTTATGGACTCTAAGGGATTTCAATTTGCAGTCCCTGTGGGTCTCTCCGGGTCTTTTCATTGGTCCCTAGAATCCAGAACAGGAAGGAGACCCTTGCGGCCAGTACTTGTAGTAGCAAGACCAGTTCATTGAAAATGTCGACAAATATGTCACCCGAAAGTGTAAAACCAGATCCATTCAATTTTTATTGAAACTTTAAGTAGTTAGCGACACAATACATTTGTACGAGACATTACTGTGTCTGCTTGAGTTAGACGAAGAACTTAGAGACGCCGTGCGTATTCGTGACATCCAGTACCTTATCTTGGACACCCCCAAACCAATACAGGCGACCTAATGCATCGCCGTTTTATGACAGGGAAGCTTTCTCGACATGGCAGCTGGTGACATTCTCTGCTCGTCAGACCAACTAGTGCTTTTGAATTTAGTTTCCACGATCATGGCATCTATTGTGTTCCCAGAGAAATTCCACGTGTTTGTGTGTTGCTTTCGTGTTGGATGATGGCACAGAGGCGGCCGTCTCCAATTCAAGAAAAACCTTCACCCAGCGTCTGCCCAACATTTGAGAGATTTTTCGCTTCGCGGATGTTTGTTCAACCACGGAGGCCTTTGGGTGTGGACGACACCAGACGACGACGCCGACAAGACTATGCAATTTCCAATCCAATGTAGGTCGGGTTGGTCTTATCTCTCCGGCTGGTGGTGATGGCCGATTCCTTGGCGCGAACTTTGAGCATGACTCCGTTTCAATCACCGAAGCAATGACTAACCGCGTAAATCATCACCCGAGTGTCCGCACAACTGCGGATGACAGCTGAATGAGTTTGACTGTCAACCAGAATCGAGACAGACGGTGATTTGCATCTGTCTACCTCCCTCTCGCTTCCATTTGTCAAACAGAACGAAGTGTTTTCATTCACGATTTCTGGAACCGTCTTTTAGCGATTCAACCGATTCGACGTCCCCAATTCCGACGAATATGAAGCAGAGTCACGCTTGGCATTGTTCCTCCCAATTACTAACGCTTTTTCGGGGATAATTAGATTATCCACGTTCCCGGTGGGCCTCACAGACGACTTTTTGACCTCGTTTATCAGTCAAACTGGCCATAATTGGTTGCCTTATCTTGTTAAATATGCGTGGCATCCCATCGGGGAAGAAGCGAACAGATTCGAGTTGGCAGTTCGTGCTGTCTACCCCTCCACCCCCACCACCCACCATTTCTGCATAATCATCGACATCTCTTGGCAGGGCAATGTGGACGCTGTGCCAATGCGCGTGAGTAATTGGTCACTCCGCGCATCGCTCCTGTCCTTGATTGAGAATATGAAGAAGCAGATAGTCGTCGCTGTCTTTCCCCCCCCCACTCTTTCTTGAAATTCGTTAAATTTTTGATGCATTTTAGGCAGCTGCGAAGAGGTATTCTTTAGAATTTAAAATATTACTTCATCCACCATCCAATGGGTTAACTATCTATTCTCCTACCAGGCCTATTAAGCCCCGTCTCCAATTTTATCGTCTGTAATTATTATCAATCCAAATAACTTGAACATCAACGAACGCAGTACGCTCTGATCCCTATATCACGGTCTTCGTGAATGTCCATGGCTTTACCCTCATCGTGTTTTCCAGGCCTCCGGGTTTACGAACCTTTTGAAAATAATTAATTTTTCTACTTGGGGTTATCTATGTCTTTATTCACAGCCACGATCATTCATCGCAGTTCCCCAAGTTGTTCCCTTCTGGCTTAACGTGTATCAAGTGACACCTCCAAGCCCACCACCTCTCTCTATATTTTTGTCCACCTATGCGTAGATCGGATCGACCTTTGCGGAGGCTGTATTGTTTGATTGTCACAAGAACTGCTACATTCATTATTTGCTAATCCATTTTCAGCGACGCTGGACCTATTAAATCACGATATTCATCTTAGTTCACTTGTCTAATACCCCACCCCCCCCCACTCTCACCACGAAGTTTCCGTTCTTGTGAAGGTTTTCATCGTCTTGGTCAAAGTAAAGTAAATAAAATGTTTTTAACCAGAGACTGCCATGGCTGCTGACACGATGATTTCAATCTAACGCCATGTTAAGTGTTTACCTCACCTTCCCCCAGATGCCGTGGTCGTGATATTTCAAGTCCATTCCGCGGCATTGGTGCAATTGACGCAGGGATCCGACTTCCAGAGATCCTCTATCACGATAATTATCGAGTTTCAAGACAACACCAGCCGGCTCTTGCATAAACCTATACCTTGTCGTGTGACTAACTCCACGGATCACCAAAAGCCGGGAACTGACGCCGAGGATGCAGGGCTTTTTCCCTCTGGAGGTTGTTACCAAACTCTGAGTGCAAAGGTCGTTAACCGTGGCAAATCACCATGAGGCTGGTTCATCGTCTAGTCTCTTTCAAACGGCACAATTTGGAGATTCGGGTCTTTTGGGCAACCATCGTTCGTGTTGATCGCCTATTGCACAATCTCACAGATATATGTTCAGCAAGTTCAATTGTTTTCTTGAAGAAGAAAATTGCTACAGCTAGCAAGGTATTATAGTGTGCCGATAAAAACTCACAGTCCCTCTTTATGACGCGCAATTTTCAGGCTGGTTGTGTAGGAAAAACAGCATGGTTTGTTGTTGATGGGACGATGTCTCTTCCATAGCAAGAAACCGCTGGTGAGGAATTCCCGCATGCCCGATGATCAATCAAGCCTCTGTTTACATAACACTTTAGGTGCAGCCCTCTTGCGACACGTCGGCACTATTAGGTGAATTAACTCGTCTTAAAAAAACGACTATAATAGTTCGCTGGAGTCAGTGGGGGCTTTTCGGCGTTGGACAGGCGGTTAAATCCTCAAATAAAACGTTTTGTCTTGCCGGCTTGTTGGTCCATGCGTTCACGCATTTGCTGGCGGCTAATCCCCGCTAATCACTGTGAGACTGCATTCATCCTTGCAATCAGTGCATCATCCAGAGGGAACTGAAGCGGATCGCGTTCCCCTCCCCCCTAGTTAGTGTCCTATTGTCGCTACCCTTTTCGGAATCCGATTATCCTTCTCCCGTGTTTTTGAATCAAAATCTATCCAAGCAGCGGATGCTTTGTTGGGGTTTTTAGAAATTGAAGCATAGCCCAATCAAGTGCAGTAAACAATGTTTCCGTTAGTCTGGGGAAAACATTCCAACCCCACCTCCCCCCACCCCATCTCCAATGGAGTGGAGTTCAAATTTAAAGTGTCCGCGCGCGCGCGATAACACATTTCCGTGCCGTCCTGTGCCATTGCGTGTGATAAATCGCGTTGCGTTGTGGTTTTTGCTGGCAATATGAAACACGATTTAAGGGATCATCGTGCACTTGGGTATGCCTAAACCATCCCAACATTTGAAGACTTCTGTCGAGCTTTTAATTAGGCCCCTACATCACCCACCTTAATAATACTTACATGTGTGGCTATGCCCTAATTGGAACCCATATCGGCTTTTAGCTGACGTGCCTGACTCTTCTTAATTGAAATATGTTGCGAACAGCAACACCTGTTTCCTTTCAGTGTTGATGATAGCATGTTTGAGCGCCCCGAACGAAGTGAATCACCTTTAAACACTGTCAGAAAATAAGAAAGGCTAAGGCGAATCAAATGGTTTCCCCTTACCCACTCCTTTTTTCCTAATGTCCTCTAAATATGCCGTTGTCGAGGTACCCGTCAAGCATGTGGGTTTACCCCGTTAGTCTGACAATTGAGTTTGTATTAAAGTCGTCAAGTTTATCAAAACGGTGTCTAACAGACCTTCGTTTGACCACGTTATTGTTCTCCGGTTTAGACCTGCAGTCCAAATTACACCCGAAAATTTGGCAGGGGCTATTGTTATGCACACCCCGGAGCTAGTTGTTGTACATCGAGCTGTGAATTCGCAACCACTCCTCCCATGTGGTAGTTAATCGGTGCCGAATCCGATTGTTCGCGTATCCTCACCCCCCTCCACGAGCAATATCTGGGGGTCTTGGTCGTAAGGTAATCCCTCACTCTCTCGCTCACCCTTCTCCTCCCAATCGAATCCAGGTTTCGGGAATGACTCATCCTTCGTGCGCGTGGGATATGACATGCGACAACACCCTGCAGCCTCCCACCACCACCACCACCATCAACAGCAGCAGCAGCAGCAGCAGCGGCATCATCTCGCCTCCACGTCAGGCGTGGCCAATCAGCGCTCAGCGCTCGCAGCTGCCAGTGGTGCAGTAGTTGCGAACGCAGACCTCATGACTCAGTCCCTCATAGACTGGCCACCGGACGGAAGCGCCAGCGCTCAGCAGCAGCAGCAGCCGTCCTCTGCCTCATCCAGTCTCCAGGATCACCAGCGCATCTGTCATAGAATGAGGGCCGTCCACCTGACAGATCGCCAGCGTCATCCCCACCCCAGCATCGTTTTGTCACCCCAGGAGGCAGCCTCCCTGCCCGTCTACCACCAAGGCAGTCGTCGGTACTTTGTCTCCACCTCGTCGTCGTCCAACAAGACGTCTCCGGTGGAGGTGTCGCCGCCCTACTTCTTCCAATCACAGGTCTCCTGTCCTGCCCACCTTCTGGGAGGCAAAATGGGGACTCCAGACGACGCCATCTGGACGGATGGAAGCGGGCTGCTGGAGTATCAGACTGCTCCACATGGCTACCCCGGACAGCCGTACATGTTCTGGCCGGCTGGGGGTCACTCTGCGACGCATGTCTTTGGGGGTGGTGGAGGTGGCAGGAGGCGGCGAAATAACCATAGCAACAGCCACCACTCGACGCAGCCCATCATTGTGCCTGCTGGAGATGGGCCAGGTGGCTATCCGTCGAAATCAGGATCCATTGTTGGGCATAATGGCCGCCCGCAAGTGCTTGTCACCGGACGACAGAAGAGCAAAAGGGCGGCGGATTTCACTGCTCTTGCAGACATGCCCGTGGAGGAACAGCCGTAAGTCGTCCGAATTGTTCACCATGGAATTTAAGTTCCACGTTTTCGTTATAGGTTGGTTCTTATTTATTTTTGCGTCCGTTCAATTTCATTGGTTGCCTTAGTAACGTGCACTTTCTTGATTGACCTTTGCTCATCTATTGGGATATCAGCGCGTTAGCGAATCGGCGTTTTCGGCCTCCCTCTTGTGGGAATCACAAACCCCACTACCCTGGGTATCTAAAATTAGTCACAAAACCATCTGGGGTCCCCCTTGATTATGCATTATTCGTCTGGGGATCTGGTGATTATGTGGCCTAGCTAGTAGTGACGCAAGTGTCCACAATCGCATTCACGCATGCGAAGGGGGCTTTTCGATAACTGGGTGTCATGAAAAATTATAATTTCCACACACATACTTGCTGAGATCAAATTATTACATTCTCGGTTGCGTTTTTATTCACGAAGCGAGAATCCCCGATTAGGTGCCTCTTATTGTCACTATTGCTGACGGAGATGTGATCAAACTGCTTCTCTGGTATCGGCTCCCATGAACAGAATTCAGAGCTTGAAATCCCTGCATCGCAGAGAGGTCTTGGGTTGCGTGGACCGAGCGTGCGCGCGTGCGTGTGTGCGTGCGTGCGTACACGCAACATAGATCTCTCACGTCTGCTCGACCCCTCCCTACAATCTCCCACTCTCTGCCAGTGCGCCACTATGCAGTTCTGCGTTCAGCTGTTCTTGTCACAATAGTACAACCACGGCCTCGTGCCGAGTCACACGTACGCACCATATTGATCGATTGCGCACATGCGTTCGCCCTGACGAGTTCGGCTGGAGGCGATCGCACTGCCGCGCGCGTGCGTGCGCGCGCGCTTAACTTCACGCCCAGGTGTTACGTACGTATGGACACACGTGCGCACGCATGCACGCACCCTTCAACTGTGCAATAGTCGTGTCCCTTTATATAGTCCGTGTTCGTGGCCATTTTTTTGGAATTAAACTATTCTTCTTGTTGCAGATGGTTCCATGGCATATTGTCGCGCCTCGACGCTGAAGCACTCCTCCGATCCGCGCCTCCGGGCAGTTTCCTTGTCCGAACCAGCGAAACCAACAAAGCGGCCTTCTCACTGTCCATCAGGTGTGTTTATTTATGCAGTGGCTGTCTGCGTGTCTGCGTGTGCATCGTTCGCGTCTCCAAACATGCTCCAGTCTTCTAAACAGTTTCTTTACCGGTCTCGAATTCGCAGATTCTTGTGGTGCCGCAGTCACCAACCCCCCAATAACAATGATAATTATAATAGTAATAATAATAATCAATCAACTATGCTACTTGCCCGATATACAATAGGTACCCGGGCAAAACATGATCCCTGGAACAATTGCTCAAGATTGGGGGGGGGGTGAATTCGTTTATCACTTTTATTTAAAAATGCCTCCGTGTTTACTCTGGCAATTCAGGGCGTTTTTTTACGAGTTAAACATCATTAAACAGATCGCACCAAAAAGCCACAGCAATGATGCGTGTGTCGACCCGTCGCTGTGCTTCTCACGACAACAAAATTGAGTTTCTTGTCATTGGTAGTATTTGGAACTCACGCGAGTAAGATTAAGGGTCTTCTGTAAATGGAGGGATGTGTCATGCAGTTCTACGGCAAAATGAATGGTGAGATATCGTGAGTCCTATCAGTCTATTTCCGCCCCCCCGGGACGTATTAGCTTTACTTTCATTGGTCAAATACGCACCGTCGAGCAGTTCACCCTACGAATTCCGTGGCTATTAGAGATATGGAGTTTTGTATAGCGGAAATGCTACAGTAGATGTGGATGTCGATTTTCCTACAATCCACGAAGCAGTAATGCTTTGCTGCAAGATCACTTTTGGTAGAATACCTTGGATTCGGCTTTTTCCACGGTGAAAAACGACTAACCTGGTTAGTAGTTAATAGGGGAGGGGGAGATGAACATCCTCTTCCCTTATTAATTAAGATTGGTGTCTGTTCCAGCCTCTTGTTAACTCAGAAGTGGCTCCGTGATTGGTTGAGTGTATCAGTTGTGTGTCCGTCTGTAATAATCCAGCGACCGGTTGGAGGCTGTCGGGGGAGGGCGGAAACCGGCTGCTGCTACTGCATCATCCGGAATTCGACCAGACAGAGTTCCATACGTGTTCACTGTGTTTTGAATGATGCAGCGACACTTTCATGTCGTCATGAGGCACCAACAGTGCCCCCCCCGGTGTTTCCAAATCACAGCTTCTTCCGCTAGCGTTGGGTGGCCGCGATTCTGCTTTCGCCTTATTATACCCGCACTTCTGACAACGGTTCTCCAATCATTCCGAGTTCGTTGGTTTGGCGATTTCAAGCACCGATGTGTATAGAAGCGGCGATGCCATGTAGAAAAAACACGGAGCAGTGGTGGTGGCGGGGGAGGGGGTAGGATCGAGGAAGAGGAAGAGGCGGAGACATCTGCGAATCGCCGAGAGCCAATGCGAAACTTCCCTCGATTAAGCCACCTCGAAGATCTTCTCGTCTTCCGACTCCATCTACGGTAGACGCGATTCGTTGGTCGTCAATTCTCCCATCTGCATTGGGTTCTCTAGACTCGGGCGAACTCGCGTTCTAGGTTTCCAGTTGTAGGATAAAGGATATAGGGACGCGTTAGCAGTTGAGCCGCGAGGCTCTGTCGTCATGTTGGTCTCTGTGTTGCCCCTAAGGAACACGGTTCACGTCCGATAACCGAAGTTTAGCTACGCGTGTTCAGGCTATTGTTACCTGCAAAAGTGGTGTGATCGGCGGGAAGGGATACCTGGTGTTTCCGGCATTCCCGGTGGCGCTTGGACACCGTCACCATAGTCCCAAGAACCCTTCTGGAAATGTCATTCATGAAGCAGACACATCATCTAGTTAGAGGAGAGGGGCCCGCGAAAAATTGAACTCGATTCCGCACGAAAAGATGCAACTTATCTCGGGATATACAACCATTTACAATTATTTACTTGATTATCTTGAGTCGTTCGGGTCGATTTGTACGGTCTACATTAAGAAAAAACATATTTTCTCGGGCATATCTGTGATAATTGATGTTTTGGATTCAGCTTGAATAAATCGCGTGGTGTGTTCATTGACATAACCAAGGCAATTTCGATTCAACGACGCGTTCTCATCGTCTTTATTCATCGACAATGGTGAAATTTCTATGAAGTCTCGTGAATTCGTTGTACGGTCGACGTTCTCAACATCACTTCCAAACTCCGTTATGAATCATTAGCACCGAACGCGGTCAAGGTTATATCCTATTTCATCCGTGCTGTTCTGTTACATGGGAGACTGATAAGTTAATCAGACTCTCAGATTGTAGTAAGGCTCAAATGACCTTGAATTTATTCATTGGCGACCTGGACTTCGCAGCCGATATCGTTGGCCTGAATCGAATAGACGAATGTCCAAAGGCCGTCGGGCTGGAAGTCAACGCATCACAACCCAAAGTTTTCAAGAAAAACACACACGAACACCATTGCCAGCGCATCTACGTCAACGGCGAACTAGTTCAGTATTTTGGTTCCACTATCCTCCTGAAGAGTCAACCGAAGAATGAAATCTTACGACCTGTGGATAGTACCAGGAAAGCCTTCACCAGTTGCGCACAATGCTTTGGGGTCACAACGACAGCGTCCTCCTGACTAAAATGCGTTTGACACCCACAAACGGTTCTTAAACGGTTCTTCTACGCGTCGAAGATATCAAACAAGTGCAAGTGTTGAGCGTCTCTGGCTCTACGAAATTAGCTGTCGCGTGGCAAATACCAATGAGCTTACGGCTTCATTGGCTTCACCAGGTTCTACACCGGGAAAAACGCAGTGCTTTCGAGCAGTCGTCTTTCGCAGTCACAATGTCTGTCAAAGCGGATGTCGAGCGCTGTGAGCTGCAGTCTAGCTACGGTGTGCGCTGCTAGAACCAGAACCACACCATGGTCATCTCTGACCGTCCATGGTTCGGAGTTCATGGGCGGTTGCTATTCGTGGCTCCCTAGTCAAGCCGTCGCAGCCTTCAACGGGGGCGACAGCGAGGATTCGGGTGGTTAAACAGAACCGCTTTTCTGATAGTTTTATCTCCTCGGATCGTGCCTTCTTACGTGCCTCTTACATCGTTTCATGTTCCAAGTCCGACCGGATGCAATCAGGAAAAGAAAAAAGTTCGGAATTCCAACTCGAGGGTGTGTTCGAGACGGTACTCAATTGCGAAAAAAGTGTTTTTTATAAAATTGGGAACTGAATTAATATTTTTGAAAAACACCAATAAATACGGTTTAGAAACGAAATTATGATTATTTTGATCCAGGATGTGAATCGCCTCATTATGTTCGCGGATACACAACAGTTTGTTATCTTTGTTCGTCGTGGAGAAAATAGCTGCGTCTAATTTAACCACTATTGTCTTCCATAATCTTACAGGCGCGACCGCGATTTTCTCCACATGAAAATCTCCTTCGACCCTAAATCAGAGGCCTTTATTCTCGGGGAGTACAGCCAGCCGTATCCCACGGTGCCCATTATGGTCCACCACTACTCTCGAAACCTCCTACCCGTCCGGGGAACGAAGCCGGTGCTGCTGAAGTACCCCCTCTATCGCCCCATGGTCCCCTTCAATCTCCAGACTCCCTGAGTCAAAATACCCTCGCCACCGACGCCACCACGTCGTCTTTCATCGCCCCCTCCTTTACCGGTGATGTCAACTCCCCATTATTCGCGTACTGACGCTGGCAGAACTCTAAATGTCCCCTAGGACAGACACTATACACAATGCCCACTGCCAGACCCAAGTCGTTGTCTTTTATTCCTGGAATACAAAACGAAAACGCTGAACTCAATTCTCTCGCTCACAATTGGTTACCCGCCAGCCCGGTCGTAGTACAAACATCGAACCGAAACTAACTCGAGAAAGATACAGTACTCCATCAATGAGTACAATCACGCACACACACACACACAAACACAAAAACACAGTTTTCTCTACGTATTAACACGGTTGATATAATACTCTATATATATACCTATTGACCAGGACTATTTTGCGTGTGTGTGTGTGTGATTATGGACGCTAACTAAGGATTTACGACACATTGGTGTTATTATTATTCGTAAACCTGATTTCAATTTTGACTGTTAAATAAATATATGCATATTCCGTCATTCCTCGGGCGTTGTGTTTGCGAGTTCGGATTTCTGGTATTATAATACCAATTGTAACAAAAACGTAAAGAATATATTACTTGTCCAATTCTACAGATTATGTTTGGAGAGATTGACAGCATTGAAGGGGACACGTATGAGCGCACAGAACTCTGTTACTTCACTTGGTGTGATACCAGGCACAATTTGGGAGGATGATGTACAGGGGCGCGGAGCCCAGGCAAGCAAACGGCATCTGTGAATATGTTTACTACTGCATTATTTAAGTAGTAATAATTTAATGGTTCCCGAGATAGTCGCAATCTGGATTAAAATTTGAAAAGATGTCAGCCGCATTTATGCATCTAGTACCACTTACGTGCGTTCGTCTCACCTTGCAAAACAACCCTCCGAATAGCTTGGAGCGCTAGACGGCGGCTACACTCCGGTAATGTGGGGGCCAAGCCAGATTCGCGTCGTCGGGAACGCAAATCGAGTTGTCTCCAACATACAGTTGACTGGACGGAGTAGGCGATCAGCTCCCCGATTCGGCGGTTGTGTTCTACCACAACATGTATCGCTGCTGCTGCTGCCTTGCAGGAAGATGCAATTGTGATGTGCAATGGTGCTAGAGGTGTCCCTGGATCAAAAGCCGAGCGGCGTTCATCCGTACACCTCAAATCCAAGAGTCTTCATGCAACTGTGGCTAAAGGCAGCATTAATGAATCCGACCATCCTTTAGTTCGAAGAGATAGCTGTATGACGAATACGACCAAGCTCTTGTTAATGTAGGCCAGTTTTGAACCCGCTAGGTGCGCTTGCATTGCATATACCTGAACCAAAAGATGATTTAAATGGGCTTATTCGTCTCTGGATCAATCCCAAAATATATTTTCAACCGACAGTTTTTTAAACACAGAACTTAAACAATCAAAGCAATCGAGTCAACAAAATGGCAATGGCATTGCTTTTTTAAAGCCACAAAATAATAAATTATGTATATACATGTATAATGCAGAGAATCCGGTCTAAATTATAATTTAATGTTTAAAACATATTGTAATTAACTTATTTTCGTTCACTTAAAATAATTTAATTAATAATCCTTTGAGAGGGTATTTAATGAAGGAAACCCGAAACACATATTACCATCTAATGTTGAACGTATTCGGTATGTTGTTGAAAACTTCGTTTGACATCGAAAACATGCCGTACATGAATTAGACAGTTTGGCATGAATAAACAAAGTTTCCAAGGTCACTGTACATGCGCGATATTGACGTGATCGGGTTTTGATGGTCGGAATTAGTATGTTTTCCGTGTTTTATCGTAATGAATGAACTCGTGATCGATTGGCATGCCATTGCTTTTCAAATGACTCTCCCAATTCGATTAATCGAGTGCGCCTTTAAGGCCGACCATTTCAGCCCTAGTGTGCTTAATTTGATATATTCAGCGATCACGTGGATGCCGTTGGCGCGGTTTCTCAGTTCACCGTTTGGAGGACCTTGGGGTGACCCATGACCCCATCAAACCCCTTTGTTTTCCCTGACCTCCGACGTATTGACCTTTTTCACCATCGGTAGGCTTTTTGAGATAATTTCCTTGTCTAGTGGATTATCTAAGCATTAATGCCATAACACCATTCTTCATCGGAATTCATATATTTTTTCCTATCTAGTTTCACATGTATTCCCCTCTCATCCCTTCTATTATGGTCTGCCTCAACGTGAATCCCTTTGACCAATGCGAAGATGTACCGTTAAACTTCTCCAATCAATAATATAATAATAATAATAATGGTATTCGCTTTATTAAGGTCACGAGGACCATAACTTTCAGTATTAAATGTTGCAACAGACAAAAATGATACAAGAAGTTGCGATTGTACATAGCAGGTGTAAAATAATTGAACAAGAATGAACGAAATAAAAACGAGGATAATTTGCAAGAAAGGCAAATTAAACCCTCGAAGTGTACAAATTTTGGCAAACGCGTAATGGCGGCCATTGAAAGGCCTTTTCCAAAACGCTCAATTTATCAAAATGTAAACTGCTCCATATCGCCATTCAGTCATCAGTAATTGTTTTCCGATTGTTAGTTTCACCAGAAAAGGGTAAAACAGATACTCAGAGACGGTGTTCCTATGTAATATTTGTAATGATAGCAGTTTTGCTGCGATTACCCATATAATGTTCAGCCTTATTAAGCACTTACTTGCAAGTGTTCAGTAGCAATATGACCCACCTTTTTCGAGGAGGTCAGAAACGGAGCTCGTATTGTAATGACAACAATGGTAGTTGTGTTGAAAGCGGTGGCAAGCAAGTTTATCTTACTGAGACCCGCGGGTTTCAGCTGTCTATACAGTGCTTGGTATACGCTAATCAGAGGTCGCCACCTTTTGGTCACCGTCTAGGATGGAAATAAAAGCTATCTGCTCCATCCCGAGTGAGGCAACTTACTCTCTCCCTCAATGCAAGATGTTCGACGCAGTATCTAACACAGCCACAGCTTTTTTCCGCTCCAGTCGACGAGACTCAAGTGAAATTCTCCCTTCTCCCAACACTTGGACCGGCCTGGTAGTTTACCCGTTATAAGCCCCCGGCCTATTTTCACCCAAAGAAAGCCTCAGTCGGATCGCCATTCATTGGTATATAACTGCGCGTATTATTCATCTTACTGTGCTGCCTGGAACGGGCTCGTCGTTCTGTTGGGGACGCCAGCGGTACCAAATTCCCAAGAAGCGTCATGAACTCGCCACTCCCGAAGCCGGCTTAGCCATCCGCAGGAGATTGCCTCAGCTAAGAATAATAAGAAGAAGAATAAGTCCGGTTGCTGCAGTTTGTCGTAAAACACACCTTTCCCCTTGCCCCAGCGCAGGTCTAACTTTCCTTGGGTCAGAATGCTCCAACTGGAACAGCGTCATCCATGCTTATCGGATTAGGAAAAGCGGTCACTATTATTGATTACGGGCAATGAAGCAAGTATTTTGAAAATCCTCAATCCATCCTTTGTGTTTGACATCGCATTTCTTCAAATTTTATGGCTGTTTTGTCGGATATTTCGTTGCCGGTTGTTTGAGTGCGTCGATCCCAGAGGATCTTGGATCGCCAGGCCCCGCGAACGCACGCACGCCCCGCCTTCGAGTGGAGCATCCGCTTGTGTTAGTAATAATAATAATAATCATGAAATTCGTGTCACCAGGACCACAAATTTAAGCTTTTATGAGTAGCCAAACTCGACACAAAGAGCGTCTCCTGTCTAAAAAGTTCTGGTGAGGCGAAATTCGGAAAATAAGGAGGTGCGATATGCAGCCGTTTTGTTGCGATCAAATGGTATGGTCTTCTTTGCAGTGGTCGGAAGATATTTGTATTGAGACCGACTATAGTAGAGGCGACGAGAGAACCACCTGTGAAATGGCGATGAATTATGGCAATGTGGCATGTCGCGGACACAATTGGCTAAATAGAATCTTTCATTCATAAATTATAGACCCTCTAGTATGAATACGTAAATAACGAGATGATGATGTTTCATTCAATTTGAATTTGAAAAGGAAGCTCCAACTTGAAAGACAAAATGCTCGGACACATTTTTATGGTTGATAAAAGTAAATCATGGAAAATAAAATGTAAAGATTCTTTTATTTCCTACACGCGCGCCCCCAATCGATTGCACAATTAAAAGATGCCAATTGGTCAAGATATTGCTGCCGCCATTTCACATGACATGCCCAGTCGAGTTAACTTGTGTGTACAATAACGGCACACATTTGAGTGATGCAATTTTTAAAACAATGCAAAAATGAAATGGCAGAACATCTTAATAACCAAAGTAAAGCCTACCTTTTCATTATTCGTTTTAATTTGCTTCTATTCAGCATGCAAATTTGTCAGATCATTTGGCGTCACCCTGTATATGGAGAGCGTCCACGAGACATTTATTAATCACAAATCGCGTCTATTTGCGGCTGAAACGAAGATCCAACGTTGTAATGAATCCTTTTATTTCGTCATATGAATGCAGAAAAGTGTTGGTATTAGTGAATAGTTAATGATGAATGACGAACGGTCACGAAAACCGTTATATAGTAATGGAATTCACGTTTTGAGTCAAATAGTCGACGCATCTCAGCGCACACGAACTTAGCAACGTGTTAGCAAAGTGATCAAGGTTGTACTGACCTTAAATGGTGTGTTTATTTATTCAAAATGCATGATATCCATTGGACTGGCACTCCATTGGCCAACGCACACCACACCGCATTCGGTGACCTTAACGTGGATAAATTAAGACACCATCGACGACACTTGTCCGGCCCCCACACACGCCCGACGTGTGTCCAGACAGGACTCGCCTGCAGCGGGCGCTAAGCATCGCGCATTGTCGGCGTTTTCTGCCCAGGTCGGGCCCTAACTATTGTTTGAATAATAAACAATATCGTGCCATTCTGATTTTTGAGCCACGAAGTCTTCGAATTACAACAAGGTCACTAAAAACCTGTCCTTCTTGAAGTAGTGGGCCAAAGGTGGCGTTTTTTTCGTGCGTCTAACTCCTGCTGGAAGATGAGTCGGCTGCTTAATGAACGACATATCCATGAAGCCTACTTTTGCGAATATGGAAACACATGTGTTTGCGTCCACAGTGCAACCCAACACAACCGACCACACATGGAACTCGGGCTGGTTGAATGCGTCCAGTTTGGGATGCAACTCGGACACAAGATCGCTGGATTACAGACGCACCTCTGTTGGATTGCTGGTGGAGGTTTACAGAACGCAGGTCTGCGGTTAAGAGCAACGTTCAAGAAACGAATCTTATGTCTGGCTGTCTGTTCGCAGTTGCTGAGAAGCTCATTTTTCCGCCGTCAATGTCCCTATCCTCTTATATTAGTGAGTGACCGTGGGTTCGAGTTGTCCTAGGTAGCGTTTTATCCGGATCAATGTGACCTTGACTCGGGGGCCAATGGGTGTCACCGGTAGTACCGCTTGGTTGAAGCTGTGATTAAGTCGGGTTCAGTGGAAAAGTAAGAAATCCCCCATTTGGGGTTCAAGTCACTTTTGCCATTACATCTCAGCCGATCGATTTGCAGCTAGACACGCACATTTATATCACTGGCTAACGGGATATTGCGCCCCCATGCAATAGGGCCATTAACCTGCATCCTATTGGATATTGCCTTGAACATTCCACCGACCACACCTAGTCGAGTTTAATGTGAATTCAAAAGCAATCGGCCGATTACTTTCGGAGATTTGAGCCGACTATCAAAACACGCATTTAATTTTTATTTATAGATATGGTGTGAGCCATGTTTTCAATCCAACACCCCATCATTCTCCTCACGCATATTATGCAATACATCCATGTCAGTGTGTCTTAAAGTCTCATATTTAAGTCAGTGGCACCAATTCAACTAAATGGATTAATCAAAAAACCACAAATTCCAAGATTTAAGGCCATGTGGCATTATATTTTATGAGAGTACAATTCTGGTAATTCGTCGGCCCAACTGATGTGGTTTCACCCCTCAAAGGAAAGTTACCGCGTCTTGATTGTGTACACCACATTTGGCTTTCCAGGACTGTTGCTCCGCGACCACACAAAACACCTCACACCGTTTTTTGCTGCCTCTTCCAACGTACCACCATGCTTTTTATTTCTGTTCTGAACGTTAAAGGATACCGAACATGTGTCCACAAAGCCCCCCACCCACATAAGCGGATCTACAAGCACAATGCGGTTTTAGTTCTTTCAGAACACTTACAAGGGACCAGAGACAACGCGGTAGAACATTCAGCTGTAGAAATTTTCAATCACACTGGCATTGTGTTGCAGGGGCCAATTTACCAACAATCGCGTGTCTCCAGACCTTAGTATAATAGGTCAATCAATGTGGATATTTTTTTCCTCTTAGCTAGAGCTGCATGTAAAGCCAAAACGATCACTGTGACAGAAGAGGCTACATTTTGTTTGCCGATTTAGTCGACTTACTGTGCTTTATAAATGCATTAAAAAGCCTCCGTAAACAACCCCTACTTGTCCGGTGTGTTTGGTGTTTGTTTGAGAGGGTTGAATGGTGACATTGAGTGACGGATTTGGTGTGTGTTTGGTGTTGTGGAGCAACCGGTCTGGATTGAAAACAAGTTGGAAAAACTCACCAGGACTTTGAACCACGACCACGAGAAATAAAATGCTACTAGCAGGTCTATCCACGATTGATAAGACTCTGGTCCCAAAGTAACCACTCCTGCGCCGTCGATTCTTCATTTACAGGCTGGACTGCGTCCTTTGGCTGCCGTGGACCTTCAATGGGCCAGAGAATGCGGCTTTTCAAGGCTTCCTGAGCTGCGATACTTACTTCAACTGTAAACCCACGTGATGTGAAGCCCAAGGTCGGTGTCGAAAGAACACCGTGCACTTGAGCCTCATCTCTGTCCATCCATTGAGCAGAATATCCACCTAGTTCTTCCACGCAGAGGCTGGAATTTCGGAATCCACCAATCGGACGAAACACTGTTCAATGGAAAGCCAAATAGTACCTTATTGGGTCAAATCGGTCGAGATGAAACGGTTAAAGGCTTTTGTTACAGCGCAACACGTGGGTATTTTTAATTTATCTTATCATGCGAACGTCTACTACGGATACTACTATCCAAGACAGCAGACCTCCAGTCCATTATCAAAACCATGTCCATTGATCCTTCCTCACAACATGAATATTGTAGAACATCCCAGGCGGATGTGATGTTGGACACCGTGTGGTTAGAAAACTGTTTTTTATATCAAACCAAACAATTCTTTAAATGACAGCATAATAAATGGGGGATAACATGCTGTAACAGTTTGTCTGTGCGGAGGAGATAAATTGTAATAACGCGAAACAGTTCCGGAATATTTATAAACCTAACACCCGAGTTATAGTCGCTAGCACATAATCACGTGGTGCCTGTTCAGATAAGTACCATTATATTCGAGGTGGAAATGTCTCATTTAAACAAAAGATTACACGATAATTATAGATGGAAAGATTTAAGTGAAGCTAACAAGAATTATAAATTGCAAAATGATTTAGAATGACCCGTGATACCTACAAACCCGATGGTGATTTCGCGGAGAAATTATGTGAACGCCTAATTTATTGACGAGTGTCATTCAGTATTTAAACCGAGATTCGGGCCCATTTCCAGGCCTCAAAAACCACAATCGCCGTAGGGGTAATATGATTGGCAAGTTATTGACCCATTCCAACATGCGAGACAGCCCCACCCAAACCAATAAAATAGTATTGTGGGGTCAACTGACGACTAAGGTCAATTTTTTAATAATGATCATAATAATAATGGTATTTGCTTTATCAAGGTCTCGAGGACTGATACCTTCAGCATTAAAGTGGAGTATGGTGCCGGGATCTATGGGTAGTTACCCGTAGTACAAACACGTCCCGTTTACGCCTAAAGCTTCTATTGTATTCCGACATCTTTCTCTATCACTTTCAGCCCTCCATTTTATGACCCGTCATCCCTACAAACCCGAAGAGAGTAAGAAGACGGTGATTTCGCGGAGAAATTATGTGAACGCCGAATTTATTGACGAGTGTCATTCAGTGAGAAGGTTGAATCAAAAGTACTGAAACCTCGCAGGTCGTTTCACCACAAGCAAGCAGGACAACAGATACGCGGAATGCTACTCGAGTGGCTTCTATTGGCAATGATCTGGTTTCTCTGTGAGATAAATCATCCTTCGTCCCTCTTGTGTTTTTTGATTATATTTTACGATATTTTCATGGTTGGCGGCATTGCTAAAGTTTCAATGGGCCCTTCTGGCAAGTTGGCAATTTATTTCATACCTGTTTAATCCGAAACCAGATGCTAGAGTGAGGCAATTAGAATTCCTCTACATATTTTAACGATTCCCAGAAGTTCTTGAACAAGTGCCAAACGGAAAATAAGACAACAGAAGCATCAATTGGATGAAGTATTTTTCGTTGATTACAAATGAGTGACTCTGTTTCCTTGTCTACCCATCCCACCCCCCATACAATATGTTGTATTTGTATTAAATCTTAATGATTAATGTTTTCGTTCTCGTGGTCCTAACAAAGCCAACCTGTAACGGTGTATTGGAATTCCACCAGACGGAAATTTTAGTTGTTCCATCTCATTGCAAGATGTGTTCTGAGGAAGATCTCTGAGGGATCTTGGTCCGAACACTGAGTCATGCTCATTGTTTCCTGAAATCACTAAGTCGATTGACCTTTTTACACAGAGCCCGTCGGAAAGTTCCAAATCACCTCAATTCCCCTCGATTTCGGAGCGTGGCCGTCCATTCGAGCACATTATCGTTCGTGGATCATGCAAGATCGAACCCCCAGGTAGACCCAACCCGACTATCAGCCCCACTGAAACCACCCATCCACGAGGGTCAAGGCGTATCGCTGAAAAAACTGCAGATTCGTGTGTAATTAATGGTGTGGTTCTACATGTAATTTTCGATAAACACGTGAGGAGAATGTTGAAGGGAATCAACGGTTATGCGACGGAGTGCGGAATTACGGTTAACTAAAGATTAGCAAACACCGATCACTCCTCACTGCATTCGAACTCATCAAAACGCCGAGGGCCCAGCCTGCAGACTGACGCGTGCATCAAGGCTATCACGGACCCTTCCCGACATCGTCGCATGTCAGAACTCTTCGGTGAGTTTGTTGAATCAAAAATACTGAAACATCGCTGGTCGTTTCAGTACAAGCAACCAGAATAACATGTACGTGGAAATTAAATGGAATTCTATTTGGCGTTCATCGACAGTTCATCGACGCATATATATATATTACATCATCCATTGTATTTATTCTTACTATATTATCATTTGTTTACTTTAATATACATGCCTATTGTGTATATGAATGACGCGACTGAGAATTCAAGTTTGAATACGCTGAGTAGTGCCTTGATTCATATTCTCGTGAGTGATATTTTTCATATGAAACCAGGTAAGAAATAATGTTCTGGATCAATGAAATGGACCGAATTGACGAAGTCCGACCTGCTTCCACGCCATGGATCAGTCGAATTGGTACCCGTAGTGAGAGCCAAAATACGATCGTCTTAGCTTTCTGTTACGGAATGCCGTGTGATCGCGTTGACGACCCTCTGGTCCATTTGGAGTGAGACAATCCACGCCCTCCCAACCCTTCTCAACCTCCCCTCATCTCATGCGACCTTGTAGCGAAACCTCCCTCACTTCCACGCAAAGGATCAGTCGGGCAGTAACCTGTGGTATGAACAAGCCCCATTTTCTTTCAAAGCTCCTCTGGCATTCCAGCTTCTTCTCCTACCACTTTCAGAACCCCATTCTCATTTGTAAGTGCACGATACGTCAATCGTCTAGCTAATACTTCTTATACGTCGCGTTAGGACGGTCGTTTTGGGAATTCACTGACTGAGTACGGTTAATCACCTCCAGATTAATGATCTCCAGGACCTTAAATTAGGTCCGCACGCCATTTGAGGAGGACGTCTGTGGTGTCGGATAAAGTGTGCCTTTGGCCAGTCATCATTCATAAGAAAAGACCACTCCTCTAGTTATTACGCCTTATTCGCACTGTTATGATAGTAGCTTGGAGAAAAAGTTTGTTGAAATTTATTCACGAATCCGGGATAGTGTTTTGTAAAACGCAGCCGGTCGGTAGCACGCCGTATTGCCACCCGAATTTGTCTTTTTTATCAAGTGAATACCCCACCGTTAGCTGCACATTTGTGCGGCCAAAACCCCGCTATCCAAAAGTCCGAGACTTGAGTTTGATCCTTCCTGTAAGGCCCCGCCCTTTTCTGCCGATATCAAGCATCGCCGCACTTTTAAGCCTAGAAGGTCCGAATTCAATTCAAATAAAAACGTCCGTGCATTTTCATACTTTAAAATGTCTGCTATACGGTACTCGGAATTAATGAAAGCGAGCGCCGTGGTTTCAAAGGGACGAGGGTTGTGAATACATGGACTCTTCGAATGGCGCAATCTCGAAAACTTCAGACGGGGGCGGAGGTGGGAAGTGTTCGCTGTCTGCCGGATGCTGGCAACCAGCGAACATGGACGGTCTCGGCGGTAGGATACATGTTCTCCCTGAAATCACTCGAAACGGGGGAGCGATCACATCTCCGCGTCATTGAACATCTTCAAAGGCGGCCAATGGAGACGAGGAGGTGGCTCTCACGTTTATTGGCGATGCTGCGGGCTGGAGACGTTTAGTGGAGAATTGTGGTAGCTGACGCTCTGTGGGGGCGGACCTAAAAACCACAAAACACACAGGTTCCCCAAATATCTAAAAACAGCAAATTCAAAATCGACGTTTTATTTGTGGTCATAGACCCTGGGTGGTAATTTGCATGACACATTTCATGAGTTCGTCCAGCGCTCAGCTGCTTATGTTTGTGGTGTTTCCCGCGATGCTAATTTCGTGGGCTTGTCGAAGCCAGGTTAAGCCCAGCTTCCTCGAAGAGTTAGGATCGATAGCGGGTTTGCTGGGTGGCTGATTCAAAACCCGCCATTTCAAAGTGCGGAGAAGCAGTATAGAACCTACGTGGACAGAAGTTTCCGATGGAGGGGTGTTGTTGTTGCTGCTGCTGTTGGAGGTTGTTGTGGGGCTGGTGGATTGGAGGGAGAAATCGCGGAGCCTGCTGAAACGGCGCCTGGAACTGGTTGGTCTGGCATGCGGAGCAGCAAGAGTCGATGGAATCCGTGTGGGCGGACGATACCTCGCTGCCAGGAGCCCCACCTCCCTGGCGAAAGCTTTCGTAGCCGCTGCTCTCTCGGTCTCCACGCGATTCCTTCTGGCAGATTATGGCTGGGCGCGTACTCCTGTAAAATGGGCGATATTTGTTTAAGCGAAGTGACCGAAGTGACGATTATGCTACAGGTGGCGACGTGCTCCCGGTGCCATCCGAATAGGAGGAGGAAGTGGCCGATGCCTCATTCAAATCACACGGGGGCCACACTTTGAACTTCGGCTGATGCAGCAAGCAGTTTCCACCACTTCTGGGAAGCCTCTAGGTAACACGCCACTACGTCCGGCCGGCAATAATTCCGAGCTGAAGAGCTCGCCGGGCTTGTTGCTCTGACAAAAGTGCCTGCCGCCTGGAGTCATTTTAGTGTCTCGGTTATTAAGAAAAATAGCTCACTTACGTCCGGTAATTGGAGAGACTCTGGTGCATCCTGTTCATAAAAGCCGACGAATCTGCCAACTCAGTTTGATGTTGTTGCGCCACCTGTGGAAACCCCGCCTGGTGTGTTCGCGGATTGTAGAACTGAGGCCGCGACTGTGGTCTTAGGAGGCCATTGTCGCTGCTGGGGGCGTTCGGTAACCCCGTGCCCGCATACGCCCTGGGGAGGGAGGCAGTGGAGCGTCTTGGTGTGGGTGAATTACAGCCAGCACCCATGGCAACCTCAACTGTCTCGGATCCCGGACCCATCCGTCGCAGACGCCGCCTCTTTCGCGTTGCGTACCACCGTCTTAGGGCACCGAAAATGGACGGAAAAGTGAAGAACTTCGAAGTAGACCTCCGGGGTTCGTGGGGGGGTTCGGTTGTTGCATCTTGCGCTGATTGCTGATGCTCTTGTTGAGGTGGGAGGTTTGCGACACTCAGGGAAGGTGCTTGGGACATCTCGGAGTTTGCAGAAGACGGAAAAGGCATCTGTGCTGACCAGGCTTGCATAGAGGACTGGAGATACGGGGAAGTTGGGAGGGACCACGCTGTGGCGACCGGGGAGGGGGTTGTAATACGGCATCGGGGGTGGCTGATAGTGTCTCGGAGACCAGAATAGCTGCTGCTGTTGGATTGGTGCTATGGAGGGTTGGCATTGTGAAAATGGCGTTGCGGAGGGTTGAGAAGGCATCCACGGGAAGGAAACGGTTCGTTGGATGATGGTTGCAGTGGGTGTATCTGCTGCTGATGCTGCTAACGACACCTTTTCGGCTGAATGGTGTCGCTGGGACGTGGGCCATCTAAACATCCAAAAGAAATAAGGCTAGATAAAAAAGACTTGAGGGCGTCTAGGAGAGGAGGGGTGTAAAACACCGCTTACTGGTGATGCTTGGATGCCGGTTCCCTTTTGCCCGGATCAGGCCTCGCGATCTCACTGCATGTTACCGACTGGTCGGACCCCCGTCTACTGCCCGACCTCTTCACCATCTTCTCCCCGACTTCGCAACACGCGCACCGCACACGGCACGCGGTCTTGGAGGAGCTTTCGGCGTCGCAAAGCGCGCAGCCCTTTTCCAGCTGCTTCGGGCTGCATTTGGCACAGCTACTGCGATGTTTATTCTTCGGGCTATGGCGGTGTCTGCGGTTGCGGCTCTTCTGATGACTCTTGTGATGGCGCCGAGAGCAGCAGGATCTGTGGCACGAAGATGAGTGCGTTGAACGGGTATCGTCGACCCGGTCCGGCGTCTTTGGCACTCCAAGGTCGCTACTGACGTCCTTGACCCAGGCAGCAACGCGTTCAAACGACGCAGAGGCGTTCGGCGTCTTGCAGCGGTGGCAAGCCGCTGGGGAGAGAGACGATGGTCGGGCGACGGATGAATCACGAGGACGACTGGCGCTATCCGAACGAGAGGTTGGGGTTAGTGGTGTCGGCACCTCCGTGAAGTAGTCTGCTGTAGCCGTGGCCTTGTCTTCGAGAGCAGGAGTGGGCGTTTTGGGGCTCCTGGGGACAAAGGTTGTCCGGTAAACATACAAGCAACAAGGGTGGTCAATTTAGAGAACACATTTATCCTACCTGGCCCGATATACCGGCGTCTTCGGCTCATCTATTTCACACGCAGGCACCGTTTCGTCGCCGATAGTCACCCGCGAAAGCTGTTACGAAAAAAACATTTGCGGCATACATTGGCTAAAAATAAGGCCTTAACGTCTCACTGCAAATGTCTCAAATACCTGTGGCGTTGCGTAGGATGACCTGAGAAAGGATATTTGAGGAGTATCGAAAAAATGGTCGCTCAGAGAACTCCAGTTGAATTTTGAGTCATCGCCTAGTTTAGCAAATAAATAGGTGAATGCAAGGTTCATTTTATCAATCCTAGTCAATTAGACTGTAGCAACACCTACCGTTGGAGTGGTTGATTTGATTGTCGTCACAAAGCGCGCTTTGCTGGATGGCCAAATCAAGGAGGGTGTTCTCGCCTTCATCCTGTCCACCCCCTGTGACACTGCTGGGAGCCGTGGTTCCACCTTCCGTCTCCTCCGTGCGTTCGCTGATGTCAGACAGAACAGCAAAGCCCCGTCCACCAACCACACTCGCGCCAGACGGCGAATCCTTCCTACCGCCAGAGGTTTTTCCGTCTCCAGAGGAAGATCCACAGGAGGAGGCCTCCGAGGAGCACGAACCGCTACAGCTTCCGGAATCAGAATTTGCATCTCCCGTTTCTAGGGCATCGTCATCGATTGAGACGTACGTCGGCTCCTTTATCTCCAACACAACCACAGACGTTTCCTTCTCCTTCTCCTCCAATGGCGCTTCGAATGTGTTTGCGCATTTTATGTCCGTATTCTGTGATTGCTCTGGAACAAGTCGATGAGTGACACCGAAATAGGGAGGAGCAGGAGGGGGCGGCTTTTGTTGTTCCTGTTGCTCCTCTGGTGAAGGCATTTCCTCCGATTGCGTCGACAGAGCATTCGGGCCGTCCACCCAGGTTTCGGCAGTGGAGTTGACGACGTCTTTGCCCTTACGCACCGCCGCTGCTCGGGGCCAAGCCGTGGCGTTTGTTCGTGGGGTGACGCGCTTTATGAGCCCCCCGCCTGCAGCCCGAAGAGTCCCCTGCATGGAAAAGAACTTAATTATACTTCCAAGTAGCGCTGTGACTGTTTGATCGATATCCAGATTACGTACCGCACTTTCTGACTGAGATAGAGATCGGCCGAGGCGTCCTTTCACGGAGCCGGCCGAATCTTTGAGAGTTCCGCAGTTTTCCTCGCCACCAGAGCTGCTGGCGTACCTCTTCCACTCATCGGCGGAGTGGACCACACTCCCATCGGCGAGGCCACGGGGTCCGAGAGGACTGTGGCTTTCTGGTTCGCTGGCTCCGAGGTAGATGACGGTTTCACCAGCGCAAGATTGCTCGCTACTCGAGGTGTAGTCAGTAGTCGACGTGCCGAAGGAGGAGCGACCGAGACGTGGCCGCGCGCTTCCAAGATGGCGGAAACTGCGACCGGAAGCCGAAGAATCGGAGGCTGTTCCACTCAAGGTCACGAGACTGCCGCTGGTACTGGAGCCACCGCCACCACCGCTTGAACCAACCCGACGCCTACGTAAGCGGTGAAGCCGGGAGGCCAGTTGGACAACCTTGAAATAGAATAAAAGTAGCGGGTGAAAAAGCCCTAGCACTCCATCTGACGAATGCTGCAGTGCCCTAGCAGTTGGTTTAGGAACCTGAAAGCCCCGATTCCGTCTCTTCTGATCACTAAAATATTTACCTGTAAAGTCTCTGAATAGTGCTGTTGCTGTGCAGAAACATGAGCAATTATACACGGTTGGGAGCGGTTGCCCGTCATGGCTTCGCGAAGCAGCTGTGTAACGGCAGATTCCCTGTGAGGCAGATGCCTCTGGCCAGTTAGGAGGCCAAGAAGGACGTTCGACATGTTGGCGAGTGATAGGCTTTTGAGGGGGGTAGTACCGTCCTCCTGATCCTTCGTGTTGTAGCGACCCGAGCCGAGATGCAGCAGGTGTAAGCGACTCCTGCCTCCCGATACTGTAAAATAACATAACTACTTATAATAACACAGTAGACCGATTTATATATTGATTGGACGTTTGCTCAGAACAAACCTTCGGTTTCGGCACCAGTTTTCTTCTCAACTTTGTACTGATATACGTGGAGGGTGAAGAGGGTGTGCGAGATGGAGACACTGTGCGTCCGATTTGAGAGTGCTACATCCAGAATATGGGCGCCGTTTTCGACTGTCGTGGCGCGCAATTCGGTAAGTGTGTCGAAGGCCTGACTCAGTCGTTCGGCTTGACTCGTGCGATTCCTGGCAGACGAATTGGTGGCGCAAGACATCTGCCGCCTGCTGCCGCCATTGTGGGAGGTCGCTCGGCTATCGCGAAGAAAGCTGCCCGGAGCAGGTCCGCGTTTTGTTTCCTCGGCACCTACAAGACAATACCGACAAGGCGGATTTAACGAAATTGAGATATCTCTAATTCAAGGGCGGAGGAGGCGATTTTTGTGGCGAAATTCTTCCAGCGCTCTTTTACTTGCGATCGCTAAACTAGATTCCAGCCATTGTGCGTGCATGCATGGGCAAGTCTTCATGGCCGAGGACTTAAAAATACACAGAAGCCGACATTCCCTAAGTTCACGTGGGACCACCGATTGGAGAACAGACATGGCTGACATATTCTTATGCAGGCAAAGGTGGGTTTTGTTGGCAAAAGGAACCGGGGTTTCTAGAAAATGGGCGTATCCCACGATTCCTTAAAAATGCTCGCTCTACCACCCACATACAGAAAGGAGAATACAATTTTGGTTGCTAGAAAAGAATAAAAATTACACTGCGGACCGACTGTCTTATTGCATCTTCGCGAGTTGTGGATGCATTTAGGGCGGTATCGAAGTCTCATAATCGATTTAAAAACGAGCCGACGGCGTGCCTTGGACAGCCGAGAAAGAGAACACGATTTATGGCATATTTTTCTTTCACCGCTCCATTCGAATACGCGTTTCTTTGTCCCACCAATGAGCCGTGCCGGGTGATGCAAAATCGTAGGCCAGGCCAAAAATATATATCTCTCTCTCTGTGGTGTGTGTGTGTTTTGATAGGCGAAAATGTGATTGCCCTCTCGGTGTAAAGGCACCAGACTATAGATTAATCGTTTGTGAATAAGTGGAGCCTACCAAGGCAGGTAAATATCAGGCTGAGGCAGAAGTAATGACTGATTTACGGGGCGGCTTCTTGAAAGGATGATCCCAGCTTCTCGGGCATTCTATTTAAGTCGTTGGGTTCGAGTTTGGCACGCGATTTAGTAGGAAAGCGACAATAAATTTGAAACATGGAGCTGTTTCCACGGTGCTGTGCCCAGTTTGAACGGCCGAAGAGCGCGTGATCTGACCTTGTCGATGTGGCCACTAACCAACCCAAAACTTAACCAACAAATGGGCTGTCTTACATGGAACTCGGGCTGGTCATTAAATCCCGGATGATTTGGCAACTCGACTGCCTCAGAGGCGTATTTGTTGATGACCTGCCATGGAGTTGACCTTAAGGTCACTCATGAACACAGTTAGAATGCTAACCGTCCCAAAATCGAGGCTTACAGGCCATTTACCCGTCAATTTTACTACTCTTAACAGATGTTCTCGTGGCACATAGCCGCCTTCGTATTCGTTGTAGCGCGAAACTCCACGGTTGAGGTAACATTTTTACGTTTGGTTGAATTTCCACCATTAACTGAAATTGCCTCAACTCGTTGGCATAGTTACCTATTTCAGACCTCTAGAAATGTACATACAATCGATTTGAATCGATTAGAACCCCGGATTCATCCTCCGGGTGTTGATTTAACCAATAAAACGGACCATCAATTGGCAACAACACAAGAGGCAACCGCGGTTCAGGCATCCTCCCCCAACTCCTCTTTCTTCTCATCTGCAGTCGCCGAACCTTTAGGTTGCCAGCTCGGCCGTAAACAGACTTCAGTAGGAGGGGAAGCAGCAAGAGTTGCCGGTTTTTTGGAATAAACGAAATCAGCCTCCAAGGGGCCCTCGGTCTCGTTGTAAGATGACCGAGGACAGCGGGGCACTCTCCTCCACGCGTGCACAAACAAGGCATGACGGTGTTTCGAAACCCGAGCTGGGGTCTCCACCCCGCCCCCCACCTCCAGCCTCTCCATTAATTAAATTGAGCCGGCTTCACCCCTCCTTCTCCTCCTCCTACCACCCCCCCCCTCTAACTCCAGTCGCCTTCTTCGTCCAACCCCAAGACTGTCACGGATAGATGTCAGGCATTTCAATGGTCATACATGTCCAATGCGATATCAAATATCACTGTAAATGTTCCGATTTATAACAACACGTCCACGTTCAACGGTCATTCAAATGTGGTTTTTTGAAGGTAACCACAAAAATGGCGGTTTTAAACTGGCGGAATTCGCAGGAATGCAATCGAGCGCTTTATAATAACAACCCAAGTAATTCACGTCCGATGGTGTAGCAGTTAGACTCCGCCCTCTGTTGGTGAGGGGTGTGCTAAAACCTGGGCGTTCTATGGATTGCCTATCTAGCAGTCTACTAGGGCTGTGGGCCGTCGATTACAGAGCATTAACTGCCATTATAGATTGCCATAAAAACGGTCACCTCCAAGGAGCCAATCTTATCTTATAAACAAAAAATGCTACCCGCCTACATGCAATAATTGACAAAGGAGAAGAAAGATATTCGCTGAAAAAACCATCGCTTCTGCTGCTACGGCTGTTGGTAAAATTATTTTTGGCAGGAAATTCCACAGTAAACTTAAAAGACTGCCGCAACAGAACGCGGTGGTGCCCTTGACCGGGTGGAAGGTTGCACGTAGTAATGATCATCTGTTGCAGGTACTGGTTCCAGCGATGATGGATTGCCTCCCAAGGTCTCGAAATATGCGCCTTTTCTACCAAAAGCAGCCGAACCACCAACTACTTCGCCACTAAGCAGTCTGCCCGAAATGCGAAACTTACGGACAGGACGACACATTGAAGTAAATCAAACAACCTAAATATGATATGTCGTCGTCGTCGTCGACTTCGTCCAAGAAGCCAGCTTCCTCGTCGTGTTTTATCTCCATCGGCTTGACGATAAACCCGGCTACGGTCAGATCTTTTGGCAGAAATTTATCTTCGGGGGAAGGTGGAGGGTATGCATTGTGGGCAATGTGGGCTTACATTCGAGTCCAGATTCCTGGAGTAAATCATTGAAAGCCTCCCCCGGTCCGAATACCTCCACCGCGGAGATCCGAATCGAGAAGCGCGCATTGGTGGCTGCTTTGCGTTCTTCCATGAGACGGAAAAGCCAGGCAATTGCACTCGGAATAACTCCGACAGCCGTGACAGAAGAATCCGAGCCAAGCATTGTCCTTGATTTGCCTAAAACATAAATTCACAACTGAGTAAATCGGGATTGAAGGGCACACGAAATCAGATGGGGGCATCCGGGAAGAATTTGTGTCCCTTGTCTATAGGGCATCGTCATCGATTGAGACGTACGTCGGTTCCTTCATCCACACCACAAGCGCAGTCGGTTCCTCTTACATTGGGGCCTTGACTGTACTTGCGCGTTTCACGGGTCGTTGGGGGAGGTTCTTTTTGATCCTCTGGAGGGGGGGTAGTGGCATTTCGCCCGGTCGCACCACAAGAGCACCTGTTCGACCGCCCGGAGGTGATGTACAACATCAGAGCCCCTCAATTATTGGTCCCAATGGGTGGAAAATAGCATGGTTGCCTCGAGACCATCAAAAAGGTCTAAGACCCGGAAATTGCCATGTCCTTGTTGTATTACGTCGAAGAAAGGAATTGCGGCCGTCTCGGAAATCATTCGTTTTATTTCCTTAAAAATGTTATCTTGGAGTCCAGTTGTCTACACACTCACCCGATAGGGCCCAACTACCGAAATGTTATGCCCGTAACCAGGGTGGTAAAGCGTTCGATTTTAGTGCCTGAATACAACTGGGCTGGGTTGTGGGTGAATCATTTTGCGGCCCTTATTCGTCCAGTCCAATTCAGTGCAACCCAGTTGCAACAAAAGTTGATTTAAATCAAATCACGCAGCAACCAAGAGCATCCACAACGATTTATGTTGGAGGATGGCCCGATGAGGTGAATTAAATTGGGTTTCAATGCGGCCAATTGGGGTTGGGGTGTGGCGTTTTAAACGGAGGTGCCAAAGTCAATAAAAACCTGTTGCTGGGTTGGAAAAACGGAGGCATGGGGGTGGCTGGGCAGCGTCGATTGTGTGTTTCGTGGCAACGCGACGAGGCTTGCTAAAATGGCGTCCGTCTGGGCGGAAACCCGGTGGGGGCGGAGGGGGGTGGAGGAGAGGGAGTCTGTGTCTTGAAACGAACACACGCAGACTCACGGATTGTGCAAAGAAACCCGATTGCAAGGGCCTCCGATCTGAGGCAGCGGGGACACGCTGGGGCCTTGTAAATACACATTTCCCATCAATATCGTGGGCGTATCATCATCGTGCGCCTACCACCCCTCCTCTCCTTTTCTTACCGAAATTAAGGAGATACCGCGCCTGGCGCCAGTCGACTGTCCATTTTTCCAAATGACACAACATATTTTGACAAAAAAATAAAACTCCATCGAATCAACAAAAGGGGCTGCTTCGTTCGCGCTCCTTAAAAAATAAACTAAAAGATGCGATCGATCAATGTAATTGGTACAAAATGTCTGGGCCAATAGGAGCCCCGGGATGCGTTATCCACAATATATGCATACTAAAATGATCGGACCACATAAACGCGTAGGCTGGTGTTAGTGAATTAAAGTATAAACATTATTAAAAAAAGGTTTATTGTGGCAACTTAACGTATTTTGTTCCCAACTTACCGGTTTTTGAGTGACCGAATGTCAAGACACAGCTGTCTGTTCCTTGGACAACAGAATGGACGGCGTCTGTGAGTGCGTTTGAACAGACCTCGGCCTAAAAAGGAAGGGCGTAATCATTGACTGACACCGCACTGTCAAATGGATTTTCGCATAACGACAGGTGTTCGGAATTTAAATATAATTCCATGGCCTTTTAAACATTCACGATCGTTTTATGTTGCCAGAAACTGGCTCGGACAGCACGTACAAATACCCACAAACATGCGGGTGAATGTGCTTTAGAACGGTAGTTGAAAACTAGATTGTAGATGCAGAAAATGCCCTCAAAATAAAGACATTTATTTATCTCGTGGAGTATTGCAGGACAATTCTAAATTACAAAGAGGTTGTCTGCTACAAGTTGGTGGCAATCTTTAAAGCCAAGCACCTATCTGCTACACCCCAGAGTTGAAAAACCACCAAATTCCTGCCACCGGAGTTATTAGTGAAACGCGACTGCTTTTCTAGACTGCGAACTGCTAACTGCAGATTGGGGCAACGTCAAATTGTTCTGGGGAACGCCAGACAACTGGGCTGATTGCGTTAACAAAGAATGGGGTCTGTGATATGTTTTAACATGATTTCGTTTTCCGGGGATTACCTATCCTCTCCATCCACCTCACCATTATTATTCAAAGCCACTTCACTGGTCGTTTCCGTGTTGGTGCTCGCATATCAGGCGACACTTGCTATCCCCTCTATTAAAGTTTTTCTCAATGCAAATCCCGTCGACCTTTACGAAGGCAATAGCGTTTAATTCCCACAAGAACGCAAGTCTGCCATCCCAATTTTGTTCCCGATGTCTAGCGTCTCTCGAGGATGTGGAGGAACTCGCAGATTTCGTTCCTCGTGACCTCGATAAAAAGCTGTTACCATTATTATTATTATTGCAAGCCTCTTAAGTGTAGATTGTCTTCACACAGGTTATACGCTGCTAATACCCAAACTAGTTCAGCTTCTCTTTGATGGGTTTTTAATTAAGTGCAGGACCGAGGCGTCTGAACACACCAGTGGGTCTTCTTCGGTGAGGACAGCGTCGAATGTGAAGTTTTTGGGTGCCGTGAGACTGAATCGACGACGACTTGGAGCTGGATGGACTAGGGTAACGTGTCTCCGACGTGGATCGATCGATACACAGGGGGCGTTTGAACTGGCAGCCTCGGAACTGTTCGAGGAGCCGACATTGGGCATCTTTACGCAGAGGATGACTTTAACCTAAAAAATACAGAAATCAGAGATTGTAGTTGGCGTCGTTGCTTCCTACAGCGGGATAAAATTTTAAAAATTATGCTACCCAAAGTCGCATGCGAAAACGTTTTGTCATCTTGATTATTTTTTAAGCTTGTTTCCAGAAATAAACGAGGGCTTTCTTTTTTTTCTCCCAAACCACAATTTCATTAACGCCGGATTCTGCTGACTCATGTACAGCAACGCGGAATGGAGAGAGGAGAAGGAGGAGGTAGAAACTGGTGGTGGTGGGGGGGGGGGGGTGGCTGCGTTGAAATTACGAGAGGTAAAAAATGACCCCGTTTACGACCCCGAGATTGTGGTGGGGGCAGCAACCACGAATGTCGACATCTCCACAGCGATAAACACTTCAAGATATCACTTAGGCCCAATCAAGCGTAGGACTTTACAAGGTCAACAATTGCTGCCACGTGCTTGAAAGATAAGATCCGTAGGAGACAGGCAGTAACCAGGGTCGAAGGGTATGCATATGGGTGTGTAAATACCCCCATCGAAGATGTGTTATATGATGAAGCTGTGCTATCAGTGAGCGTCTAGCCGTTCTGGGTGGGTGATCAATTGATTCGCATTCACGATCATAATTGAGGTGACCATCTTGATAATTCTAACATTTTATTTTGCTATGGGCTTTCCGGCTAAAGCCATAACCCGGTGTTATTAATTCAACACAAAGGAATGAAATATTAATTATTATCATCGTTAAAAACCGAGGAAAGATAAATCGTTACGAAAAGAGTGCCAATTTTGCTCCTAGTATTTACGACCACCGGGGATCCTTAACCATGGGCAAGAGATGACTAATTTGATAGGGAATTATCCAGAACAAGATGCCACTCATACGTAGGCATGACCTCCAAGAGATTTAATCCAGAATTCTTTCCCACGAAGTCATAAAACTGCCCAACGGACACTAATGGCGGAGGCCATACTCGGGCCGATTAATTTCAGCAAGTGCCACAACTCAGCGATAATGCGCTCTGCATTAAGAGCAAGTCGGCGTCGTGAATGACAACAGAGGGGTCGAGAAAGCGGCGATGGCCCTGGTGATTAGATGGAGGCTGCAGACATTCGGTCACGATTTCCCACCCCCAGAACCACAAAACACCGAAATGACTAAGGCGGTCTGGCTGCCTCGCGGTGAAAAGGTGGTGCGGATAGAAGACTGAAAAGCCCCCTGACCTCCCCCCTTCTTCCCCAACACAGAGAGAGATTGAGAGAGGGAGGGTAAACGCGTGCGAGCATCACCGCAAAAACCGAAATCATAATGCTTTTAGGGAGTCATTGAAAACAAACAAAAAAACCCACTGATGCCGGAAATCCCGCATCCCGGGACATTGATTCCACGTGCATTAGCAAAGTACGCTTTTTGGAAGACCAATTTTTCACAATGGCATCGTTTTCTACATCGTCAGAGTCTGGCCTTTCACTCGCCCTGGGCAATAGCCTGGAAGCGGAGAAATGTGCGCGTTCATTCAATCACAACGAAACCCCAAATGGCGTAATCATCATCATCATTCGCCGCCGACTCCGCCTTTGTTCTGACGTGACGTAATTGGAAGAATTTTAATTATTCCTATTTTTGTGTTCCGACACCCAATTGAGCCACCAACAAATCATGTGCAGACCGCCTGTCTGATTGGAGGAATAATTTGTCTGAACAGGACTCGGGGCCACACGCGCGCCTGTTTCAGTGGCCAGACAATGCACCCAACTCTTTCGCCACCCTATATCACACGGCGGCCATGTATGCCCACATATTGCAGTGTCTTCACAGAAGAAACACATTTGGCACGACGGTCTTTAGGAAGACAGCCCCATTACGATTTTCCCGAGAGCAGATGTTGACACACCATCCATTGATTTACTCCACAATTTTGCTTCCAGCTCACAATCAAAATGGTCAATGGTTGGTAATCTTGGAGTTTTAGTTTCAAAGGAACCGGTGAACCGTGAACCCGGAGACCATTTTATGTGCCGTATTGTAGCTTAGTTTAGGCTGAAATATTTGGTCCTCGTGGCCTAAAAGAACAATTGGCATTAATATTATTATATTTTTTAATGTATGGTGTTTGTTTGAATGAGGTGGGGTGACATAGGGAGAACCTACCGGACTTTAGGTGAATCAAGTGAAGTGAAGACAGTTGTGACGAGACATAGGTGGTTTAGAATATTCTTGGAACGAAATCCTTCGACAGTGACACGTCTTAATGGACCTCTTTGACAGACAGTTTAGAGGTCGGAAATCGCAACTTATTGAGGACCAAAATGTAATAACCTTTTTTGGATGTTGACATTTGGACATTTCCGGGTGTAAACTCCCCGTAATCTGATTTGATTCGCCAATTAATTTCGGACTAACGTGATAATAACACAGTAATTGTTGCGACTGAACAGCGAACAACCAAATATTGGGAATAGGGAAGGGATCATTTCAAGAAATTGAAAAGTAAATAGGGCATTAAGTCTTCAGCTAAGTAAGAAAAACACCAAGTGAAAAAAAACGTTTCCTGAGAATGTTTTTCGTCCTCCGGGTGTATAGTTTTGGTGGCGTGTTCTCTTTTAGTTCAGCTGCCAAAGGTTTTCAGGATTTAAAGTAATTACACGTTTTAGTGGCGCCTAAATGCTGAAAACTGACGTACAATATCGATGCTAATCGTCCTTCTTAACGAAAATATCCAAATGAATGGACCAAAGCCTGCCACCGTGACAGTTCTCTATGAACTCCGGCATGTCATTGGCAGGCGGGTTCCGTAATAGACAGCCTCTTGCTATCTTTAGTGAGTCACTGAGGACGGGCTGGCGATGGCAAACCCTTCGCCACCCCACTCCTCAAACTGATTTCCTAAACTTTCTTATTCGTGACTGACTCTGGCGTGACATTTCCAGACAACAGCAGCATAAGCAATACCCATATCGCACTCGGAGCAGTAACCCCGTGAGACGACACCAAAAGCCAATTCGGCTTCAGACATAGATGATGCCTTTCCAACGGCGCAGTGATTGATGGAACAAAGGCCGAGCGTCTAGCAGACACCCCCACCCCCGTAAGCTCTCCAAAGCAGCGGCCCATGTCTACAATCTATCGACTCATGGGTGGGTTTAGTTTTTGTCCGAAAAATGACCCACCAGCTGTGGGCAAAACAGGGACATGTTCTGTATTGACTGATGACAGAAATTTAATGTCTGGTTGAACGATATTGGACATGGCTTGGTGACAGGGTTTTACAATAATGTTTCACTAATAATTATGATTATATTCGCTTTCAGCATTAAAATTTACCGTGAAAAACGAGATCAATTAGCAAGAAAGGTAATTAAAATACTTTAAGTATGTTTTGTGGTAAACGAGTAATTGTAGCCATTAGAAGGCCCAATAAATAAGGCATGCCAAAAAATATCGCCATCCTTCCGAACTGCTCGAATCGTCCACTCTTGACCCCCCAGTAAATGTAGAAACAACTTTCCGAGCGGTGTGTCGTATAATCAAACCGACTACAAACATGTGTCTGCTCAGCCGTTGGGAGAGATCGTTGTCTTGCAAATAATGAACGTATTCGGTGTCACAATGGGCTAACACTACCTCCAGATGCGAGGCTGCAAAAGCAGATCAAATCTGATTTACACGGGAATACTGCCCTGAAATTTGGTGTTCGTTTTGAACCAAGTGAAAACAAATTTACGTTTTTGACCACATAGCCCAGACTGGGGGTATCTATCACGCAGGATACGTTATAGGCCAAATGTCGGATCAAAACCGAGCTCCATTCATCACCAAAACCCCATATTTGTTTTTCGCGAATCCTGCGTGAAACCATATCTGTAAATTCTTGGTTCAACAAGATGCCAGCATATGGTAACTGGCTCGCAGTGTGTTCCTTGAAACGAGACAAGGAACGAAGCAAAAGTTGAAAAGTGATGACAAATTACCCGTCTCTGTGTGCATAAAAAGTGGTTTTATTTCAGAACGGTATTCTTGTTTGGCCCGAAAACCACCAATCGCGACGAGGCAACCCCGCGTTTTAAGGCACGAATACGACTGCTGTCCACATATGGCTTTACTTGCTTCACTGGGCATCGAGGAGATGGAATGAATTAGACCAATGGTGTCCATTACGCATTGGGGTGATCAACTCCCTATGGACGAAATAAGACGTCGCTGCCTGTATATTCACGGGCTGCGTGGCTGGCAACAGAACTAGTCCACCGTCTGCTCCGACTTGACTGCAATTCGTGACAATCATGAAGCAGACGGCTTATCCGCTATCAGGAGGAGATTACCACGCCAAGACGTCGACTTACATCTCCCGTCGAGACACTGGAATGAGAGGAAGAGGAGGAGTTGGAGGAAGCGAAGCGAGCCATGTTGATTTTCGCCGAAAGGCCAGGCGGCATGGCGGGCACACTCTCTCGAAGGAGGCTGCCAAATCGGTACTGTGCGGGCGGTGGAGGTGGGAGGGGGCGCTGGGGGTGGCCACTGACCCTCGCGGAGGCTGGTCGGGGTTTGGAGGAGATGGAGGAGGAGGAGGAGGAGGACACCGAAGGACTGGAAGACTTGCCCGAGTGCCTCCGCCATCCTCCGCTCTGGGAACCACTGCTGAAGCGCGTGCGGCCATCCTCGTCTGCCTTCGACGATCGCCGAAGTCGATTCGTAATCCTGAAATGGAAGACACAAGGGGCCATGTATTCTTTGTGGGTTTGTTGGATCGCTTGCATTCTTAAACGTCACCCGAAGAATTCACAACAACGACAAAAAATTCCGCCACAGCCTCGAATTGCTCCTACCCCACTGGGTTCCCGGCATTCTGTACTCAAACCTTCGTGTCGAGACGACATACGGCAAGGGTCAGAGTCCCTCCAATACTCTATGAAAACAACAGCACCAATTCATTGTTTGGACATAATCGAGGTACTGGGGAAACAACATTTGTTTGCGCTGAAAGTGCATGGGGGTTCACGGGACGTAACATTTTTAGACTCCATATTTTCGGGATGACGAGAGGCTGAGCGCGTTTAGATCAGTAAGATGAAAGCACAGCAGACAGTGCAGCAGTCTCACCAATTCGGCACTCCTAAGATGGGGCTGTCCGCTGCAACTTTTATCTGGACCGCAATCAGATGGGGATGCCAAATGTCAAACTAACCTGCAGTACGGAATCCGATTTGTCGCCTTATTTTAACGCATCACACCATTTAACGATAGTGGACAATTTGTGGTTTTAACAAACACCACTAAGCAATCTGTTTCCGGTTTACACCAACAACGACGATTTCTGCTGCCGCAGAATGTAAAATAAGCCCACTTTTTGCCACTCACGACCGTTTTTAGCTGCGTTAAAAAAGAAACAGGCCCCCAGCTATCCATCTTGTGAAAACAAGGCGACCAACCTAAGCACCGGCACACCGCCTTTACTCCTCTCGTCGACACGACGCCCTGCAAGTGACTCACTTGAACTTGCCGTTGTTCCGCGTCAAGAACATTTTTTTCGAGACGGACGGGAAAGGGGCGTTGTGACGGACATACCAGTGGTTCAAAAGCGCAAATACTTGGTTACAGACAGTTCAATTCCCATAAACTGGGTGTTCATCATCCGAACCCGCTCGAGAGTCTACGGAATGGCCTGTTTGGCCGTCTGTGCTGCCGTTGCCCGAGCTTGGATCGAGTCTTCTAATGCCACCACAACAGTTTCCTCAAAATGGCCACACCTATGGAACCTAGTGTGCCATTTTCCTTGGCTGTGGGGAGCGCAACACTTCTTCATGAACATCAGATGGCTCCACACAATGAGATTGAGCAAATCATCCATCGAATGCCCGGCCGTTGCAGTGAACCCTCAGCAATTCACAACAGTTCGTTTTTCCGCGCATCGTCAACCGCGAATACAATGTTGATAGTGGCGTTGTTAGGATCAAACACTCAAGTAAAACCATATAAAGATCCCTTACAAAACAAACGTGAAACAAGGCGCCTTAGATTTTGTTATGGAGCATGCAATGGTCGTAAAGATGAGTATATCGGGCATTATTTACGCACGAAACCACTAAACCACGTCGGACAATTTTCTGAAGATCAGTGTATCGAGGACTGGGTGGGCGACCACGACAAATCAAGCGCCGGTGATTTAGACGTGTCTGTCGACATGATGAATTCCGTCGGGCAACATTAATTAGCACATCTGTTGAAAATGAACACACCTGACGCCATGTGGGAGCTAGATAACGGGATAATGGGAGGAGGAGGAGGAGGAGGAGGAGCGTGTCCCGGAATGCGGATCCCAAAACCCCCAGAACGCATAAAAGTCAACCCGACTGATTTATGAGAAAGCAGGTGGACGCGTTAACCCCGCACCGGCCGTGGGTGGCCCTTTTTGAGGATCTTCTGAAGCTCTCGATTTCTCCACCCGCTCCCTCCGAACGAAATCGCCAAGTTTCCTCGGTGATAAATGGGCCTACGAAACACTGCCCCTTTTTTTCACGTTTTTCCATCATTTTTTCTGTTTCTTAATCTTCTTCTTGTTCGGTGTTGTGTCACCGTTTTACCTTTCAGACACTAGCGCGGAGACGTGAGTCACTCTCTTCCATGTTATTCGGCACTCGATACAGTTCCGCCGGATATGGCGCAGATTATAGGCTTTCTTTTTCAGGAGGATGAGGATACCGCCTCAAACACAGCGAAATTAGCAAATGGTGGTGCCGGAAGTGTCAAAAACAGCCACACTAAGTGACGACGCCTCCAACCCGGCTTTCTGCATCTTTTCGTACGCCTTTAATCCATCCAATTGGAGTCTGTCGGGTTGTGGCGCAAACATACTGATGCATCATCGCGAATTTAATGACCAGCCTCCGCTTCACGTGTGGCCCCACTCTGGAGCGACCGCTGCCGCCTCCCGTACGAGTAGCACTGCAGGGGACCCTGCCAGCTGTTCCGGAACGGTTCGACGATACGAGCAACCGAGCTCCTCACGGAGCCTGGAAAAACAATGACGCATTTCTCCTTCACCTTGATGGGCTAGCGAAACTGAGCTTACAAGACGAGCGACTCAGAGTAATTGTACCCCAAGCATCATAAAAAAGACAGCCGCCTATATCTCTCTGCAAACCAGGTAATTGACCAGACCCAAATCTCTACACGTGCAGAGCTCCAACCACTTCAGAAACCCCGATTCCTAAATCCACAGTCTCCCTCGAGATACCAATTGCACCGGAAGAAGAAATATGTGGATATCGAAACCATGAAGTGCCATAAAACCGCCAACTTATTTCGAAACAAAGCGAAAACAACCAAAAACCCGTCCCCGATCAGTGTCGGGAATTCGCGTGCCCGAATTCGACCAGAGTGAACAAACAAACCAACCGATCTATTCTTTCGGGATGTCTTTTGATTAAAAGGCATCGTCCTTTGTGCCAGCAAAGGAGAGTTTGGGGCTGCGCACTAACAAAGCGTATGAATCACCCACGGCGCAGGATAAGTTTGGAAAAGTCATGTTTGTTTTCTCCCAACAACAAAACGAGTGTTCCCCCGCCAAAAGAGGTAACATATGATGGGGTTCCTCAAAAGCGAAACCGGATTTCCCCAACGCCTTCTTATTTCTCGTGATTGAAGGGAAATTTAAACAAAAAGAGTGAGAATTATGCCATCTTTAAAACAAGTTGCGACACGTAAAAGGTTTAAAAGAATATAAGCACGGTTACTATAATCTGCACTCACAAAATATGCATAAAATGGCGCATAGCTCAGCGCCCGACCGTTATCCGATAGTCGTTTGGTGGGAATGATCGCCAAGCGGATGTTACAGTGACTTGGTTGCAATTCGGAAAAAACAGCTGTCCGTGGTGTTCAAATAGTTGTGTTGTAACCGGTTGACAAGGAGGCGAACCAACTTCCGACGACCCCCCCGCAACCCGTGGCCTCCCTACCAAGAAGTCCGATGGTTCTCTCGCTTACCCGAGTGGATTAACGCGGCCAGTCACTGACTTATAGGCGGCAAACAGACCTGTCACCGAGAAATCGAATCAAACGGTCGCGCTCAAGCGGAATTATAGTTCCAAACAAATAGAATCCGTCGGTGAGTCTGTTTAACCTCGGGTGGACAACCCCAACTCTTTCTGGCATATGATTAAACGAAAAAGGAGAAATGATACTAGGAAACGACCTGTGCTAACACGCGACGCCTTAAGGTGACTGATAATCATATTTGAGCTTTAAAATAAACAACTTGTGTCCGTTGGTACATTCTATTTACACGACGAACCCAACACAGGGGGATATCTTGAATTATGCAAAACGCGTGACTCATGCCTAAAGGAGACCTCGACATACCGTGACAGATGGTTCGGTTGATTACTTCGGTTGATTACTTCGGTTGCAGAAGAACTTTTCAATTCGACCGGCATGGGAGCCTCGACCTGATGGTAGATGGGCAAGCAGTACGACTTCCGCGATCCATTCTCCATTTCTACAAAAAATGTGCAAAAGATTCTTCAAACCAGAGAAACGCGTCACTGTGGCGGCCTCGCGTTTCCCAAAAGAGCAATAGACGATTCAGTCGAATTAAAAGTCTCCTATGACCACCGGTAGTTTGTTCACGAGTAGTTTTGACAGTCGGGGTTTCGCCTGTGTACTGATCCGCAACATTAAGGCGAACCTTGAACAGGTGGGAGATCTGCCTCTTATTCGAGCCACTCAAGTCATCTTCGTCGGGAACTGCGAACCAGCTTGTTAACGTTAGGGAACCTCATCTTTGGCAGGGAAAGCCTCCGAGGGATGAAAAAAACAATCATTCAATTTGCCAACTGGGTAATTAGACATAATCTTGCACTTTTTCGCGTGTTTAATTGAATAATTTTCCGTCCTGTAGGAGAGAAACTATATTGGATCAGAAATCTAAAAAAACTGAGAGGGGGCTGTAATTTACGAAAAGTGATTCTCTTTCCATCAGGATGGCAGGATGCTTTATTAGACGATTATAGCTTCTCCTAAAACGCTCCAATAACAAACGTTCAAAATGTTACTTACAATCCCCCCACCCCCTTCTTATTTTCAACATCTCTTACCACTTCAGTTAATAACAATCTAATGGCTTTATTAAATATGCAAGTGACGAGGGCTCTTGGGAATTTTCCCACTTGAATCATCGTCCCATGAATCACATCGAAACACATCTTGTACATGTAACCTGATTTTGTGCATTCAAAAAAGCGGATGCCAATACAGCTGTTTTCCAAACCTCACGGACGTTTTCCGCAATACCACTACCCTCTATGGTGGCCATGGTTTAGCGCGATCGAAAAACTCCAGGAAAAATAATGATGAGGAATCTGATCTACGTTTAAAAAGGCTCATTTTTCATGTCTTTTGAAATTCCTTTTTGTTTTCTGAATGTCAACGTGGTCATTAAGTTCTCTGATATGCGAGACCACTCATTCATAAAAGGTTGTATCCATTTGTCAAGCGGCCGGATTGACTCTATAGTGGCTAATGAGAAAACCGGCTTTCAGAGCCTCCTTATTGTCCAAAAAAGAGGTCACTCAATTGCCCCTGGCGGCCCCTGAGACGCAAAGCAGTAGTAGAAGTGGGAGAAAACACGTTGGCGTGTAGCAGTGAAACCTCTTGACGGAGGGCAGCGCCCGAACAACACCACCCCCACCCCCTGTCGTCCACGTCTCTTGGGGGACTTCTGAATCATGCGGTCTCGATGCTTGCACGTCAGTTTGGCGTTTTCCAATTGGCGGAGAGGTTTAGGGCCCGAGAAGAAATTCTCGACTGTTGACAAAGACAATAGTGGGAGGCATGAGGTATTGTTTGTGAGCACCGGAGGCCTTGAGGTATGCGAAAAAACGTTTCGGGCCAGGATAACTGGGTTCTAAGACGCGAAGCTGCGAAATCGGGTGCGTAAGTGCAATGGCACGCAGACAGTGATTACAAATCACATAACTGGCTGAAACTTTAGTGCATCTGGTCGGCAGGGGAGTGGTGTGATCCCTTTCAAGTTAAAATCGTAATTGGTTGGCTGTCCCGACATTTGTTTGTAGATAAGCAACCGTAAACATCCTGACCACCTCAAACGACTATTATGTTTAGGGCGTACATGGAAGTTAGATGGACACCCCCAATACCTGTTCGCGTCGATTGCATCGCGTTTGAGTTGGAAATCGACCGACTACCGTAATTTCCGGACCATACGCCGCTTTGAACCTTGCGGCTAAACCATCACGGGGGTAATTTGTTGATTATCTCGCTTTCACTAGCTGATTGTCGCCAAATTAATAGCAAATAACACATTCGGTGGCTGCACTCGGTTTTGGGGTTTTTTGTGGCCAGCGGGTCCTGACAGCGTGGAGCATTGTCAAAAAGGGCACTTTATTCAACGGGTTTCGAAGGGTTTCATGACTGCGTGTTGAAAAGGGCAGCATAAAGAATGTGGGAAATGTTTCGTCGAATCGAAGTGACGAGGACGACAATAAAAACCATCCAACATCGAATGAAGCCATTCTGAGCATAGTATACTCAGACACCGATGGAGATGACTTCACTGCCCAGGAGAAGGATCACACTGGGTGGCGATCTCTTGATTATGATCAGTTCTCAAATATATATTGTATATTTATTCATTCATTGTACATCTCCGGTGTATATACATGTGCTACTTCTTTATGTGCTTGCATTAAATATTCCCGTAACCGAATCAGAGTTTCTTCGATGCAAAACAGGTGCTTATTGGTCAAGAGATGCGTTATCTGCTAGGTACCTTTGGCTGAGATGGTAGAAGACGCCATCTGTCGCCAACATTATCTATCTCCGCGATAAATTAAATCATCTTTCATCGTCACAAAACGACTCTGCTTGAAGACATTTGAGTAAAAAATGAGTAAGTAATAAATGAGAAAGAGATAAGCTAGCAGATTGCAATCGAATTGAGAGACCTTGTCGGCGTCCGCTCGCAAAGCCTCTCTTCTCCACCTGCCTGCCACAACACTTCTATGGTTCGCGTGCATCCGAACTATTGGACACACCCGCATATCTTGGAAGGTCAGTGTCTATCGGCGCGGCGAAAGACTTGACTAGTCACGCAGCCATGATTAATGCTGATTCGCGACCGAGGGTCCGGCTATGGGGGTGGGCATTCAACGCTTCTGTTGACCCAAATGACAAAAGTGAGACTCTCACCCGCCCAGCCTCTCATTACTCCCGATCGTCGTGACCGAATGAATAGAAGCGCAGTTGAAGGCAACATATTTACAAGGGGAGCCACGTTGACGTAAATAGTGAATGATTTACAACGGATCGGCGACGGCCCGCGACATATGAACAAAAGAGGCCCGAACACCAGACCTAAGCCACCTGCTGACACCAAAATAACGTTTTAACACACCTGAACAAGTTTGGGTATTGGATCATCACAAATTATCGTTCTATCACAGGAGATAAGATGGGCGTAGATGCAACCTAACACGCAGTTGTTCACGAAGGCGTCCCAATTGATGGAACAGCTAATTTGTAACCCCCCTAGAGATCAACATGTTTCCCGATCAAAATAGGGGTTGTCGTTTGTCAATGTCAGCACAACACCCAGAAAACCCGTTAACAACAAGGACAAAAGGAGACTGGGTTTCCTAGCCATGCTGGTATCAGCTGTCGCTTGGTGGTCGAGGTGAATGTTTCTGTGTTCCCGGGGGTGGGGGAGGTATTTTTCATTAATTTTGGGCGATTGAGATAAATTAGCTGTCTAGATGGAACAGATAACAGTAACCAGGTCGCGGATAGAAAGGTCAGAATCATTTTTTTGTTTTCTCCCAATGACACGGTAATTTCTCCACAGTAGGAGCCTGACGATGATTAATTGTCTCCATTCAATGCAGACAAGATATACGGCCAGGGGGACACAATGACTATTAATAATAAAGGTTTTCTTTTAACGGACTTCATGTCATTCGCCCCTTACTTGACAACTTCCGACTCCACCGTTATAATATATGTTTTTGTTGAGATAGGAGCGATGGGAGTCATTGCACTAGCCAGGGACACCTTCACGAAATAGCCGCAACCGCCATCAAGGCCAAAGAGGGCAAAACATTCACCGCTCAACAATACAGAGCGCGGTGGTTCGGATTCAATACATATGGTCGCTTTTCCTGGGTTTCTTAATTCCACGGTATCGCTTTTCATAATTTGCCCCCCCCGGTATCTTTCGTGGCGTCTGTGAGAGCAATAAAGAAGGTGGTCATATAAATGATTGAGAGAGGGTAGAAGAAGAGGGAAGAACAACTGGTCTGTAAAGAAAATAAAACTCTCGAAGAATACACTTTGTCAGCCGCATAATGGTGGTAATTAAAAGGCCATATCCACCAATCAAATCGGAGATCACTTTGGTCGACGGGGGGGGGTGGTTAAGCCCACCAACAGAAAACATTTCTACTCGATCTGGGTGCAAAAAAGAGACCTCTCTTTTCGTGAAAGACTGCTCAACTAAGTGGAACCCTCAGAACCCACATGACATCCATTCTGACTGACTTTAATCTGTTGTTTTATTGTATATATATATATATACCCTTACGCCTCGGTAGGTTCAAATTGAGGGAGCGAAAAACACGCATTGTCCCTGGTGAATTTGAAAGGAAACCCTAAAACATTGGTTTACTCTATTTGCCAGTGCGAATCCCGAAAGCCTTTGAAAACGTTTCCTCTCGGGAACAGCTTCAAAGCAACTTCTGACCGGAAACGCGACACTTCAATGACCGCCGGAGGTTTTGTTGTGATTATCGGTCCAGTCGAAAATCTGCGCAAACCCAGGCTGCTAATTTCTTGAGCTCTCGTCGATAAAGTACAACCCGGGATGCCAGTACATCGAATGGGAAGTATGTCCCTGCACCAGGGGAGTGATGGAGTCGACGGGACTGGGTCCCACTCTGAAGAGACCCTCAAGTGTTTTCTCCAGCAGTGTGGCGGTCGAGTGCCGCCATCGATAGCGTCAAATTAGCCACGAAAAGGGCGCCCACTTTATCGTCCAGCATCGCAGACACCGCAACACAGAAGTGCAATCCGCTAGAAGGGGTGACTCTCTTCCTGTTTGCGCTCCTGATCTAGGACACCGCACCAACAACGAAGAAGCCGGGTTAATTCGCGCGACTCCCACAGTCCGTCAGAAGTTTTGTTTTCGAGCGACTATCTCCCCACCGAGGACGAGCCGTTTTCATGGATGCCCTTTCCATGGAGATTTTGGGGAACATTTGACAGGTGATGGCGTCCCAGAGCCACGAGAAGTGGTGGAAGCGGCCATACCTGCGTTCAAACAATATCCAACACAACAGGAGCTAAACCCAAAATCCTGGATGATGCAGCATCCGGTATCCGCTAGGATCAGCCTAAGTCGTTCGGGTAGTTTGAAACTGTTACTATCCTTGTTGGCTGCTGTCCTAGACGTTCATGGTGGCTTCGTTGAGCCCAGAATCACCGGTTCCTCGACTAGGTGAGCAGCAGCAATACTGGTGATGGGAGTAAATCGGAAATTTCGGCATTCGAAAGGCTGACTGGGGGTAAGCGAATGTCGACGGATACACGTGTGAAATAGCAAACGATGAGGTGGGTCCAGGATACACGTGTGTTTATGTTATGGACGAGGTGTAGTAAATTCGGGGAGAGATCGCTCATAGTGCGAAATATAGGCCACTATTAGATCAAAGTTAAATTCTACCCATTTATGGACTATTTTCTGGATAGAAAACATCGTAAAAAATGACAACAATTGATTGTTAGGTTGGTCAGACACCAGCCCGTGTGCTGTTAATCAGCCTTTTTTTATTCATAGCCTATATACTTGCTTCTATTGAGCGTCAAGTATTCTAATCCCCTCATTAGTTGGGTGTCGGTATCTTGAGTGAGAACCTTATTGTTAAAACGGACCACATTTCTTCCAAAACAGGAAAACTTCCATGCTTTGAATAGCCGTGGTTCCCATGTTCGATACCCTCCAAAGACCTATTTTCGTAGTCAACATGTATGAATTCTTCATTTACCTAGACGCTTGCCAACTCGCTTATGAATTTGGATGGATCCGAATACCCTTCTTAGGACACATCCAAGTAAGTTCAAATGGCCAAACATGTAATCCGTCAAGCTAGCCTTTGATAAACGTTGGACATTATTAACACATTTTCACGAGATTGACATTGAATTGGGCGCTTAAGGGTTGTAATTATTCAACTCCGATTGTACCAAAAAACGGTTGACTCATTTAAGTTCTTCATATAAGTGAAAATGCCCAATTCTCGCATGAATAAATTGCCATAACGGATTCTACAGATACCAATGAAATGTCGCTTAAGATAAAATAACTCATTTACGCTGGACTGAAACTGGGGTTACCCATTTTTAACCGAAATTGTCATCGTGTGATAAATTTTGTCAAACATATGGCTAAATTGTAATCCTAGTTGCCACAAAATCAACACAACAGATTATTAATAAAAAGAATTTCACGTTTGCATGTGAGAAATGCTAATTTAAAAAAGATGCTACAGAATTTAAATAGAGTGTAGTATAACTCACCTAAATTATCAGGAGGTATCCCAACTGTTCCTTGAACGCAGAAAAGTAAGAGGTCAGAAACTGAGGTTAAATTATAACCTTAAACGCCGTTTAAGCGTGTTTGATGACACAAATAGTCCTACTCGTCAGCAGATGCTCAATTGTCCAATCATCGCCTCGTTAGATTGTCTCGTCCAATCCCATGTCTCAATAAATTTTGGCCAATCACGATACTCTATTTGCCGTCGCAGGCAACTAATCAGGGATAGGCATTCTGACCGCGTACGCGCGGCCTGGTCTAGACTGGGCTTCGTCGATTCTTTAAAATTTCGCCTGCTCTTGCTTCTGCACGTCGCCTGGCCGAGGGACCAATAGATCGAATGGAAAAACAAGCGTAGCGTCTAGTGCACTTTAAAGACATTATGCACAACTGAGTTAGGAGGGGTGTGGGATGAAGGTGTTCGCTCGTGCGCGCTGACAAAGCGGGTTCTTCTGAAGTTGCCGAATGCCGCCGCCCAAGTGACAGGCTGGTGTTATTTATTTCACGGAAGCCGCGATTTCCCCTTCTCTCGTGCGGAGAAGTTGTTTTGCTCACAAAATACTGAAAATAAACTCAGTCAACTCGATAAGAATTTCGTTCCGACTAATTATTTCCTAGGTACACCAGCAGTCGACGTTGACATCTATAAATTAGCGCCTTTTAGGATGTGCGTGAAAGGAAGTGTGAGCATTCGTAAGATTTTTATGAGGAGTCCAAAATCAAAGTTTTTTGAACACAAATTTTACTTGACATCCGATTATGCCACTTTGAAATAGCCAGTCTGGTGTTCCGCAAGGAACTGCGTGTGGTGCAGATTAATTTTATTTTCAGGAATGTAATTAATTGCGGTGAAATTACAGTATAATGTGACCTCGTTAGCATCATTAAATCCACCCCCTCCCCAAACTCTACGCAACAGGCTTCGGAGAAAAAAATTCTGGATTTTGCATTATTTAATGGCTGTCGATTTAGCATGAAATTTAGTTCAAGGTCTTGAGTTACCACGTGTTATTGATCGGGCCTTTCAACTGCGGGAATTAAAGGTTTGCCAAACTGCACATACTCCGAGGGTTCAATTCGCCTTTCTTGCTAATTTTGCTAATCTTCGACTCATAACTTACGAAAACCGCAGGCCAAAGAGCAACAGAAGTCATACACAAATTTTGTGCATTTCCTTGTTTAAATACACCGTTGTTTTTTCCGACCTCCGAAATTCATTTATTGATTTTTGGTTTCGGCGATAAAAACACGCGCCATTTTTGCGGTGCCGTATTACAAATTTGTATTTTTTGTTAATTCACATCAAAATGCGGTTTTTAATGAACACGCACTAATTGAAATGACTCAGGCTTCATCCCATCAAACAATTATAAACACAGAAACGTGGTTATTTTATTCAAATTAAATTTGATTCGTATTCGTGTCTGGGTAGGCAAAACAGTACGAACGCCGGCTAATAGTTGTTCTCCTATCGCTCATCGTAAATCAGGTAACCCCCCCCCAATCCCCTCTATTCCAGTCTCTCTCAACGTGAATCCATTCGACCACTGTGAAGGCTATACCGTTTAATTCGGAAAAAAACGCCTTCATCTCGACATGCAAACAGTTTCGGCCCTCGTTACCTTAATAAAACAACTAAAATTCTATTATTATGATTATTATTTAGGAGGTGTGTCGAATGCTCGACTGAGGAATGGAATGTTTGAATGCATGCGCAATTTAACATACCTCGCTATCAGTTTTCAGACAATATGGTCCAACCCCGATTTATCAATAGAGGTGAAACGGGGGATCGCGACTCGAGTCTTCAGAAGATGTCGTCGCCTCTCTTTCTTAGTTCGACGGTTCAGGAGACTTGGAGTGAACTCAATCTGTATAAAAACCCTCTTCCATGCCTGTATAATCCTGTATATTGTTCCCTCGTGATTTTTCCTGACCTAAAGTGTTCCAAATTTTTAACCCTCCGTAAGCTTTCTAAAATAATCTCGTTTTATAGTGGCCTGCGTATTCTCTCCATTCAAGAATCATCGTTCAACGCCACTTCAATAGTTGTGCCCTAATCGCTGCTCATATTTCAAGTGACCCCTCCCATCCCCTCTTTTCAAATTTATCTAAGTGTAAATCACTTTGACCAATGTTATGACAATACCGTTCAATATCTACAAGAACGTCAGCATATCGCAATTAGGTAATTCCTTATTTGTCTCGATTTATAGTTTCACCAGAGCAGGTGAAGCAGGAACTAAAAGACAATTTTCATATCTATTCTTTTTCATGGTGACAGTTTTGGTCATCGTGATCTCAATAAAGCACGCGTAATAATAAGTATTATTGTGTGGTTGTGGTTCATTCAAACAATATATATATTTCAATGGTGTTGTGAGACATATTTATTTATATTTCCTGAAGCGAACGTTTACTAAATTTTCATGTCTTAATTCGTCTAAACGATGCCTGCCCCCAAATTGCGTTGCTGTCATAAAATACCCGGACGATCGGACTCTGTGAAATGTCGACATGGCGAACAAGCATTCCCCGCACCTTGAACGGGCGGCCTTCTGTTGAACGCATCAAAAGATATCGCCATTGCGTTGTTCCCTGAGATCAGAGGTTGATCGAACGAAGCCACTTCCTCTTTGTCCAACAACGGCAGTGTACAACTAGTTCAGTGCCTTCGCCCTTCCTGTCCAACTATTACACCTCTAACCTTCGTTCCCCTAATGGCGTTGCACTCATTAAATCCCTGAAGGACCTGACTTTATGCCATGCCTGCAAGACGAATGGGGATTGTCAACATCTCCAGGAGGCCACATTTGAAGTGCTCGAGTTGACTTCACAGAATGAAGTTCTGTTGAACGTATCAAAATACATCTGCATAACGTTTTCACGGAGAGCAAATGTAGATACACCGCCAATAGTTTCAGTCCACAATTTCGCCTCCAGTACAACATCAAAAGTCGCCGTTCTTGGAGTGTTCATTTAGATGTCCTCTTCCTGGAATGCCAGCGTCTCCGTTCTTATTTCGCCGTTTCAGGTTACTTGGCGCGAGCTCAGACCGTATCAAGGCCTGTCGTTTAATGTACTGACATTTTGACCGGACATAGGCGTTTTAAAATAATCTCGTTCTTTAGTGGATTATCGATACACTCCATTAGTAATAATAATATAATAATAATAATTTTAATTGTAGTTGCTTTGTTGTTCACGAATGACTACATCCTTGCCTCTCGTAAACCCAGCAACCCATATACCATCCTATGTATTCATGTCTTTCTCAACGCAAATCTCTTGGGCCAATAAAAAGGAAGCTACACCGACTAGTCCCCCCAAGAAGGGTTGCATATTTCCAATTGGCTTATCCTTATCTGTTTCGGATTTTAGTGGTGGAGCCATTACTCAAAAACATTTTTATTGTGTAGTGTTGATTTCGCTGTTCCCTCGTTATCCGAATAAACCATTAGTATTATTATTTACGACAAAACGTACATCGTCCATCGGAGCCCATTTAATCGCCGATTCCGGGCCTCAACTCTCCCGAAGATTCTCATAAATTGAAATTTCTTGGTCTTTATGGTTATCCTTCTTAATAACCTTCTAGCGAAAAGTCATTTAGATCCGCCAAAAGCCTTTCCCAGGGCGAAAATTATTTTTTGGTTTTTAAAAAAAATCACTTGAGCAAAGTCACTTAAATCCCCTTCCAGACTGTCATAATACATCGAAGCATCTCAACCGCATTCGAAGGCGGTCTTGATATCTGGTTGTCCAGTTATGTTTTTCATTGAAATAGTGTTTTTCATTATCCAAATGATCAACGGAGGGGGGATATTAACTCACATTGTCTGAGAATGTCTTTGCCTCAGTTGGTGCGGAGCCACCTTTTTCACAGGGATTTTTCGTACGAACTGGGGCAACCAAATCTTCTTGGCGAAGAAGCAATCGCCGTTGAAACCGATGGCCGTGTCACCACCAACTAAACCCCACATCTCTCCAGCCATTTGCAATAACAATAATTATAATAATGGCAAACGCTTTATTAAAGTCTGGAGGACAACAACTGTGAGCATAACAAATATATAATTAACAATACTGTACACGAAAACTGTCTCTTCTGCCTGCGTCTTCACCTGTTCTTGTAAACCCAAAAAAACAGAACGAATATAGAATGACCGAATTGCGATATGCGTCGTTATTGTAGGCATTGAACGTTATTGCCTTCGCATTGGTCGAAGATATTTATACTTAGACAACCTTGAATGTAGGGGCTGGTAGACGGCATAAAATAAACCAGCTGCGATACGTGCATTGATTGATAGTCTCTTGGATGGAGAGCAATGGTAAGCCAATCGAAAACGAAGTCAGAAGATTTGAGGCTTGAGATAAATACGGTAAAACAGTACATAATAGGTGTAATTATACAGTCGTAGACGAAGGTCTTGATATGGTTTCAATTTTCTCCTGGCCTCCAGAGATGGAGATTTAAGAACCAGCGACGCGGGCATTCCCCGAAGACGGCATCCATGTAGTCACTATAAGATAAGTAGCTGTTGAAAATAACGGTCAGGAATTTTGACTTTCAGGTCGAGACGAAATTATGGATTGGAACGATCGCCAGTGTGTCAGCATCTGCTCACAGTGAAAACGTTATTTTGATGCGTTTAGAAGAAGACCATTATTTGAAGACCACTCGAGTACCTCAGTGACGTTCTGTTCGAGCTGTTGTGAATCCTGAAATTTCCTCTAGACAAGGATTGAATCAGGTCGTCCGCGTATTTGATTAATGAAACGGACGATGTGTAGAAGCGTAATAGTTAACAGAAAGGGAGATAAAACAGAGCCTTGCAGCACACCGCGGTTATTGGGATAGGAGGAAGAGGCTTCCTCTTGTAATTTTTCGTGTTGTTGCCGGTTACGGAAAGCCGGTCTGGGTGATTCAACCCCTACAATGTACCCATCATTGAACTCGGTGGCAAAGTCCCAACGGACGCCAAACTCCCACCCCATTCGTGATCTAGAACATCTGCCGAATCGTCTACTCGGCGATTTAAAAGTTCCAGACGTACGCGGGGTAGAACATAACCAAACAAAATAGCATTTTATTTAGCATAACTTTAGAGGGAACCCTTTTTAACCAGAATCTAGGCACTTAGAAGAATACTTCCTTAGTTGTGATGCTATTGTTGCCATGGCGGTTCTCCTTAATAATTTAATTGACTCTTGGCTCCTATCTGAGTAAAAAGCATGGAAGATTTTTACAGAAAGACAAACTGACTTACTCAAATGAACCAGCATGTTGAATTTCCCATAGCTTTAAAAGAAAATCCTTGGCAAGATGACATAACACATAATCACACAAATGCCAAACAAATGGGTGATTATGTGCCATTTTTAATTGATTAATGCACATTACTGTAACAATGGACCTGATATGAAACTATGGGACGATAAAATATCTAATTCGACCAAGGTCTTCATTTCAGTCAACGGAAAGCCCAGAGGAACGAAATGTGCACTTGTTACCACTGTCGGGTACGTCAGCTAATTGGCTGCCGCATGTCAAACACAGTTCTTGTGTGATGTGATGCAATGACACGAACCACCGAGCTGCTCAATATTTGCAACATCCTTTCATTTATCCAAAACCTCAATGGTCATTTAAGTTAAATTTTTTTAAACATCTGCGATCCATGGGCTTCCCAACTTTAGTAGGGAGTGGCACAATGGATGGCGTAGGATGCAGAAACTCACAGCCCGCGGACCACCAAACTGGAGGGTTCAAATCCGTTCTTACATGCAACGCCTTTGACCTCTTTCGGATGAAAAAAAGGGGCTGTTGATTACCAAGGCTATCCTATCCCAATAGTATTGGAGTTTTCGCTTAAACGATTGCCCACACACCCTGGCATTGTTCACCTAGTGACCCCGAAACAAGAGAAGTGGCTGGATGGATATCCTCGCTCTATGATTTAGTGACCCCGATTTCGACTCCCCTGTTGGGTCACGCAAAATAGGCCGGCTTAAGTAAAACAACCCGAGTTTCACGCGTGGCTCTTCCCTGCGTGCTGACAAAGTGCTGGAAGATGTAGCTGCGACTACTCCCAACTCCTCTTCGTGTGGCCCTGGAGACGCCGTCACTTTGGAAAATATCCGAAAAATCGCCTTAGAAACAGCCATTGAGCCGGTCAGTCCAAAAAATTCACTATGGTCACACCAACCAGGTCAAAGGCCTTATCTTCGCAATGTCGTAGGTGTTTCACCAAACCATCAGCCGAAGAGTCGGTGTTTCGTTGGTCCTCAAGGCCGTTAGCAACCACATTAGAAGCCGCGAAATGTAGCGAATGGTTAAATAATTACCCTTACCGATCCGGGTACGCAAGACAGACACACCGAGGTCTGACGCTAAGGCCTCCATTTTGGCCCCGCCAAATCGAGTTTGTCCACATGGCGAGCGTTCTGGGGTGCATGGTTTTATTGGAAAGCAACCCCAAACTAGATCGCAACGCTGGCTTCAGTGAAAAGCAGCTTCCCGTCCTTGGGAGTGGACTGTAATTAAATTATTTCAAGCAAGTCGGTGCTCGAAATTCCCCACCAAAAAACAGTTCCATTGGGGCAAGCGCTGAAAATATATTCACGTCATTAATTTAGCCCCAAAAAATGATCCATCCAGCCCAGATACGGCAGGTGGTGCCCTAGACCCACCAAAAAATGCAGGTATGACTAATTTCAGAATGTTTACTCAAAAACCTTTAGAGTACGTGGTTGCGGGCGTCCGCGATGCATTAACAGCGCTCCGACGTTGTGATGTTCTCTCATTGGGGACCAACACCATTGAGTTCTAAGCCAGTTCTCGGTTGATCCCCCACCCCCCTAGGTGAGTGTGTGTGTGTGTGTGTGTGTGTGTGTGGTTAATTGGGTAGTGGTAGTCGCTGCTGCATTAGGTGACGTGCGTATGAAGTGACAAGAAGCCCGTGCAGGCAGAAATCACTCTGCACAGCAATTGGGCTTTCATCGAGCAGTTCCCAACAACTCTTGGAGACGAGCGGCGATTTTATCGTGAAATGTCCCCAGATCCGTGGTCGCTTGGAGCGAGGACCATCGGTTAGGCGGTGGACAGGGTGGTCCTGCCAAATCCAGAACGCCAGGCCTCGGGATATAAGCAACTTATCGGCCCGGATACCGAGCTCGTTGGAAAAAAGTGCATCTAGGCCACGAAGGGGCAAAAAATCTTGGGCTGACGGGATCTGGCGTGCCAGGAATGATGACTCCGTGGTTTTTTCAGCAGTCCCGGAAAAGTTGAGTTTGGTTGGGGTGTGGTGGGGGAACAGGGGAAAGGAGGCGAATAGCCAAAAAGCCCAAAGGAGACGTGTGTGTTTGCAAAATTGGCCCGTGGAGCGATTGGGGAAAAGGTAGGCAGAGTCTAGACGTGCCAGGCGTTAGGGTCTGTGGTGCTATGGTGGTGGATGTGGGGGAATTGTATAAAAAACTGCTTGCTCGTCAAAAGACGAAAAAACAGTTTGGCACGAGCCCATCTTTGGAGGGGGGGGCTGGGGAAGTGACGACGTCTGGGTGATTTTCTGCTGCGCGGTGGGCACGAATTTTCGGGCAGTTGGGGGACTTCCAAATTGCGGACGACAATTGGATGCTGCAGGTTTTTTTATTTTCGTATTTGTTTAAATCAGCATTCGTTTTTCTCACCAAATTGTCAATCTTCGTTAGCGAAGAATTTGGGCTTCTTTTGTTATCTGTAGTCTTTATTTACTAAATATATAACAAGTCGCCATGGATGTGTTACACTGAACAAATACATATTACTATGGTAACCGTGGGGTTAGATAGGGCCTTTCAATGGCCGCCATTTCCCGTTTGCCAAACTTTATATACTTCGTGGGTTAAATTGGCCTTTCTTGCTAATTTAACTTGATGTTACTTCTTTTATTCGTCTTAACATATTCTGCATCGTCACTTCCTGCAACATTTTTGTTTATTGTAAATTTTAATGCTGAATGTTTTGGTCCGCGTGACCTTAATAAAGCGAATATTATTATTATTCTCTCAATCAAATCTTATTCCCGTAATCGGCCATCTACTTTTGAGAAGAAGTTGGTTTAATTTAACCATTTAGGAATCGCTGGTACAAATACCAGAGTTTTGTTTCACTTAGACAGCAACAAGTCAAACATTGCGCTGTGTGGACGATCAGTAAATACTTTTTCTTTCAGCACGCTTCACCGACACCAAAGCGAAAACAAACCTGGGGGTCTGGTAGACTGAAATGTCTAGACACTTCCGCGTAGGTCTAGCATGCACCCATACACTTTCTCTTTAATTATCTTTTCAATGATACAGTCGTGCGATTGTCTGATTCTATTCTCGATGGCCCATATTCATTTCGTGTTCAATTATGTCCGGGAACACGGCAACCTGAAATATGTTCGACGATACCTTCAAGGAAACATTAATAAAGCGCAGTTTTATACTCTAACAGGATAAATTTATTTTATAAAATATGGAGTTTAACGGAGGTGAATGACGGTTAATTAACTGTAATTGTAATTATAAGTCCACATTACAACCAATTAATGAATCTAGAGGTCTCGAAATTATTGCCCTCAATTGATCACTTTCGATGGAACTCTTCATATTGGAGGCTAATTTGAAGTGCTCGTGAAATTGGGGGGCCCCTTTTTTCTGGTCTGTTGATGCCAACGCCTTGTTGTCCGTTCTAGAAATACTAAATAAATTTATCCTGTTTCAGGCCTTCGGCGATCTAACCCTAGACTTATGGTATGCTCTGTTAAATCAATTAGCATTTCCAATGGGTTACCAAAGTCCTAAATCCCGGAAACAATCACCCAATGTATTTAAGTACGTCCCAGGATACAGAATCGTTAAAATTCGCGTTTATATTCAAATTAAAATTAATCAACCATTTTGAATGGAGAATTATCATCAGTTTATTGATTTTTATATCCGAGGGTCATTGGGCTATTGAGAGCGAATGATGTCGAATTGTCACCGAAAATAGACATCTGAAAAAATGTACGCGGCGGATATTTACTGACATCATTTTTAATTCATAATTTGCAGACCTGCAAATGTAAAGAATTTTTCATTCAAAATAGGTTTGAAAAATTAGCTCAAATCTGAAAGAATTTAAGTTTCTTAGACGACAGTAATACCTTATTTGTACCCATTTTTAGTTTCCCCACAACTCGTTAAACAGGAGCGAGACAAAGGGTTTCTTGTGTGATGCTGGAAGTTGCTTTAAGTCGGCTATGAAGCCCACCCCAGGCATAGAGGAAATTAACAAAGCGAATATTTGCTTTGATTATGTAAATACCGTCGGCAAATCTTAACCGTAAAATTTAAAATAGGTGGTCCAGAAATTCCTTAATCCTTTTAATCCTTTATTTTCACACACACAAAACACCCTTATTTAAACGTCGATTGGGGTCTAACAAACTGTGTTATTGTTTTATTCCTTCTAGAGGATAAACACGCTTTATGGTTGTTTTCATAAAGCTTTTTGAGAATATTTTACAGGTTGTGGTGTCGCGGTGCCACCCGACGAGGATATGGAAATGGCCTCTGCTGCAATGCCCAACACTGAGGCCACCCACGTGGAATTCTGGCTGGTGAAATTGCGAATGATGCAGCCTTTTTAGGCAAACCATCCCCAGTTCGTTGGACTCTAGAGGCACGCGGCTGCTTCCGGTTTATTAATGGTGGCCTGACTTGGGGCTCGAACTCGGTATCCCCCGGACAGAGCAGGGATGCTGACCGCTACACTGTCGGGCCAATGTGGAGTCATGCATCGATAGAACAGGGCAAATAAAAACAAGGTCACAACCGCGGAGCAGCCGACTTGCTTGCCGTACGAAAAGGTATCCAATGCTGGACGATGAACAGGCATCAGAGATGTCGCCACGTCGATGCCATTTCTCCCCAACGCCTCTAGAAAATTATCGCGTAGAGGACAAATGCCTGGTGGAATGTCTAGAGGGAGCCTGTTCAAGGGGAAAATTGTGAAAGAATTAAGAAAAGTAGGACGGGGAGAGGGAGAAAGAAGATAAATAAGGTTGGCGGTTGTCCGATTTTTTTTTATGTTGCCCTAATAAGGGAGACGATTATGCTATCGGGATGAGGACTTTGTGATCTAGTTTCGAGTTGATTTTAAAGTGTGGAGTTATTAGAGCCACAATGGCACGTTTATCAAAATCGTCTGTGAATTTGTTCTTCGTTTTTACAAATAAATCAGCTGAATTCGCGTCTTCATTCAGAGCGGAGATTCCCAGGCTGCCTCTTGGCAGACAAACGACAATCAGCAACGGTGTAATGTGATGTTAGAAAAATACGTTTTCTGGCCCGCTTGATAGGCATTGTGCAGTCGGAAACATCGAGGCGCTGTTCTACAATAACTTATTTCTACAAAAATAGCGTCACACTGCCTTCTTGCCGAAGCTGTGTCTAGACAAAGAGACGTAGTGGCGGCGTTTCTTTGGTTCGAAAGTTTTATTACCCACCAGTAACACAATTCGCTTGGCCGCTGAAGCGCGGCGTGTATTCAATTTGTCATTAAATGTTAAAAGGACGTTCTGCACAGGTCCTCCACATGGTCGCAGATATTTGATGCACAGCTGAGCTAACCTGGTTCAGTTCCTGTATACGAAGGTTAGACTGTGTACTTCGTTAATTGTAATTGATGTTTTCTGTTCACGAGGGCCAAAACGTTTCTGCATTGATATGCACAGAATATAAGGATTCATGCGGTATTAAAACTTTGGATCTTCGTTTTAGCCGGAAATGGTCGCATTTGGTAGTGATTTGTGATTAATAAATTTATCGTGGACGCTCTCCATATACAGGGTGACGCCAAATGATCTGACAAATTTGCATGCTGAATAGAAGCAAATTAAAACGAATAATGAAAAGGTAGGCTTTACTTTGGTTATTAAGATGTTATGCCATTTCATTTTTGCATTGTTTTAAAAAATGCATCACTCAAATGTGTGCCGTTATTGTACACACAAGTTAACTCGACTGGGCATGTCATGTGAAATGGCGGCAGCAATATCTTGACCAATTGGCATCTTTTAATTGTGCAATCGATTGGGGGCGCGCGTGTAGGAAATAAAAGAATCTTTACATTTTATTTTTCATGATTTACTTTTATCAACCATAAAAATGTGTCCGAGCATTTTGTCTTTCAAGTTGGAGCTTCCTTTTCAAATTCAAATTGAATGAAACATCATCATCTCGTTATTTACGTATTCATGCTAGAGGGTCTATAATTTATGAATGAAAGATTCTATTTAGCCAATTGTGTCCGCGACATGCCGCATTGCCATAATTCATCGCCATTTCACAGGTGGTTCTCTCGTCGCCTCTACTATAGTCGGTCTCAATACAAATATCTTCCGACCACTGCAAAGAAGGCCATACCATTTGATCGCAACAAAACGGCTGCATATCGCACCTCCTTATTTTCCGAATTTCGCCTCACCAGAACTTTTTAGACAGGAGACGCTCTTTGTGTCGAGTTTGGCTACTCATAAAAGCTTAAATTTGTGGTCCTGGTGACACAAATTTCATGATTATTATTATTATTACTAACACAAGCGGATGCTCCACTCGAAGGCGGTGCGTGCGTTCGCGGGGCCTGGCGATTCAAGATCCTCTGGGATCGACGAACTCAAACAGACGGCAACGAAATATCCGACAAAACAGCCATAAAATCGAAAATAAAACAGTTGAATAAATGCGATGTCAGACACACAAAGGATGGATTGAGGATTTTCAAAATACTTGCTTCATTGCCCGTAATCAATAATGGTGACCGCTTTTCCTAATCCGATAAGCATGGATGACGCTGTTCCAGTTGGAGCATTCTGACCCAAGGAAAGTTAGACCTGCGCTGGGGCAAGGGGAAAGGTGTGTTGTACGACAAACTGCAGCAACCGGACTTATTCTTCTTCTTATTATTCTTAGCTGAGGCAATCTCCTGCGGATGGCTAAGCCGGCTTCGGGAGTGGCGAGTTCATGACGCTTCTTGGGAATTTGGTACCGCTGGCGTCCCCAACAGAACGACGAGCCCGTTCCAGGCAGCACAGTAAGATGAATAAGACGCGCAGTTATATACCAATGAATGGGGATCCGACTGAGGCTTTCTTTGGGTGAAAATAGGCCGGGGGCTTATAACGGGTAAACTACCAGGCCGGTCCAAGTGTTGGGAGAAGGGAGGATTTCACTTGAGTCTCGTCGACTGGAGAGGAAAAAAGCTGTGGCTGTGTTAGATACTGCGTCGAACATCTTGCATTGAGGGAGAGAGTAAGTTGCCTCACTCGGGATGGAGCAGATAGCTTTTACTTCCATCCTAGACGGTGACCAAAAGGTGGCGACCTCTGATTGGCGCATGCCCGGGATTGTGCTTGGTTGAAATCCGAGGAATGCCGCGATAAAATACACTGTTTTACCGAAGGGCCCTTTGTGGCAATGAACAATACTCCTCATAATCATTATCATCATCATCGTCGGTACTTGTTTCCGCAATTCAGAAAATATTGGTTTTTATATTCCGGCGAAATGGGTCTATTGTCTTGTTTCGTCTTTTTCGTCCTCTGTAAAATGCTGAATCATTCAATGTATCTTTCCGTGAGATTAAATTAGTGGGACCTGTTTAAATTAATGGTTTGGACATTCCCTTTCTCTGGCAAAGTTCAAGGTATATTTATTTCTGGGATTTGAGTACATTCATCATCATGGATGATGGTGGCGTCCCAATATGTTTATACCTGGAAAGGAAGACGAGAAACTATCTTTGCGCCATCAGACTTAACCGGGCAATTAATAAAACAACTCCCATGCAATATCTCTAGCATAATCAGAAAATTAAGAATGTTCCATCATTTTCTCTTCCGTCTGGCAGACAGACAGACACAATTTGTTCACTAACACTTCCTTGTTCGCGATTTGTCACGCGAAGGTAACCAATTACGCTGCTGTGGTTATTCGGGGTGGGTATCACTCAAGCCTAGCCTCTATAAACACTAAGACAGTTTGCAATTTTTAGCTGTCGTCGTCGGTGATGTTGTTGTCGTCGTTTCAGAAGGCAGTATTCATGATTCACCTTCTGAAACCTATAAATTATACTTCTTTACTGGAATTCGGCACGCGTAAAAGGGGTATGGCTAAATAAGCCAGTGCATAGATCTTCTCATTTATTTTCACTCACGGTGCGATCTAGTAACCGTTTTGGCGTGGTTCAAATTCCCGGGGTTTTCAAAACTTGATTCACCACAGACCGGGTCGGTCGTTGAAACCTCAAACCAACCCACAACACGCCGTCCACTAACTAATTCACCACCACCAGTCGCTTTTGTCAACACACTCCAACAAACGCCAACCGCACAGAAAAGTGAAGACGTTTATTTATGGGCTGTTTTTATTCATTACTTCTACGTTGTTTGCTAACGTTTGTGCTCACTGCTTCAATAGCAATAGTTGTGTGCGACTGCAGAGTTTACAAAATGCAAATAAAGTATTTTCCCTTATTTTCACGGGCTAATTGAACTCTTCGCCGTGGTTTGTATCGCATCGAAAGAATACTATTACTGTTAAAGGTTACCATTTTCTACGTGTATCCTACAGTATTCTTGACCTTTTACAAATTGTCACTTGTCTCGTATTCGATAAATTCAAATAAACCCTCAAACATACTGAAAAATGGGATACATTTAATCAATTTATTAAGGTCAAGAAGACCAAAACATTCAGCACTAATTAGTTACGACACCACCTACGAAAGCGGCCTCTGAGTTCCAAGCCGAAATCGGGGAATTAAGGTAATGAACAATTTTGATTGATGAGTTCATGGAGGTTCTTACGATTTGGCGTCTCCAGTGCCAACCGGCTTTGTTCACCGCAATTCACCGGGGTTCAGTGGGTCGTTGGATCTCCTCCGCCCATTTGGCAGTGGGCTTTCCTTCACGTCTTCACCGGGATATTTACTTCTAAGTTACCTGCACTAGAGTTGGCTCGCCGGTCAAGCGGTTTGATTGATGAGTTCATGGAGGTTCTTGCGATTTGGGGTCTCCAGCGCCAACCGGCTTTGTTGGAGGGGTGACAGCGTTGAGTGCGACCCGCAAGGCAGCATGCATCGGTGCGATGCAATGGGAACCGCTTTCCTTACCATTGCAACCTCGAATGGATCGCCTACGTCGTCGGCCAGTCCGACGGGGTTTTCCGTCGCGCTTTCACCGGGCGATTCGCTTCCCGAGTGCTACCTGCATCAGGTTATGCGGGGCCGTCAAGCGATTTATCACCGTTGTGTGGCCCCGATGCCAAGTGAAGGGTGCAACTTGAGTGAATGGAAGACCACTGGAGATGCTACTCCTCCCTGGTGCAGAATTAGGTTGTAAGCCTTCATGGGGTCACGTATGGTTCATGTCAATTATTCAACGAGGCGATCGTGTTTAATGTTTTCCAGGTACCCGGGCCAGTTTTGGCCCTCACGTCAACCGGTTGTCCAATGGGGTGTGGTCGCCGCCACATGCAGCTACTTGGAACGAAAGGTGTCAGTTGAGTGTCACGTGGTTATCAAGGACCGCGAGTTACCCGTGTGCCCGACAGACCCCGTGACCAGAGGTGCGAACGCGACTCGACACTCCATACACCTTCTACGACGGCTGTGCTCAAATATCCGCTCATTTGGTGCGGTTAATAAACAACCCCTTCAACTTAGACTGACTCAAACAAACCCCAAACACGCACAAAGAATAATGCGTTTATTTTGCAGGTTGGGATTCAGCACTTCGCACTGATGACGATGATGCTGTTAACTGAAATGTGCGATCTCGCATAAGCATCCTGAATCATAGCAGTTGTTTTAAAGTGGAACGTAATGGGCCGTTGGTTATTTGAACATCTTTCGCCGCCAATCGGAACTGGCTGCCTCGCAGTTCTCTCTAGTAAATTGGTGGTTGGCACTATGAAATCTGACTTGAAGTGATGCTGCATGCAGTCCCACTCTTATTTTAAACATCTTTTCATTCCAACCGTTTTGGTATTTCGCTAAGTCTTTGATCTCCATTAGCCGGTCCTATAACGCCCCACACCCAACACCCTAAGCTAACCCGTGTTCAAAGGAGTCGACATGGTTGCAGCTTTGCCTGGTGTGAAGAAATGAATAAAAACGGTCATCAGCGTGCAGGAATTTGTGCACAAAGTATGCTGGTCACTGTGGCAATAGGCTAGAATAATTTGAACAGTTCTAGGTAGGCTGTTGCCTAATTAGTAACCAATTTTCAGGGGATTGGCATCTATCTTTATTGCCATCGACGTAGAGTCCGCTACCTACAACCAAATGGTGCTCTGTTGATCGCTGCCGCATTATCAGATTAACATCCTCGACACTCCTTTTTTCTAATCTGATTGTCTCCTCGAGATGACGTCCGCGTAATTGTTTGTTGGTGCGAAAAGATCCCAAACTCTTGTTTTGTAAATAAGACTGTCTAATGGCGGCACTTGATCAACAAGACAATAAAAACGTTTATATAGCACTTCTAACCTTCAAAACGGCTTATAGCAGTTCTTTTTTAATCGGATAACAGCAATTATAATTGGTGTCTTTTCCCAAAAGCCATAATGAACTGTTTGATTCATCGGAGAGACCGTGAAATAGCAGTGTATTCCCATATTTTCGATCCGCTGAAACGAATTCGAATAAATTATTCTTTAGAGTTTCTCAAGCGGAAAATTTAATTATAGGAACGTCATACAAAGAGCACATCCTCAAAACTGAAACTTTGTCGGCGACCGCAAACCTGGTCAGTCCGTTTGAGTCGACCAAAACTGAATGTCGCAACTGGTTAAACTGACACCACAATTTACTGCATCAGCAATTCAACGCGCCGAATAGGCCTACAAAAATGAATCATTAAACCGTGGCGACCATGAATGTTGTTGTCTACTGAAAATTAAAGCATCAATGAGAATAACACAATGAACAGAGAATTCTATACAAGCGGTTAACTGGTTCGACAAAAGTCCAAAGAATATTCAATCCCGATTTTGCCAAGTCAAAATTGTGGTGACAAGTCATTTCACTACTGAAATCGATTGGCAGTAGTAGAAGAAGTAGAAGCATTAGTAGTAATGGTAGTAGCATTGAGTAAAGCTTTGAGATGTTTACGAAAACAAAGGCAGCTCTAGACATGAATAAGGTAGTAATTGTTGAAAAAAATATGAGTTGGCCATTTCCATCACCATCAGTGATAACGGTACAATATCCTGTTGGTTGCTAACGGGTTGCTGGGGTCGCCTGATGTGCGTGAAGCAAAAGGACGTAGATGAGTCACTACAAAATCAGATAATTTGTTTTAAAGCCAACCGAGTTTAAAAAAGTTACATCATCGGAGGTGAGGGAAAACCATGTAGAAACTTGCAGTTATCCACGAAGGCCCTAATACGGTTTTAGCTGATTCCAAGGCGACGAATGATGAAAACCACATCCACACATGATATTTCAAGGACAGCCGACTGTTGAGCATAACAAAGAGGCATTTAGAAGTTCACCTGGAGGTGTAAAAGTCAAGCGAATTCTGCTCCGCGTGAAAAATCCTGATTGAGATGCATTTCGATGTGTTCAGCAGTACGCGGTCACCCACGTAAGGTCTCGCTTATGCGAATCCTCGTTCGTATTCCGGATATGGAAAAGGGTCAAGTGGGTCGTCTATTCGACAAGTTAACGCCGTCGGAATTGTGCAGCGAAGCGTAAACTCGAAATTGCAATAGTTGTTGCTATGCCTCTCAGGGAGATTTTGAGCGGCTTATTTCTTGCTAATTGTTGGGTGACCCATGGTGTCGAGGCTGGCATTCTCGTCGTGAACGATCCTTGGTTTGACTCCTAGACCAGACCAGGACAGCCCACGCCAACAATGCCGGGCGTAGTAGTGTGCCACTGCAACCGATTGACTCGGAGGCCCCCGAGAGCTGGCGGAAACTGGTTACTGCTGCATTATCCGGAATTTGACCAGACAGCTTGAGTTCCAAGGATGGCTGGCCTCGCCGGCCACCTCAACCTCCTCTTCGTGTTGTGGTGAAGGGGACCCCGTCACCTGTAAACTATTTCCCAGATTCCCCCTGGAAACATCCCTGAGGCTGGTTTATCCTCTAGGAAAAGAATGCCGCTCGAATGAATGGAGAATGGGAGAAAAATTCTCACCAATATGGAACGCCGGTATTCACGGTCAAGGCCACCTAGCACCCTTGCGGGATGGAGAGAACGAAGAAGCGCCTTGTGTAACTATTGGCCAGTCTCAAGGACACTGGTGGGTACGGCTAATTTCCGAATCCCAGAATAATTTAAACAACCGAATACAGGAAAATTGATTGGTACGCTTGTCATAAAACAAACAATTCCGTTGATTAATAACCGACTCCCAAAAACAACAGCGTTACAACATTCACATAAATTCAACCTAGAATAACAGAATAAACCATTGGTGGAACCCGTGGAAGTATTGAGCAAAAGCTGTTCAATAAGCCTCCTCACATTTCTGTGCGGTTGGCGTTTGTTGGAGTGTGTTGACCGCGAGTGTTTTCGTTCTAACAAAGCAAACCTGTTCTAAATCAGTATCAACTGAGATCCAATTGAACTTTCCGTTTTCTTGCTTCTCTGAAACAAACCACAGACAATTAACAACAAATAAAAGCAGCAACTAAAACTTAATATTCCTGGAACAAAAGCTGAACAAAAGGGTACCCCGTTACCTGTAAAATATTTCCAAGAGTCCCTCTGAAAACATCCCTGAGTCTGGTTTATCGTCTAGGAGGAGAACGACTCTTGAAAAACGTCTTCTCGAGGGGATTTGATAAGCTAGTGCTGGATAAAACAATCATTATTTCTGGAACATTTTATTTTTCTTTTCCAGCTTTTGTGTACCGCCTCCAACACCACCTCGCCCAGGTATCCTTGACCAGTTATGCACGTATTTCACGTTTACAAGAATTGCCATCTTCCTCGTCCTATGCTTGTTTAAGTATTCGGGAAATATTCGAGGTGATGTGTGTCCTGATTCGCGCGCACATGATCGCTTCAAAGATGTGCGTTTGCAGGCAATTGTCATGCTGTGATAGACAGCATAAATATAGGACAGTTGGCGTGCGGTGTGTGTTTGGTTATGACCTTTTGATTGTTTCCAAATGCGTTTGCCCAAGGCTTTCTCCCGCAATATAAATTTCTTTATTACGAATTTGTCTTAGCCGTATCCGGGCTTTTAGAGAAATTCAGAAATGCGGGCAATTTACGCCAACTGCTTGTACCAGTAAAAAGCAGAAAATTGACGAAAATGATAAAGAAGGTTTTTTGGAGATTAGAAACATCTGCCTCTTTTTTCCAAGGTGATTCGATGGTGAAGAGGTCGACTCCCTTCATCTCAACCGGAAAGATGAATGTTTAAGTCGTTGTTCCATTTTTGTCATTGCTGCCATTACTAGGAGCATTTTTCCATACACGTGGCTGCCGTCCGGGTGAATTCTGAAATCTTCGTATAAATTGTACGTCATCCAACACAATTTGCGACGAAATCTTGTTGCGTGAACCCTGAAGTCTCATCATCTGTTAGATCCGCGCGATCTTCTGGAAGGTTTCGCCCGGTCTCTGTGATCTCCGTTCTCAACGATCCCCCAGAATCCAAACGTTCGAGCGTCACCCAGTACTACCGCTGTCAATCGGAATAAATAGACGTCTGCCTAGTAGAATTCGACTCCCGTTACGCGTCATTAGTTCAGCCTCCGCTGGACGTGGAATGAATAATAGGTCTTACAACAAAATTTGTGTTAATTAGGCTTAGCAGTCTCGGCCATACATATTTCCCCTCTTTTCGTCAACCGTTTTTCCGAGTTGGGAGAACCGATTCTGAATGCCAGGAGGGAAAGAGAGGGGATTAAACCTAATTATTTCGTTCAATTCACCATGAGTCATCACACCTGGTGCTGATTCACCGACGGCGGATTTTCTGCCTCCATCAAGAGCAAAACATTGTTTAAAAAACAGAGCGGCACTTCAGAAGAGATTTTCCAAAAAATCCAAAAAGCCGGGATACACACCTAAGATGATGACTAATTCACGAAAAGCCCCCCACCGAGGTTCACGACAAAACGGCCTTCTCATAAAGTCTTTTCTCAACATCGCATGATGAAATATAACTGACGAATTATTTAACTCCAACTACTACCAATAACGCTACTACGTATGCTTCCACTACTGCGGCTACTAACAATACTATCACTGCTTCGACTACTGATAACAATACAAATACTACTACCAATTTTACTAGTACTGCTAATGGTACTAGCACTGCTAATACTACTATTACCAACACCACTACCATAAATAGGGCCATTCAATAGCCGCCATTACGCGTTTGCCAAAATTTATATTTCTTGAGGGTAACATTTGCTTTCTTCCCATTATACCTCCTAGTTTTTAATTCCTGTATTCGAGTTATTCTGGTTGTAAATGTTAACGCTGAAGGTTGTGGTCTTCATTACCCTTACAATGTACACTTAAACCTGTTAATTGGCGAATCAAGAATTGACGATGATTTTGCGTTATTTGACGTTATTGCCTATATCGGAGTTAACCCATTCCTGTTGTTGTGTTTTATGCTGAATGTTTTGGAGTTCGTGACCTTTATAAAACGAATACGCTTATCAACATTGTTATACGTTTTACGTTTATTACTGCGACTACCAACAGTACTACTACTACAACTACTACTACTACTACTACTACTCATAACGCTACTAATACTACGACCGCTACTAACACTGTTACTACTACGCTACTGCAACGAATTCTACGACAACCCGATATGCCCCCTATCTCATCGGTGAACTATTGGACCTTTGACTTAACGGAGGAGGGATGGGTCCACGAATCGAACATCAAGAGTCACGATTTGCTGCACAAATTTCCAATTGTCTAGAAATTGGGGACACCTTATATCCTTGTTAATTAACCAGCAACGACCAAATACAACAAAGGAGAACCAACAATTTGACTTAATCAATATGTTGACGAGATTTGGTCCATAAAGTTCAATTAAACCCTTTAATTGGCGAACGAAGAATTGACGATGATTTTGCGTCGCATTTTAAAATACTGTAAAAGTTGCCCGAAAGAAAATCTTCCTAATTAACCTCCTGGCTGTTATTTCTTGTATTTATGCTAAATTAATCTTGTTTTAAATGTTAATGCTGAAGGTTTTGGTCTTCGTTACCGGTATAAAGTTCACTTAAACCTTTTAATTGCCGAATCAAGAATTGACGATAATTTTGCTTCACGTGTTAAAATTCTGTGAAATGTTCCAGAAAGAAACTGGAAAACGCCTCCAGGAACGGACTTAATCACGGATATAATTCGGGACGCGTCGAATATAAAGAAATCGAATCGGACTGAAACGGTGAATTTCAACCCTTCTAGATAAAATAGATGGAACAATAGTGACCACCCCGGTTGTATAACCAAATTTAAGCCAATTTGAAACCCCATTTAAACAGCTCTTTCAACTAGAACACCGCCAATGCCCGGGACGCAGATGACCAGTTTAACTAAACAGACAAACACGTTCATCTTCCATTTGAACGACGACGACGACGACTACACTACCAATAATAATACCACTGCCAGCCATGTTACTACTACTAATACTACCAAAAATACTACGACGACTTGAGCTGCTACTACTGGTAATACTACCAATACAGCATCTACTGCGAAAACTACACCACTACTACTCCTATTAATAATAATAACACTTATAAGGTCACAAGACCTAGATATAATTAACTATGCAATATTAATGATACGACTTGCACAAGCACCAACGCTACTACCGCTACTAATACTTCTAGTGCAGCTTCTAATACTACTGCAGCATCAAAGGCCACACCCACAACAACCAAAACCACGAGCAGCATGATTTTATAAATACCTGGAAACTGGTGAAACGAAGCATCCTTATTAATTAACACGAAGCGACCGAGCGGTGCAATTGAACTTGTTGACGAGATTTGGTGCGCGGGTAGGTTTTAACAGCGTACGTCAGCCTCTTTCGGCTGCAAACGGCCAGCACTCGGAGGAGTGTAGATGAACAGTTTGGCGAAATAGGAAAAACGCGCTTTGAGGGCGGTAATCTTTTAGTTGAATGCTCGAGTTGAAAGGGACGCGAACGGAAAAACCGGACAGGATGCTGGAATGAGTCATTGGAGTTTCGCGATATGACGGAGAAAGAGGGGTGGCTTGTTGGCTAGTGAGTTTGTTCGTCTATTTTATTACAACTAGAGGGGCGGGGCACGGAAATTTTGACAATGATAGATGGGACTGAGAATTTGAAACAGTTTGGATAAAACCAGGGGGTGGTGGGGGGTGTTGTTGGTCTTGAAACGCGCTGCAAATTCGTAGCTTTTAGAAACACGGCAAAAAGCCAACATGAGTAATGACCAAACTAAACGGGCTCACAAAGTAACGCTCTAAATGCTCCCATTGGGATTTAACTGAAGGGGCATAAAGATAGAGGAATGGGTGCTGAGTTCACATCTCCCATATTTGGTGCCACGGAATGAAAAGTAAGGCGACATCAGCCTCGATACTTGACGTCCTGGGTGCTTTGGAGTTCATTAAGAACTAGGTCAATATGAGTAGTATTTAATTGTGTACGTTGCTTTTCATAGATGCCGACTGGCCCACCCAAACGCAGCGGTTGATACAAATTCCGATCTCTTGATACTGGATACCTAATCTGGGACTCTGAGCACAGGTGAACTGCGAGCCAATCGAAATAAGGAGGTACTGTGAGGCACGAGATTTTCCAATAGACGACGACCCACTCCTCTTCTCTCTTTTGATGTCACGGAATTCCTTATGATGGCGCAGACGATCCTCTGGGCAACTCACCCCTACACTTCGGCCTGCCAACCCCACAAAGGTTAACGTACACTCCCTCCTTCCAAGCAGTCGATAAGACGGAAAGTTACCCATAGGTAAAACCCATCCATTGTTCGTACAAAGGGCCTCTTGTATTCAACCTCCATTGTCTGCCTCTTTCATGATTTCAGCCACTTTCGGAAATGCACTCATACGAAGCGTTAATCTGTATTCGTAAGTAAAGAACACTGATCTCGTAAATCTGCAATTTTCTGCCATGCCATGACAATAGTTTTGGGACAGCCCCAAATTAACCCACTTTTTCTACGTCACTGGCACACAGGAATATTAAGTTTCAGCTGCTGCTTTTATTTGTTGTTAATTGTCTGTGGTCTGTTTCAGAGAAGCAGGAAAACTAAAAGTTCAGTGGATACTGATTTAGAACAGGTTTGCTTTGTTAGAACGAAAACACTCGCGGTGAAAAAAAATCTGTTAAATATTTGACGAAACATAAAGGCTGTGAAAGTGCAAAGAAAATTCCAAAAAACAAACGAAAAAATAACCGTTACATCAGAAGGACCGTGGTTTGTTTTGTTTGTTAATCAATTAAACAAATTAAATCCATCCTTGATTGGACCATATCCAATACCCTCAATTCCTGAACACTTCGGTCATTCCCTATTTGTCCCGATTTTTAGTATCACCAGAGCAGGTGAAACAGGAACTAAAATACAATTTTCACATCTAATACTTGTCATATTGCCTATTTTTACTGCTGAAAGTTTTGGTCCTCGTGACCTCAACAAAGCCACTACAATTATTATTATTATTATTATTATTATTATTACCAGTTGTTTTTTAGGTGGTCGAGGCGACGAACTGATTAATTTCAATTAAGGTTTTCATAATAACCTTTTCACCCATTCTTGTTGCAGCTGGCATGGAAAGAGCTAACTACTAAATAAATTTTAACAATATTATTTGCTTTCTTAAGGTTACGAAGACCTTAGCTGTTAACATAACCATGTTCAACAGGAATGGGTTAACGTAAATACAGAAAATAACGATTAGGTATTTTGGGAAGAAAACAAATAAGACCCTTAACGCATGTGAAGTTTGGCAAACGCTTAATGGCGGCCATTGAAAGACCCTATCCATAGAGCCCGTCAGTGCGATATTTGTGTCATTTTAGTGAGCAAGTCCATATGAAGGTTTCTTTGTTCACGAGATCGTTCTGGAAGGTACCGGTAGGTTATGAGAGACCGTTGACACGTGTCAAATGAGTCATAGTCTTTTTGGCCGTGGATAGAACTTCTCATTTATTTTGACTCACGGTGCTATCTAATAACCGTTTTGGCGTGGTTCAAATTCCCGGGGTTTTCAAAACTTGATTCACCACAGACCGGGTCGGTCGTTGAAACCTCAAACCAACCCACAACACGCCGTCCACTAACTAATTCACCACCACCAGTCGCTTTTGTCAACACACTCCAACAAACGCCAACCGCACAGAAATGTGAGGAGGCTTATTTAACAGCTTTTGTTCAATACTTCCACGGGTTCCACCAATGTTTTACTCTGTTATTCTAGGTTAAATTTATGTGAATGTTGTAACGCTGTTGTTTTTGGGAGTCGGTTATTAATCAACGGAATTGTTTGTTTTATGACAAGCGTACCAATCAATTTTCTTGTATTCGGTTGTTTAAATTATTCTGGGATTCCGAAATTAGCCGTACTCGCGAGTGTCCTTGAGACTGGCCAATAGTTACACAAGGCGCTTCTTCGTTCTCTCCATCCCACAAGGGTGCTACGTGGCCTTGACCGTGAATACCGGATTTCCATATTGGTGAGAATTCTTCTCCCATTCTCCATTCATTCGAGCGGCATTCTTTTCCTAGAGGATAAACCAGCCTCAGGGATGTTTCCAGGGGGACTCTGGGAAATAGTTTACAGGTGACGGGTTCCCCTTCACCACCATACGAAGGGGAGGTTGAGGTGGCCGGCGAGGCCAGACATCCTTGGAACTCAAGCTGGCTGGTCAAATTCCGGATGATGCAGCAATAACCAGTTTCCGCCAGCTCTCGGGGGCCTCCGAGTCAATCGGTTGCAGTGGCACTCCACTACGCCCGGCATTGTTGGCGTGGGCTGTCCTGGCCCTGTCTAGGAGTCAAACCCAGGATCGCTCACGACGAGAATGCCAGCCTCGACACCATAGGTCACCCAACAGTTAGCAAGCCATAAGCCGCTCAAAATCTCCTTGAGAGGCATAGCAACAACTACTACCACTTCATCAAGGTACAGCCGATTCTGAACTTGACCTTCGCGGCACAATACAACCAAAGGAGCCACCCCTCGTCGCATAGAGACTCCACAACAACAGAAACGAAAACAAGAACAATAATAATAAAAAGAACATGTCCTTTGTCTCACTTCTCGGGTTGCTGATACTTAGCATTGGGTAGATGCAAAATAATTGTCGTTCTTTTGTACTCAATGTGAAACTAGAATTCGTGGTTTTGACAACTATTCGTTTCTGTTTCTGTAGCAACAGCAATTATCCTTCGGTTTAATTCGTCCCGCTTGACAAAGGATTTGGGGGTGAGTGCAAAAATGGACGTCAAAACATCTTGAATTATTTTTCATTCCGCTATTGTATTCTAAATTGTCCATATGTTCCGCAACCAACTAGACCACCTACTCAAGAACTGTAAATACCCCCCTCCACACCGTCGATACAACGTCCATCAATGGTTTCTTTTTACACAAAACACAATTCTACTAATGACCGGTGGTTCGTCAAGACATTGTGGGGTGAGCGAAATATATGATGTGGAAAACGAGTAAACATGTTGTAGGTGACATTTGTCAATTAGGTTTCGAGTGACTCACACACCTACATCGTTATTGGTAGGAAAAATGGCCCGCTGGCACATGTATTCGTTTTTGTTAAGCGGCTATCCGATTAAATTAGGAAATTAATCACGGGTCACAAGACAGGAACAATGAAAAACCGTCTATTGTGCTTGAGCGACAGACCTTCTGTGCCTGCGTCTTCTTTTGATTTTGAAAATCAAATCGAGGGGAACATCGTCTGACTCGGAACTGGGTTCTCGGAAGTCATCTTATGGCGCAACTATCGAATTGATCTCTTAATTGGAAGTGCCGCACATCGTTTTTAATTTATTTTACCATTTTTCGAGCATGTCCAATAGCCATAAACGCAATGGTTTACTTGGGAAATAATGTCGTCAACTATTCCGATTCCGCGCAGAATGCGCCAAAATATGTGGCCTCCACCATCGACCTTCTGTTCCAATGGCGTGCGGACCTAATTTAAGATTCCTGGGCATTATTAATCCAGAAATAAGAGGGGGTTAAGAGCTGGTAAACCGTACTCAATCATAGGCTGTCCCCAAATAACCGTCATTACGCGGTGAATAAGACACATTGGCTGAAAGAGTGCTGAAAGTGATAGAGAAAGATGTCGGAATACAATAGAAGCTTTAGGCGAAAACGGGACGTGTTTGTACTACGGATAACTACCCATAGATCCCGGCACCATACTCCACTTTAATGCTGAAAGTATCGATCCTCGAGACCTTGATAAAGCAAAGACCATTATTATTATGATCATTATTAAATAATTGACCTTAGTCGCCAGTTGACCCCACAATACTATTTTATTGCTCTGGGTGGGGCTGTCTCGCATGTTGGAATGGGTCAATCACTTGCCAATCATATTACCCCTACGGCGATTGTGGTTTCTGAGGCCTGGAAATGGGCCCTAATCTCGGTTTAAATACCGGATGACACTCGTCAATAAATTAGGCGTTCACATAATTTCTCCGCGAAATCACCGTCGGGTTGGTAGGTATCACGGGTCATAAAAGTTGTAGATTCTTTCTGAATCATTTTGTAATTTATAATTCTTGTTAGCTTCACTTACATCTTTCCATCTATAATTATCGTGTAATCTTTTGTTTAAATGAGACATTTCCACCTCGAATATAATGGTACTTATCTGAACAGGCACCACGTGATTATGGGCTAGCGACTTAAACCCACCCGGCTATAACTCGGGTGTTAGGTTTATAAATAATCGGGAACTGATTCGGGTTATTACCATTTATCTCCTCCGCACAGACAAACTGTTACAGCATGTTATCCCCCATTTATTATGCTGTCATTTGAAGAATCGTTTGGTTTGATATAAAAAACAGTTTTCTAACCACACGGTGTCCAACATCACATCCGCCTGGGATGTTCTACAATAGTCATGTTGTGAGGAAGGATCAATGGACATGGTTTTGATAATGGACTGGAGGTCTGCTGTCTTGGATAGTAGTATCCGTAGTAGACGTTCGCATGATAAGATAAATTAAAAATACCCACGTGTTGCGCTGTAACAAAAGCCTTTAACCGTTTCATCTCGACCGATTTGACCCAATAAGGTACTATTTGGCTTTCCGTTGAACAGTGTTTCGTCCGATTGGTGGATTCCGAAATTCCAGCCTCTGCGTGGAAGAACTAGGTGGATATTCTGCTCAATGGATGGACAGAGATGAGGCTCAAGTGCACGGTGTTCTTTCGACACCGACCTTGGGCTTCACATCACGTGGGTTTACAGCTGTAGTAAGTATCGCAGCTCAGGAAGCCTTGAAAAGCCGCATTCTCTGGCCCATTGAAGGTCCACGGCAGCCAAAGGACGCAGTCCAGCCTGTAAATGAAGAATCGACGGCGCAGGAGTGGTTACTTTGGGACCAGAGTCTTATCAATCGTGGATAGACCTGCTAGTAGCATTTTATTTCTCGTGGTCGTGGTTCAAAGTCCTGGTGAGTTTTTCCAACTTGTTTTCAATCCAGACCGGTTGCTCCACAACACCAAACACACACCAAATCCGTCACTCAATGTCACCATTCAACCCTCTCAAACAAACACCAAACACACCGGACAAGTAGGGGTTGTTTACGGAGGCTTTTTAATGCATTTATAAAGCACAGTAAGTCGACTAAATCGGCAAACAAAATGTAGCCTCTTCTGTCACAGTGATCGTTTTGGCTTTACATGCAGCTCTAGCTAAGAGGGAAAAAAATATCTACATTGATTGACCTATTATACCAAAGTCCGGAGATACGCGATTGTTGGTAAATCGGCCCCTGCAACAAAATGCCAGTGCGATTGAAAATTTATACAGCTAATGTTCTACCGCGTTGTCTCTGGTCCCTTGTAAGTGTTCTGAAAGAACTAAAACCGCATTGTGCTTGTAGATCCGCTTATGTGGGTGGGGGGCTTTGTGGACACATGTTCGGTATCCTTTAACGTTCAGAACAGAAATAAAAAGCATGGTGGTACGTTGGAAGAGGCAGCAAAAAACGGTGTGAGGTGTTTTGTGTGGTCGCGGAGCAACATTCCTGGAAAGGCAAATGTGGTGTAAACAATCAAGACGCGGTGACTTTCCTTTGAGGGGTGAAACCACATCAGTTGGGCCGACGAATTACCAGAATTGTACTCTCATAAAATATAATGCCACATGGCCTTAAATCTTGGAATTTGTTGTTTTTTGATTAATCGATTTAGTTGAATTGGTGTCATTAACTTAAATATGAGATTTTATGACACACTGCCATGGATGTATTGCATAATATGCGTGAGGAGAATGATGAGGTGTTGGATTGAATACATGGCTAACACCATATCTATAAATAAAGCTTAAATGCGTGTTCTGATAGTCGGCGCAAATCTCCGAAAGTAATTGACCGATTGCTTTTGACATCACATTAAACTCGACTAGGTGTGGTCGGTGGGATGTTCAAGGCAATATCCAATAGGATGCAGGTTAATGGCCCCATTGCATGGGGGCGCAATATCCCGTTAGCCAGTGATATAAATGTGCGTGTCTAGCTGCAAATCGATCGGCTGAGATGTAATGGCAAAAGTGACTTGAACCCCAAATGGGGGATTTCTTACTTTTCCACTGAACCCGACTTAATCACAGCTTCAACCAAGCGGTACTACCGGTGACACCCATTGGCTCCCGAGTCAAGGTCACATTGATCCGGATAGAACGCTACCTAGGACAAACCGTTCACAGTGGGAGTTAAATAACACCCATTTGAAGGCTGCATGTCCGATTCTTAATGAACGCATTTACATTTCTGTATGGTGTGTGTGGGTTCTTATGTGATCATTGGATCAAGCATTGGGAAATTAAACGGATCCGAACAGTGCGTCTTCTCTTTTCTTCCTTTTCAATTAAACCGGATGAGTCACGACAACGCGTGGTCTGGTTCAGCTGCATAGAATAAAATGCTAACATTGACAGAGATGCTGCATCTGGCTAGAGGCTCAACGGCTACTTGGGTATTTCCGTGGTGACATTCCGGATAATGCAGCCGGTTTCCGGCACACCGCCTCCAAGCTTTTGCATCACAGACAGGCGCGAAGCTGAGTCCGTGGCCTGACCCACGGTCACTCACGAACACTTGATGACAGGGACATGGACGGCGGAAAAATGGGCGGACAATTCGGGCATCCAGGTGACCTCGATCTGGTGTGATCGGACCCCAAGGCGTCGGTGGGTAAATTTACAAAGGAGCCTCCCAACACAGCTTCTCAGCAACTGCGAACAGACAGCCAGACATAAGATTCGTTTCTTGAACGTTGCTCTAAACCGCAAACATGCGTTCTGTAAACCTCCACCAGCAATCCAACAGAGGTGCGTCTGTAATCCAGCGATCTTGTGTCCGAGTTGCGTCCCAAACTGGACGCATTGAACCAGCCCGAGTTCCATGTGTGGTCGGTTGTGTTGGGTTGCACCGTGGACGCCACCACATGTGTTTCAATATTCGCCAAAGTAGGCTTCATGGAAATTTCGTTCATTAAGCTGCCGAATTATCTTCCAGCTGGAGTTAGACGCAAGAAAAAAACGCCACCTTTGGCCCACTACTTCAAGAAGGACAGGTGTTTAAAGTACTAATTTTGAGTGACCTTGATCACGCGGTGCTAAGTTCGTGTGCGCTGAGATCCGTTTACTATTTTACTCAAAATGAGAATTTTATTACTATGTAACGGTTTTTGTGATCTTTCGTCGATCTTTCATTGAAAATACCCTGGACCTGTGGTTCGCAGATCTAATTCACGACCGCTTTGAATTCATCACATCGCCACAGCGAGGCTAAGATAAAAATTAAGATTGAAATTTCCAAGGGTCTGCGCATATGAAGATCGTAATCCTTTAAAACTCGGCACCATAGGAACTCGACAATTTTCGATCGGTGATCTGTTGAATTTAATGCAGACAGTTGCTTCTCCAAATAAGACTATCTGACAGCTTCATGGAGGGTTTAGCAGGCGCTCCATTGTCACTATTTGGCACCCCCTAAAGGTGTCAACAACCATTAGTGGGCTAATGGGGTGCCATGAGTTGTAAACGCCAGCTGATGGGAATTTTCGGCTCCAGAAGCCTGTCAGCAGTTATTCAGCGCCACATTAATTTATTTGAAAGACAAAGAACACTGAGACACGCGCATTAAAAAGGGTGCGAAAAATGGGATGTTGCAAATTAATTGAACACCATCAAATCACATTCCATTGCGTGGACGTAATTTCAGAGTCTTGGGAGATTGAATGCGTCACCTAACAAGTCTCTATCGCCGTTTTGCTGATATAACTTGCTGATGGCTGTACGTGAACGCGTGTGGTCTGCATGCAACAACATTCGGCGAACACCAGACAGGGTTTTCAAATTCGAGTTTCTTTTCCAAATGTAAACTAAACACCGATTTTGAATTGGAAAATCATCAAATGTTCAGGAATTTAAAGTTTCCAGTTGACGGATTGCTAGTGGGTAAACTGCAGTGAATCGACGAGAAAGCATTGTGATTAAGCAGTGATCCTAGGTTGAATTGTTGTATGGTACCGTTTTGGGAGGCATTTAACAGAAAACAAACGGCAGAGAGAGTTTGGGAGTGTTGGGAGGGTCACAAAGATTATCCGATGGACGAGTGAGGGTTTACGAAGAGTCGGTAGCCATTATGCTTCTGCTAGTGTTGTAGAAGTCACTTATTATCGGTTGTTGAACGGATGATACTCGTCGTCGAGACAGGATAGAAGAGTTGCAAACTTCGTTGTGGGTCCAACTTCACCCGTTTTGGTGAAACTGCAATTCGCGACCGATAGGAAATGCGCCAATCGCCCAAAAGCACCGGTTCTCTTGGGAAATAAATGTCACTGTCACTTGATTTAAATAGTACAAAAAAAGAAGAAATAAACTGAGCAGAATTAGAGAATAGAAATGAGGCAATTAAATCGCCACCAATGTTATTGTAATTTAATTTCTCAAGCAATTACAAATCCGCTTGAATTGAGTAAGCGCTTCTATTGTGAAATAAATTCGTAAAACTCGGATTTACACAACCTAAAATTTGTATAGTTTTTTCAATAAGTTTATCGTCTTAGTTTAATAAATATTATCAGCACATTTGTTTAATAATAATCAATAGTTTTATTGTAAGCGCTTTATCGAGGTCACGAGGACCCAAACTTTCAATATTGACAAACGAAAATTTGCTTTTAGTTCCTTCTTCACATGCTCTGGTGAAACTAAAAATCGAGACAAATAAGGAATGGCTGAATTGTGAAATGCCGACGTTCTTGTAGGCATTGAACGGTATTGCCTTCGCATTGGTCTAAGAAATTTTTCATTTAGATAAACTTAAACAGGGGGATTGGAAGCGTCACCTAATATACGAGCTTCGATTAGTGAACGAATATTGAAGTAGCTTTGAATGATAATCTTTTGGACGGAGAGCATAGGCAGGCCACTGGAAAACAAGATTATATTAAAAAAACAATGGATGATTAAAAAGCCAGAACTTTTGAGATCACGAAAAATCACTGGGGAACAATATATAATGAGGGTATTTATGTAGGCGTGAACAAAGGTTTTTATACAGCTTGAGCTCACTTCAAGTCTCCTGAACCGGCGAACTAAAAAGCAGAGTTGACGAAATTTAACGAAGACGGTATCTCCACACGTTCACTTCAAGATGGAGTGTAGCGATGGCCGTCGCGTGGACATCTTATTTCAGAATCTCAGTCAATATTTAATACAAAATATAAACGTCCTATAAGATAATTTTCCAATGACGCACGAACAATAACAAATCCAGCAAAAGATATCAATTAAGGACACGCGTTTTTAGTCCTTCTTATCAGTCGTTGTGTTTTCAATCGTTTTAAATAAATGTTAATCAAAACCATACACTACAGGGCACCCTCCTTAGACATTTTGCCGAGAAACGACGGAATGCTTAACAGATTGGTAGGCAAATGTGCGTGGTGTCCCGAACGAGTGGTTGAAGTGGTAGGGATGGGGAGGGTTGTGGGGTGTCCGAAAGGTGGGTTGTCATTGGTTTGGCGATGTTGAAGGGGGGGGTGTCCGAGCTGGGTTTGAACGTTGGATGAGGAGTTGTGGCCGCAACCGTGTCATACCAAGGAACTGGGGAAAGGAGGAATTTTCGAAATTCGGTCATTTCCTCTACAAAAGCTCCTTTGAGGCGATCGACGCTGATGGTATCCTCTACAATGTAAAAACCTTGGCTGTACGTTTCCTGAGCTCAAAAGGTCGGTCGTATGGGGGCTGGAGCGGCTTTCGTACACCGTCGCAGCGGGAAAAACATTTGGGAGCACTTCTGAAGTGCTGAATCCAAATAGCAAGGCTGTCAAGGTGTTTGGGGAGTCGATGGCCGTCGTGTCAGTATCTTATTTCAAGGAAACATTTATGGGGATGCAATTTCAATCATGTATATGATGAGATTTTGAAGGGAATGAGTGTTAATTACTAAGCTTGTTGAATTCCTCAAATAACTCGTAATCAACTAAAACTTGATTTAAAACGACCTTCGGGTGATACATTCTCAGGAATCAAGGTAAATTCGCTTTTTCAAATTATTTAATTGCTTATAAGTTTAGAAATGTTGTTTGAATGCGTCGAAAATATATCATCCGCCCATGTATTTAAATCATCTATAGAAGGTCATTTTGAAGAGAAATGAGTTAATTTTTAATCGAAAACAGCAATTAAATTTCCTGGCGGCAACTTCATGCCTCAGCTCTCCGGCCTTCCTGAAAATAATTCGTGATTTCAGAAATGCCCGCAATGCCCTTTGAAGAGGTCTCCACGACCGATGCTGGGCTTGATATAAGCTCTGGCGACTGGGTTAACGCAAACTTGTGACTGAAAAATAACAAATTTCTTTCTTGCCGCTATCCTTAAAATGCTCTCATTCATCATGGAATATTTTCGTGATCTGGGTTCATCTTTCACGAATACTAGTCTTAAGTGGAATATGTAACCAAATGTGTTGACAGTTTTACGGAAACAGAAGAAAATCTACAAAATAAATCCCCAAATCACCTAGCAAACGTTGATCTACAGACGGAACCAAGTTTTAATGCGTCCAGAATTCTCGCCAATGACCGGCAATATAGCAACGTAAAACACTTTCCCCTACTCCTGGTGCATGGAGACTAATTAAACAAACCGGAAAACCAATAAGGTTGTTCGTATCTATGGCGATCGTTTGCGGTTCCAGCGCACTATCACAAAATTACCAAAAACCAATATACTTCAAGCGTTTACTTTGCCTTTCTTGATAATTTACCTCTCTCGTTTATTCGTTTTTCCTTATTCTACATCTTCTATGTACAATCGCCACTTCTTTTATCAATTTAGTGTGCCGTACATTTTAATGCTGAATGTTTTAGTCCTCGTGACCTTGATCAAGTGAATACCTGGCTCCACCACCAAGAGCAAGATTTCAGACACCTCGCTGTGACGCTCTTTCAGTGGGGGATTCTGACCTAAGAAATTGTTTACCTTCCCTGGATGGGGGTTTGTAACGGTAACGTGGTACACGGACGCGGCCCAGAGATTTCGTGGGTATACTAAGACACAAAGATATATGATAACGAATACGTATGCATGGTTAATCTACAGAGGTGTTGCGAAGACATGATACGGGTCCTAATAACGGATGAACTACCAGGCTGGTGGATCATTTGGGGAAAGGGGGTTGTTGACTGGGTGAGAAGACAGTTGTGGTCGTGTGTGCCAACCTGTCGAGAGCGCGTTACCTCATTAACGATAATAATAATAATAATGATAATATTCGCTGTGCTGAGGTAACGGTGATCAAAGGTTTCAGCAATAAAACTTACAATAAACAAACGTGATACAGGAGATACTCATTTGCAAACTATTCAACGGAATAAATTCCCCCAATCATCGAAGTAAAGTGGTAAAGTTTGGCTCTAACCATGACGCGAGTCTAAAAAAACATTGAAGAACCAGCATATTTTGCCCCTCTTTTCAAGCTTATCCAAGTGTAAGTCTCTTCGACCAATGCGTAGGTTGCTATACCGTTCAATACCCACAAGAACGGCGGCATATCGCAATTCGGTCATTCCTTATTTGTCCCGATTTTTGGTTTCACCAGAGTAGGTGAAGCAGGAACTAAAAGACAATTTTCATATCTTGTACTTTTTATACTGTCTTGTTTAATGCTGAAAGTCGTGGTCCTCGTGACCTCAATAAAGTCGTTACAATTATTATCATTATTATTATGACCATCCAATGGAAACAGTGTGGCAACACAAGACTGTGGTTCGATTGGCCCATGCTGAAAAGTTGAAATACGCGCGATTTCCTGATAAAACATCGTTACATCTGTACATGTTATTGCCATTGGCACTTTAAACCGAAACACCACGATTTGGGTGTTTAATTCGGCATATCGTATTCGATAAATAAAATCTTTCCCAAAAACCACTACTCTATCCCCCAAAGTCAAGCATTTTGTTTGTCAGTCGCAAAATAATTAAAAACTTTGATCAAGGCCACATCTCGTGACTGCATAATTAAAGTAAATAATGGACCAATCGTATGGTGCTTTCATTCCAAACTGCAATTAATTCACAACCATCAACATCGCTTGTTTTTGGGATAACCAGGGCGCGCCGCATGTTTTCAGCGAGATTATTAATTGCGTGACTAAACACGACAGTCACCCAACTAATTCAATCGGCAACCCATCAATTTAAATAGCGGCTGATTTGTTGTAATTAGAGCAAATACAAAGACGGGGTGATTCAAAAGCTCAAGGGAACATTAATTGGTATTACTTGGTATACTGTGATGTAGCCAGGTCTTCATTTTACTGCGTCAGTGCCATTTACACCGGTAGTACTGTTGGGAATCGACAACAGAACGCATGAAAATATCCACATTGCAAGGAAAGCCTCCCCATTGGATGGATCAGTCGGGTGTCTACCAATGCGGTGGACTGGTGGCCGGGGGGGTCTTGACCCGAAAATACTACAGGTTGTCGATAAAAGAACACACGACGCACTAAAGTGGATGTCCTCTAAATTTTTACAGACACCTTTCTGCCCCGTTCTTGGTTTCAGGCTTCGCTTGTGGTGCTCATTTCTATTAGCCCATCCTTTTGAAACTCATTCGTATTAGGGAGAACAGTCTTCTCCATCGTCGTTGCTGTTTTCAATTATAGGGAGACTTCGAGGTTGTCGGGGTGCAGAGGCGACATCCACAATGTCACTCGGCTTTTGGCCTAGTCCGTGCACAATCAATGGCGTCCAGCAAGTCGGCGGAAGGGATCTGGATCTCGGTGGTACAGAACCGACTCCTTCTATTCTCCGCCCAGAGACCAAGAATGCGACTTCTCGCATTGGTTAACCTGACTTTCAAGCAGTTTGTCGGGGTGTGGCAACTACCGCATACAGACGGGCGAGTAGCAGTGGCAGTGACCCCTGACCCCACGACCAGAGGTGCAACTCCTCCATGGCACCCTATGCAACCGCGTCTTCTTATCGGCGATAATAGGAGTTTATTTACCAGACCGCATTATTTAAATTTATTTGAATTCCCTAACTACCGATAGGCTCAGGTGCCGAACTAAGGAAGGTGTCTTCTCCTTCGATTGCGTGGCTTTCTGCTCCTGACAGAGGATGCGCCGGCAGCTTCGTGGATGTCGCTGATCGAAGCCGCCCACGCGCGACGACCGAAGGCTGCCAGATCAGAACAGATTGTGCTCCAGTTCTGTTTACGACGCACCCTGTAGACCCTCTGTTCTTCTCAACGCGCTCCACGTCTGCTTCGACGGCGTTGATCCACGTTTTCAGTTGTTCACCGGCCAGACAGAGTTTTGTAAGCTTTGTCGCTGGACGTCGTAGAACACAGTCGAACCATAGAAGCCGACGGCCTTGTTGCAGGATTCAGAGCTTCTTCGACATCAACGCATTCTGTCGTTTTTTGGAGAACTTGTCGCGCCAGTCCGTTTTCCGAATTCGTTGCAGACACCAGTGATCTAATACTTCCAATCTCCTGGTGTCTTCGACTTGCAGTGGCCAGCTTCCACAGTTGCCAGGTTAGGATGGGTCGGATAGCGGCGCGATCGACACGATTCTTTGCCCGAAGGCTTATCTCCGCTCGGCCCCACAGGATAGTATGCGGATGCTGGAACGCATTCCCGGTGCTGTCGACTCGTCGTTGGACCTCCTTCTTGGCCTTTCGGGAGTATTGCAGAGCCCAGGTATGTGAAGGCTGGCAAATTGTTGAGGTAAATTGGTTGAGAGTGTTGTTTGGAGCCTTTCTCCAGCCCGACTGCCTTTGTCAGGTCGTTTATTTGGATTGGTTGTGGTTGCATGGCAGTAGAGGTGTCTCCCAGGACAACGACATCCTCAGCAAACTCCAGGTTGTCGACGGAAAAGTTCGGGGTCTCTTGGAAATTCTTCATTTCCCAAGATCGAGCTTTACAAGGCGTGGAGAGGGTCCGTGAAGGTCGGCAGACAGACCTTGTACACTTCGAGCGGGATGCCTTCTTCCCCTGGAGATTTGAGGTTTTTCAGCTTTTCTATTGCGTTGGTAATGTATTACCGAGTTGGTGGGTCGTTGTGAATGTTATATGAATCGCGTTGAATAAGGGGGATGTGGTCTGGGTGGTGTTCTGTCGAGCCATTCAACAGTTTGTCGAAGTGTTGGACCCATCACATAACCTTGCTTCCATCTTCGGTATCAGCTGTCTCGTGGTGTCGCGAAGGAGGTGTTCCTGTGGCTTCACCTGTGAGGCGCATAAGACGAAAGAGGTTCCCGAAGTCCCCGGTGTTAGGAAAAGGTCTCCGTGTTTCCAGCAATCTCAGACCAGTATTTATTCTGGTCTAGCCTCGCCGCGCATGTGGTTTGTCTTCGAAGGTTCTAGAAATTGAGACAGCCTTCCAGTCGGCCTCTCCAACCTGAGCAGACAGCTGAACAGTATTCTCGGTTATCCAGTGGTGCATTTCTGTCCCTAGCTCGGTTTCTGTTGCTTGCTGCACAGACTTTTTGATCGGGCGCCACTGCTTTGCGAAAGATTGCTCCACACAGGGGTACTCAAGTAGACGCGACGCGATGACATCGGCGAGGGCTTGGTGTCTAGTGGGCTTGTGAAGTGCAGCGACATTGGCAAGTCTGGGGGCGCGGGTTCTTCGACGGGCTGCTGGGCGTATCTTGAAGCGGGCGCGCGCACGCAGATGCGTGTTGTCAGATACGTTGTTGTTACCGGCATGCGCGCCCCGGTATGATTTTCAGTCTTCAAACGAGGATGCCCAACGTGATCGTACTAGTCGATTTGGTGTGTCGTCTGGCCGTCGTTGGAGTTCCACGTTAGCAGATGTTTTTTTGGTGTGCTGGAAACGCGTGTTAGAAACGACGAGCCTGTTGTAGTCCGCGAAGCTTACTAGCCGCTCGCAATTTTAGCATCGCTGTCCTATTCCGAACTTTCCAAGAATGCGTTGCATAGGCGTTCGAGTCTCCCCTATGATTAGGATGTCGCTTTTGTGGAATCGGTTCACCGCCTCCTGTCTTTTACATCGGATGGCACTGTAGGCGCGAATACGACAATGATGGGAACATTGAAGGGGCTGCCCCGAAAGCGGATTAGGGCCAGTCAAGGAGACATTGGTCCCCACTCGAGTACTGCGTTATTGGCCCTGCCCCCAACTGCGAAGGCTTCCCCATGTTGACCAGAGTTGTCGGTAGGCCCGCTATGATAGAGACCGATGCCACCGTTTTCGCCGAGAACCATTATATGCCGTACTCCTAAAGGGGTGCGAATTAATTATCCGGGTGTCCAATTTATGCTTTATTACGTAACGTGTAGCGTCAACGTGATAAGCAATTTTACCATCACTGCATTTAAGTAGATAGAAGGATTGGGTTTATGGTACCGGGAAAATGCACCTGAGAGCTACATTGTTAACCGCGAAACACTTAGTCATTGTCGTTTAATGTGTGAAAAACCTGCTGTTAATTAAACATGGCGGGTAGCGTGTCAAAAGCGTGAACACGCGTGGGTGCATTAGGGCTGTTCCTCTAACCACTAGAGCGCTAAAAGACCGAAATCGACGTCTAATTGGGTTATTCTACCCTTTTTACCTGTTGAATTTCATGCCTTAGCATTACTGTACTCATGAGGAGGCGGAGAATATAGGAAGGAAAACGAGAAGGACAAGGATGAGGATCTCAAACCAGAGTCGAAATTTTGGCGGGGATTCATTCACGAAGAGACTTTTAAGTCGTGCAACAAATTCGAATAAACGTTTGTTTTCGAATTCACAAGGCTCCCACCCCCAGATAAGTGACGTCTTGAGTGCGTGTGCGGCAGATCTTGGTTTATCGATTTATTGGAAAACTATTTCATAGACGCTATCAACAGCTGGACTGACGCCGCGGTGTCAAAACCTTCTAAATGGATAAAATTGGGTTGGATGGAAGTTTAAGGCCTTTTATCGAAAACAAAATCGGGTTTTCACTTATTTAAAATTAAATTAAAAATATTCCTCAATTTCTCAAAAAGTGTCTGTCGAGAGTTCTCCATCGCTATTTGGATGGCCCTATTTTAGCGACCTGACAGGATGGTTGGCGGTAAAATTTCCCACCCGAATTCTCCAAGTCTTGTGTGGTTAGTTTTGCAACGTGCGATGTAGCGTTGGCCTGATGAAACAGTGTACTTTTTCTGTTGTCCAAAGATGGGGATTGGTGTTGAATTTCTCACCCTCCAAAAGATCACGTTCTGTGGCTATTATGATAACAATTACCCGTTTCATTTCCGTTCACCAACTCTATATAAGCTTCTTTTATTGCACAGCCACTGTTGACGCCGATTGTGTCATTTCCCCACAGCTAAAGTGGGTTCTTATGACACTTTTTTTGTCAAATATCCGCTTTCCATCTCGCCACCAAGCTGTCCAAAAATAGGCTCTTTACGACGAGCAAGACTCCAAGACGACGTGGTAATTCAAACAGTTTTGGTATAAGATAAAACCTCTTAGTACTATCTGATGAATCCCAATCTTGAAGCCTTCGCGTGGGATTGGCCATGATCTATTTGCATCGGATAGACTTCCTGGTCTGAGTTATCTTCCAAAGACAATTCCCGGTTAATAATTGTAGTGGCTTTATTGAGGTCACGAGGACCAAAACTTTCAGCAGTTAAAAGAGGCAGCATAACAAGTGTTCGATGTGAAAATTTTCTTTTAGTTCCTTTTTTGCCTACGTGCACTTTTGCTTGGACGGTTTAAGTTGCAGGAGATACATCATCCACCATTTGATGTCTACAACCCGGTTTAAGTGCGATCTGGGCAATGATTACCAAAGAACCAACAAGAAGAGATTTCCACGCAAAAAATTCACTACTTAAACCCAGACATTTATTACAAAAAATAGCGAATTCTTTCCCACCGACAGGGCTAGAAACACACTTATTTTATATATATACATACATGCGCATGAAACACAAGCACGATCTCTCATTGACTCCTCAATCATCCTCTTCCTCCTCCTCCGTGTTGTCCTCGTCTTCTTCTTCCTCCTCCTCCTCGTCGGAGCTGAAGACGGCGACGCGACGCGCCGTTGTGGCCGCAGTGCGTCCGGTGCGCGATCGCGTCTTCCGCGGAGACGGTGGGTTCTTCTTCTTCTTCGTCTCCTGGGGGGGCGAGGCGAGGCGCGGGCGAGAGGACTTTCGCGCCACCGAAGAGCCCACCCCCTCCCCGGAGATCTTGCGGCGCTTGGTAGCCGCCTTCTTGGCCATCACGTCTGCGCGCTGGATGGCCTCTTCGTCGGCCACGCCCTTCTGGTGGAACTATACGGGGGAGGCGAGAAAACGCATCGTCAACGTGGCGGTTTAGTTGCCGCGACAATTGTTGTCTCGCGTTATGGATTCTGCCATTCGAGGACCGCCTTTCCCATACTTTATATACCTGGGGGTCTCGTTTCCCTTCTGGCGAATTTATTCGACTATGCATCTTAGTCGTTGTCGTCTTCGTCGTCCACCAATGATACGCCCACAACAATTCACAATACAGGAAACAGAAAATAAGACAGCACAAACACAAAAAAGGGATGCAAAATGCTTGTCTCTTTATAACGCAACGTCCGATATGAATTTGATTTGTTGTGGGTTGTATGCTGAAAGGTTGGTCCTTGTGGCCTTAATAAGGCCATTACCAGATATGAACCAGTCCTAGGGGCACGACTAGTTTCCTTAACAACCGGCGGGTTTTGTACGGCGACAATCGTGATGGCGAACCCCGTGAAACCGGCTTATCCTCGAGCAGGAGGTATGCACGCGAATTTTACTTTGTCGGGTTCTGTATACGTCTCTATAAAGGGGGTCAAGGGGGGCCATTCTGGGTACCACTGGGCACCCGAGAGCGGGTGGATCCGTCACTCACCTCCCCAATCTTGGACTCGAGTTCCTCGATCTGGGGCAAAATGTCGGGTTTGGCGGTCTTCTTGGCATTGGCGAGGATTTCGGACAGGGAGGTGTAGACGTCGGGGATGGAGAGGTGCTGGACGAAGACGGGAAGGTTCTCCTGGAGGGTGCGAATCATGCGCTCGTTGAAGGACATTACGCGCAGGCAGTATGCCAGGTCACAGGACTGACGCTCCGTCCTTGTGGGGGGAAAAAGAGAGGGACGGCGGTGGTAACTGAGGTTGGATCAAAGTCAACATCTCGTCCAACCGATGAAATACGTCAAAGGCATTTGCTTGTGGCCATGTTTCGCAGCCGTAGGTTAGGATGGGTCGGCGCGATAGACACGAATCTTAGTCCGGAGGCCTATCTCCGCTCGGCCCTACAGCCGTGGGAACGCCATGAAATGTCTCGTATCCCCAGCGTCATTGAGCCAACGCGAAGTACGACACTACACGCCGCCATTACATATGAATGCGCAAATGATGTGTCCCGCGGGGCCGTAGCCAAGTGATTGCACTACTACCCACTACCCACCCACTAGCCTGTAGACCGTCTGTGCAGGGGAGGACAGGAGACAGGCAGGTAGAGACTCACTGGGTGACGCGGAAGCGACTGCAGATCTTCTCCACGAGCGTTTCACAGAGACGCTCCTTTTCGATCAACGGGAACAAAAAGCTACAATAAAGGGCACCACGGTAACAATGGCTTCGTAGTAACAACAACAGCATTGTCGTTTTTGTGTTGGGCGGTGTAGGGGAAGCGTGGGTGGGTGTTTTCAACAACGACAACAACAACAACAGCAAAGCCTACTCCACAGTGAGCCGGAACTTGGTTTCGTCCACTCCCATTTCCGTGTCGCTGAGGCGAGAGATGATGTCAGGCATGACGTTGTAGAGCGCGTTGCCTTTCTGCGACAATTCGCGGAAGAAGAGGCGAGATAGCTGCTTCAGGCGGTCGTTTTCATCCACCAGGCACACGGTCATCTCACTTATTTGACCCTTCACCTAAAAGGCCACGCATACACATTATTATTAAACGCGATCAGACACGAAAACGCCTGCGAGGTCGTCGGCCTAGGGGGCAGGTGAGGGCGCGGCGGTTGTGCTGCCCCTTTAGTGCCGCCCGAGAGGGGAGGGGACATCCTGGGTTCGACTCCCACCGGTAGGGTTGGGAACGACACCCCGAGAATCTGCATGCCAACACCCCAAGAAGCCGGTTTATCTCACCAAGTACGAGAGGGAAGGATGCAGTTGGAGTAACTCGATAACGTAGTGGTCAGCATCTTCGCGCTGGGTAAGGCCACCGATTGTTAAAATATTTCAGAGAATCTTCATCATTGTGAATAAAGCCAATCGACTGGGGGGGGCGTGTGGTTGGGTACAATACAGGGTAGGGGCCAATAAAGGCAGTCGGACAAGAAGTGGGGAGGTGTCATTGAGGGGTTCTCGTAAAGACGCCATCTGCCGGTTGTGTCCCGACAGGGGTTAAAGGGTCCGCTTAAGGCTAGCGCGCATGCTTGATTACACGCTAAAAAGGTATGAATTATAATTGATTCAAATGGAATTAACACCCCCACTTATCCGGTTTATGCTCTGGATAGCCGCGCAGCCGTTGAAAGGCGTAGAAAGGTGCTCACCTTGATCATGTCATTGAGAATGAGATGGCTAAGGGTGTTGAGTGCGTTGATGCGGACCTTGGGCGAGACGTCGCGCAGACGGGCGTACAGATTGGGCGTCCAGGGTTCAATGAGGTTGGGGAAACGGCGCGCCAGATCGCCCAGGCCCACGATGAGGTTGGCGCGCACCACCTCCGAGGGACTGCGCTCGGCCAGCGTGAAGAGCAGCTGCAGATGCTGCTCGCACACCTCCGCGCTCACCAACATGAATTTCACCAGAGCCAGCGAGGCTGCCGCCTTGAAATGGACGAGAGATAATTAAGCTCCCTGAACGCTAGGCTACCTCGGAAAGCGCCCTCCTGTTGATAAAACACCGTCGCGTCAGCCGAATGGCTTGCTTGCTTGCTACCCGAGGATGATGTGTCACTGATGGCAACAGCTGCCGAAATTCCCAAGAAACCGCGTGAAATTGTCTCCAAATAGCAGTGAGATACCAGTGGGTCTGTTAAAAACCTCCCTTCTCGCAAATCGTGTCCCAATTTTTTACCCGAAGCCTCTGTCGTACCCCTATTCATTCGTAAAAAGGGACTTCATGTTCGGGTCTCTTTTTTCCAATTAAAACCCCACTTTGAATGGAAAATCCTCTACAATTGATGCCTGATGCATAGCAGATGTTACCCACGTGCAGGCTAACAGATGTCCAAGAAACTGCACGAATAGGTCAAGAAGAACGGGAAGCAGTAGTGTGTCGATAATAATCTAAGCTGGGTTGAACTCCAGGTCAGGCCACCATGAGGGGCATGTTTATTGTCTTTTTTTGACAGAGCTGCTTATTTCATTGTTGGAAAATGGTCACACCGTTCCTGGTTAGAGATTTGTCGCCGACACTAATACGTCAAATACGTCACCTGGTTTAGTCGACGCGTGGGTTGGGATGGGACGTTTACAGGAGGGTAGACACGAAGCGTTGTGCGGATCGTGTGGCCGATCTCACCACAACCCCAAAGCGTTTTGCGCAACTGGTGGAACGCTCGCCTGGGGCTGTGGAAACGTTGTTGATCTCAATTAGTCGCTTGACTATTTGACAGGATTGCCAAATCCAGATACCTGAAAGCTGCAGCACACTCGACTGGTTGCTGAGAATGGTATTCCGAGCAAGCTGATAAGAGACTTCAGGGCGCCACATTCATTTGTAAACCTGAATGCGCTTGGACCGAGCGCATGGACCTGTCGACGGTATGCGGTGCCGTAATCTGCTCTCCGTTTCGACCAATCGGCTTCATGGGGGTCTGCCATGACGGTTCTCGGGCCTCCCCAATGACCCGATCTGGACTGACCCGAATCCCTCAACAACATCACCAGCACACCAGTTCACCCCCTCTAGCGGGAGAGAGCACCGCCGAGCGATCAATCAAGGAGGTACGCCGCACAAATTATGGCGGTGTTTAGGTCAAATAACACCAACGAGACTACTAACCTGCAAGTCGGTATCGGAGAATTTGCTGGGGTTTGAACAGGCGTGCACCACGAGAGGCAGGAGTCGAGACAATAGATGATCCGGCTGCGTGACCACCTCATTGTTGAGCACTCCACGAATGAAATCGGATTCGACATCATCCGCGACGGCACCTAAAAGCCCAGCGTCTTCGTCAGTGGCACTTGTTTCGCCCTTGGTGGCCTAGTGAACAACAAAAATCAGTTACACAATGACTACTGATTACCGTGTAAGTAGAACGTATACGTACGTGAGATTTCCGCGCCGTTTTGGGGGTCTTTTGGGCGTATCTGCGCGCCTGTTTGACCTCCTCTTGAACCACCTCGCGTCGTTTTATCTCGTTTAGGACGGCATACTCAAGATGAACAAGCATCTTGAGGGCCACGTGACCGGCCAGCGCGATGAATCGGGTGAGAATGAATGCCGGCACAAGTGTGGTGGCGATGGTAACGGATGATGACGGCGATTGGTCGCCAAGGGGCAATCCCTTCTGTTCCTCCGCCTCTTCCATGTCATTGTCCAAGTGTGCCGTCGCTTCGGCTGTGGACGCCGTAGGCGGTAAGGCGGATTTCAGGAGCTGTTCGCCGATTTCGCGAATGACCTCAGCCATCACGAGTGTGGGTGTTTCAATCAATTGGAAAATCGTGGCGACGGCCTAAAACAACATGCCGAATTTAAACAGCTGGCTTGTCTAAGGGCATCCAACCCAGTTTGTTCACCTTAACACCTAGACCTTTCAGAGTCTCTCTGTGACCCTTTCACGAGCTCGCCCCACGGCAAGGTTAATCACACTACACCCGGAGAACGCCGAATTAGCAAGACCAAGAGGGTCTTTCTCACACAACATCTGGCCCAATGCTACCCTCCCCCTCCTCTTAGAAGCACTGCAACCTCTGCACATGAAACCATAAACCCAGAGTCTACTCCCCCCGTGTTATCAACGACCAGCCTTTCTCGGCCAAATTGGCGCGTTGGATGGTTACCCGTTGCAATAATCACTGCCCAAACTACGTTAGAATCCTCTTTGAAAGTGGCATTCGTGGAAGGTCCCGTTTGAGGGATCCCGAACCTTCCTCGGCGTCGTTAGCCGTCACTCCAGTTGTGTGGGGAGGTGGATGTATCGACTATGCGACGCCAGGGAAGGATCCCCATAAATGATGTCCCATATCATCAAGACAGCTTAATGAAAGACGTTCCTTGTATGAGCCTGAATACAACCATTTGAATTGAAGCCTATTTTGCTTAGCTTCCCACAGTAGGTGGGGTTTTCTATCGAGGCAAAGGCAATTAATTGTCCCATTGTCGTATGGAGACACCGAAGGTGGCCAGATGATGGAGGAATCAGCCTCTTCACTCGGTTGGCGAGGGACCTGGGTTTGATTACCAGGTCAGGCTACTACGGGTGAAACTAGAGGCGCCCCTTGCAACCCCCAAAGAGGCAGCCGGTTTATACTCTGGTTGGTAGGTGGCCGGGCAAATGTGATTTTGACATGGACACAGAAGAGGAAGAAATAAGAGGTCACCTGCTCCATCAGGGGAATCCAGCTGACGCGCGACGCAGACGTGAAGGTGGAGACGAGGAGTCTGCGCAGAGACACGCAGAGCAGGTGCGAGGGGGGCAGGCGGAAGGGCTCGGGGTGCCTGGAGGAGGGCGAGACGGGTGCCGGGGCCCTGGACCCTGCGTTCTTCGTCTTTCCCTGTTGCTACAAATTGGGTGGTGTGCGGTGGGGTGGGGAGGGTTAGACAGTCGGTGGTTTGCTCTGTCTACTGTCTGCCGGACTCTCCAGCTGCCACAGAGTAGATGCGGGACTTCGGGCTGTTAATCCCCTGGAAGGTTGACTCGAAACCACCACGCGTCCCCAACCCCACCAGGTGGAGGGACGATAGTCTCTATTGATTTTTACGGAATTCGGTGGGCCCATTTCCAATACAACGACGGGTTTGAAAGCTACCCAGAATCAAGCTATACCGTAATTGACAGCTGTTCGCCGTTGTTTGAGATTTAAAGAGCCCGGGAGCACTTTTTCGTATGAAATGCCACCGCATAGGCAACCACTTCCAAGAACCCATCGTATATTTAGGCCGAATTCCCGGGTAAAACTGCGATTCAACTGCGCCATTAAGTTTTTTTGGAATATTTTAACAGCTGGAGGCGTTCCTAGGTGCCTCATCAACGTCATCGCCATCACGAGCAGTCGTGGTGATGACGCCGATGACTAGCGCGGGAGAGCAGGACACCAAACTACTTCTAATAACGCCTGAGGACGAACAATGAACCGATTGAATGCGAGGAGGCTTATTTGTGCGCGAGTGAAGATCCGCGATCAAGTCACCTCGCGCGGAAGCCAGGTGTCAACATATTCCCGAGAAACTTTGTGGAGCCGCTTTCTCCTCTGGTAGGAGACAGGCGGACCCATTTGTTTGATTAGGAAGAATGGGCCAATAACCATGGAAGATTGGTGCAACAGACCAAAAATAACTGGCGATGGAAAGAGAGACGTGCCTGATGTTTTTGGTCAGTGGGGATCATCTGTTGGATGACCATGCACGTGTACATGGCGCACTCCAGGTCGACATTGGCGTATCCCATCGCGGCGCCAAGCCCATAGTTGACCAGTTCGGTGAGGTGGTTCTCGAGGTTTACTCGGCTTGGCCTGTGAAAAGCAAAAAAATAGCACCACCGTACTCCACGAGGTCAGGCTTGATGAGACGTCAAATGCTAATCATTATTTAAGTCTGCATTTATGTGGAGGGATGATGATTGCACACGAAAAGGCCTGTAGGGAGACTCACGAAGATATCATCTTGAGCAAGATCAACAGGGCCTTCAACTCCTGCCGCCGTTCGTAGGAGCTGCCGCCAGCAGAGGCCTTCTCGGAAAATCGATGCCAGAGTTCCCCCTTGAGGTCGCGGTCCACGTGGTCCAAGTCGAGGAGCTCGTTGAGGATGCGCTCGAGACTGACGAAATCCCCCAGGGTCGACTCGGATACGAGACGCACCAGCGTGGAGACGATGGTGGTAAGGGCGGCCGACGAGAGACGCCCGTCGTCCGTGATGCTTTCGTTCACGATGTCCGGCTGGAAGTACAACCGACTAAAATGCGGGCAATGTGAAATTTAGGGAAGAAAGTGGTGGGAAAAGCAACGGTTCCTGTCGAATTTTCTCGCATGATCTACTGCCGGTGAGAAACAGAGCCTAGAAACCCGTCTTTCGTCGTCGCCATCATGCACATCTTGGCGCTGCGGAACGGTGAACAACTTAAAACGTGCATCGGCAGCATCAAAGCGGATGTGGAGCGCTTAGAGGGACAGAAGGGCGATGGAGTGCGTCGCTGGAAACATAACTGGATCACAATCCATTCTGATCAAGCATCTGATCGTCGTGTGTGCGCGGCTACGATTCGCGACTCCCAGGAAGCCTGTCGGCTCATCCTCTGGTAGGAAGTAGATGCATCCAAAAGAAGAAATCTACAGATAAAGGATTAGCCACCTTCGTTGATTGACAGGTGAAGTTACCAAACCTACCGCGATGCATCGAGCGCCGCCTTACGAATGGTCTCTTCATTCGACCACACCATGGCCATCATGTGTCTGAGCGCTGCGTCCAAGTTCTTCACGCCGGCTTGTCGCGCCATCAGAAAAAACTCGATGGCCTCCAACACGTCGGTGACCGTCTTGGCGTGCAGCATGACCTTGACATCCTCGATGGCTGTTGCCACGTATCCCATGAAGGACTGCATCTCCTTGAGGTAGGCAACACAGGCACGCTGGCGTTGCAGCTGCGACTGCTTGACGGCAAAGGCGACTTCGGCGGACATCGCTTCGGGATTTGACGATGTGGAGGTTGAGGTAGAGGCAGCAGCAACTGCAGCGGAGGAGGAGGACGCAGCGTCTGTCTGGGGGACTCTCGCCTCACCGGCGGTCGCCACTGAGACTGCGTCGCGTATTCTCGCCTGCAGGGCGGCGGCTGCATCCGAAACTCCGCGCTCCGTGTCCGGGTGGTCCTTTTCACCGCCGCCACCGCCGTCCGTCTCCCCTTCATCGGCAGAAGATGAAGTTGAAGAAGAGCAAGTCCGGTGCCGTTTTTTCGTCAAAACCACCTCTTCCAGCGCCTCATCCTCGCACTTGGGGTGTGCTGCGCCATCGCTACCTTCTTCCGCATTTTCAGGGAGACCCATTTCCGAGGGGTTAAGCACGGCTAAAAGATGCCACAAATGCATTAAAAAAGCGAAGAAGAGTTTGTGTCAACTGTAAAATGATCAGGTGGTTATGCCTTGGACCTGTAAATAGTCACACATACACCGAACCCTAAATGAACAGCAAGGGGGGTCACTTCACTGCCACTTCAATCTGGGTTTTGGCTCCACAGAAAAAATTCGTTAAAATACCATGTTGTGGAACAACTCACTCAAAGTCTCCTCCAGCGCATGCAGGCGATCCGCCTCCTTCCTGAGGACATCGTTGAGATCATTTATTTCCAACTGAAATAAAAGAAACGGCAGGCGTGTTTTACTTTTCACCCTTTCCCGCCTAATACGTCCTGCATGATCAGTGAAAAAGCTTGCGCCAGCCTGAAGGGCAAGACTGGGTAGTCTATTTCTGTAGCGGCACCGAATCTATCGGGGCCCACCGCTGGTAGCCCCCTTTGACCCGGGGTACTTTTTGCGGGTCGCCATTATGCGGGTCTCCCAAACGATAGTTGTTGTTTGGGGCCTCATGTCTAGCTGGAGGCCTTGCCTCCAGTTATGTAAAATCTGTTGAACCTAGGGCGTATGCCGTACCGGGGAGGATTAGTGCGAAAATAAATTATGTTTTTTACCATGAATACGGGGGTTTGCAGGTGGTTCCGCCCACACTGCCACCCGAGGTGGTCTAACCTGGGAGTCGAACCCGGACTCGTCACCGAAACAGCGGGGATGGAGGAGGAGGAGGAGGAGGAGGAGGAGGAGGAGGAGGAGGAGGAGGAGGAGGAGGAGGAGGAGGAGGAGGAGGAGGAGGAGGAGGAGGAGGAGGACGGAGGAGGAGGAGGAGGAGTGACAAATGGCGAGGGTTATTTCAAAAGTAAGTCGTATGAATCTGTTCTACATCCGCCTACATCCATAGCGCCATAAAGGACAGCGCCTGATTGTGCAAGATGGCTAGAGGTGCCATTCCCCAAACGGATAACTGATACCAGCTTCGTGAATGTCGCTAATCGTGGCTGCCCATGCGTGGCTATCGGAGCTGCTTGTTGCTCCAACGGTGCACTCCGTAGACGGAATGCTAACCAAGGCGTTCCATGAAGGCTTCGAATTTACCTACACACATCTTTAGTTGGTTTCCGCCACGGCAGCGGCGAGAGGCACCCATTTATAAGATCTGTCTCTGGCCGTTGTAGATCACGATCGAACCACTACAGACCCGTGTGGCCTCTTAAAGCCTCATTGGAGAGCCGGTCACGCCAGTCGTTTTTTCAGAGATTCGTCGCAGACACCAGTGCTCGATTAATTCCAATCTCCATGTGTCTTCGACGCGCAGTGACCAGGTTTCGCAGCCGTTTGTTAGGATAGGGCGGATTGCAGGGGGTGCCGCTACACAGATCTGTGCGCTAACTGGCGCTGAAGATGCTTAATTGTACTTCCACCTTCGCTAGGCCGTTCGGCAGCGTAGTGGAACCCAGATATTTGAATGGCGCATCGTTGAGGTAGATAGGCTGGGAGTCGTGTTCGGAGTACGCCAGGAGGACTATTGTCTTCGATGTGTTGATCTCCACCCCGAAAGTAAAGTTCATGCCAACCCCCCCCATGAAGCCGGTTTATCGTCTAGCGAGACACATTTGAACTAGACTTCCTCCTTCGCTGTACAGACACGGAGAAGCCCTTAACCCTCACACAACGCCGTCAGCCGCAGTGGTATGAACATGCTCAACGCCGGCCAGAACCCGGGTATTTAAAACCTCGTCGGAGCGGTCGACAAATAAAAAAAACGAGTCGCTGGTCACGGAACTGGACCGACATCCACTCCGAATGCCCGGTTTATTCTCTAGCAGGAGCAGATGGCAGCGTCAAGCCAAATAAACGCATAAAGGACGATTTTCCGCCCACTAAATACACATAAATGCTGATACTGACCTTGACGGCAGGACACTGGGTGATAATGGTGGTGAGAAGGCGAAGAGCGTACTTCCTGGCGAGGCTTGAAACGTCGTTGATGGCACCCTCGGGTCCCACAAGCAGGCGAATCAATCGCGACTGTCGCGGCACGGGGAGGCCCTGGAAAGTGCGAAAGGCCAAACTGTAGAGAGGAGCAAGAGGATAAGTGTGCTTAGCCAAAAAATATACATACCCCTTTAGTGACTATGTTGTGCCAAATCTGGAGGGTTCGGGCACGCACGAAGCCGTTGACGTCGTGGATGTGCTCCTCGAGAACATCCATAAGGCGGTCCCTCTGGATTTTATCCTTCCCTTCAAGGTGTGGGTGGTCGGTGTACATGTTTTTGAGCACCTCACCAATTACGTTCAGGGCACAGTTGCGCATCTGGTAGGGGTCTTCTCCAAGACGGTTGCGAATAAGTGGAAGAATGGAAACAGCGAGACTGGGGTGCGCGGACGCGACGGAATCAAGGAAGCTGCAAAAGTTGTGTGTACCCGCAGAATCGCGTTCCAGATCCTCGCCGCTGATGCTGCAAATTTCCTGCAAAATCAAAAAAACACCACGAACATTGAACGTTCGGAAACCCACCCCCTCCCACACACACGCAGTGTTCGCATAGTGTATAGAGCTTACGTTAAACAGTTCCTTCACAAACTGAATCAATGAATCCGTCTCCATGAATCGGTTGACAATGACCGGGAGAACATTAGACATGTGTGAGAAACATTGGAGCATCTGGGCGAGCTTCACGCAGCACGCCATACCGTGTTTATAACGCAGGATCAGAGTGCTTAGGAGGCCTGTGATAGCTGCGCGCACGGTTACGTTTGCTGCCATCGATTTGTTCTCCAGGAGTTTGTAACAACTGTTGCCGAGTAAGCTGAAGGATCACATGAAGTTTCGATACTTAAAAGGTAAACAAATTAAACATCTACGCGTCTATCTCCTACTAGAGGATAAACCGGCTTCATGGGGGTTGCCATGAAGATGTTCGCGAATCTTTTAACAGGTGGTGGCGTCCCCAGTGTCACCCGTAGTTGCCTAAGCTCAGGGACATAACCAGCAGAGCGAGGATTCCGACCGCCACACCATTGGGACAAAATTTACGAGGTATGAAAAATACTGGCATAGACAGCAGCTAGCTTACTTAATAAAGTCGTCTTCAGCAACAGGAGGGTCCCAGAGTTGCTGTATGTCGAGTTTGCATAGCTGATCAAGTGAGGTTATGGCACTAGAGCACTCTGAGGGCCAGTCCAAGGAAACAGCTGATTCCTGACGACGACAACGTGCTGTCGCCGCGGCTGACTTTCCACGACCCTTTCCGATTTTCGTCGCAGCTGCGGAGCTAGCTTCGGCATTGGCATCATTTTCAAACATTTCAATCAATTGACACAGGAGATAGGCATGCATTTTCATGGCATTACGACGCTCGAGAAGGGCATCCCTGTTTAAAGTTGTGTTGGCATCAAGCGGTTTGATTACCCCCACAAGTACTCTAACAGATGTTTCACACCCCTTCAATGCAACGTGCCAAGTTTCCTCCTTAACTGCGACTTCTAAAGACTTCCACTCACTGGCAATAAAAAACGGATCGCGTGAGTTGAATATTAAAATAAGGAGGAATTAACGAAGACACACTCACTGAAGAACGCTGAAGAGGACATCAAAATAGTTTAAAATACCAAGTTGGCCTTCGCTTATAAGAATGCGTTGGGATTCTGGAAAAGAATTCAAATGAGACGTATATCAAGATAATATTAGGGCATGTTATGGTTGAAGACTGTAAAAGGCATACCCCGAACCTTCCCAGCCAAGTGCCGACTAGAAACAACGTCATTAACGCAATACGACGAGATCGTCGCACTGAGGAGATCATTCCTCGTGACGGGAATGACAAATTCCAGCATTGTCTAAAATAAATTTCCAACAGGCCAAGGTTATACAAACGCAACAAGTTGCAGCACTTGACAGCGATGAAACAAATTTCCGCTCTGCAAAAATAACCGATATTTATAATAGCAACGTTGCTTGTGATTTGTCTTTGAATAGTTAACCAGAACCGAAAATAGGCTATTGATAATATTGCTTAACATAGATATCCAGTTGGACGCTAGTTTTTTTAAACGTGAACTTGTTGCGTGAGAACTTCAAAAATATATCAAGAAATTCAGAAAAATTAGCATACTTTCAAACATATTATAATTTAGAATCACACATATCTTCAAAGTCAATAAAAAAAGAGGTACAAGAATTCGAGTTAAACAATTACCCGCGTTATTCAAAAGAGCAATAATTGGCGTATATAAACATACAAACAGATACAATATTGTGAATATTAACGTCTGATAAAAAGCGAGCGTTTAAATGAAATTTTCAACATTTAAATTGAGCAAAAGCCATTAATGTATTATTTTCGGACTTCAACTCTGCTTTCATACTATCTAACTCTCCAGAATTCTATCTCAACTTTGTGATGATAGCGGGGAAAATGGTTGATAAATTGGCTCAAAAAATATTTCTCTTACAGAAACTAACACGTAAGAGTCCGAAACAAAGCCTCATCTTCCTAGACCAATAACTGTGATGTGCTTCAAGGCGAAAGGCTTCCTCTCTTCCTTTTCAACTATAAGACGTCTAACCTACGGTACTCTAATCGAGTTACACTCATCAAATACGCGGACGACCCGAATTTATGCCAGGCCTGCAAGACGAATGAGAATTCTCAACAGCTAGGGTATGTTATCGAATTGCGTTCGACTATACACATCAAAATGCGTCTCCATTACGTTTACTTTAAGAATAGATGTTGACAAGTTGTCAATCGATTCACCCTATAATTTCGTCTCGAGCTAAAAATAAAAATTCCTCGGCTTTTTTTCAGCAGTCGGTTATCTTTGAGTTATCATGTTGATGAAATTTACGATAAATGCCGTTTCTTCTGTTTTCTAGTTCGCCTGTTCAGGAGGCTTGGGGTCAGCTGGACCCGCTTAAACGCTTTTGTCAACGTCTGGATAATTGTTTATTGTTCCCCGTACTTTTCAAGGGGTCTACCTATTCTCTCCATCCAAGCGATAATCATCCAACGCTAATTCACTTGTTGTTCGCTCATTGCTGCCCGTATATTCGAACACCCCTAATAACCATCTATTCAAGTTTATCTAAAGGTCCCGACGACCAATGCGTATATAATACCGTTTAATACCTACAAGAAAGGCGGCATATCGTAATTCTGTCATTCCTCATTTGTACCGATTTTTACTTTCAACAGAGCAGATGAAGTAAGAACTAGAAGACCGTTTTCGGGTATAACATTGTTGTATCATTTTTTGCTCAAATACTTTGCCCTCGTTTCCCCACTTGCAATTTTTATTACTATGGCGAATAGCATAATCCATTTAATTGTAATTTCCAATCCATTGTATCCCAAATGATTAATTGGCAAAGACAAGTGTCTTTTATTCTTAAATTCCCACATACTGTCATTGGGACATAATTTGTTCATTGACCCTCATTGTTAATTCGCACCCTTCGACCAAAAAAAGTACTACTTACCTCCGTCCTCGTTCCGTTAACGCTACCTCGCCATTGGCGTTAAACGTCTGAGACCTTTCACGTCACTCTCAACGGTAGTGGGCACACCCCGTAAACCGACTGAAATCAAACGAAACCAGGTACAAGGGATCACTACGGATTCAACTACCGGAAATGTGGCACTGGTTTACTTAGACTGTTGTATGTTAAATTTATTTACTGTCATTGGTTATGCACACGAAGGCGTAGGCTAATTGCGACGTATTCAAAAAGACAAACATGCCCACCTGTCGGGGATTCTTGACATCTGATCGGCATCAAGGCGCAATTCTCTTAAATCAGCATCACCAGGGAGCTAACCAAGATGAATAATTTCGTTTTTCCTATAACGCCTTAGTTCGTCAGCCGTTTCTCTCACGTCACCACAACTACTGGAGAAACTCCACATACCCCCTCGAGGAAGCAAGATACGGAATTCTGATTTGGAAAATATGGCTTTTCTTCTGAACACCCTTTAGATGGGCGATCGTAAAACATCTGCTTTACTGCTTTACCTGCGAGTTATCTGCAGCGACAAGGCTTTCTTTATAAAAAAACTTCCGGCAACAATCCGGACTGTTGTCGAGCTTACCAACAATTGCCCTCTAACTCAACTGACCCTAATTGCCCACAGAGTAGCCGCGACTGAAGCCCAACAACGCACGTGCTACTTTTGGCTACTTGTCTCATCTCAAGCACGCGACAGAAAAGCCGAGTTGCCCCAATCGGCCACTTCTTTTCGATACCCCGAGACCACCAAAGCACGACGCTCCAGTTAAACATTTCATACGTTCCCGGGATCCTGTACAGTCCTGTCGTTACCGCCGGCAAGAACCCGATAGAAGACGAAAAAGAATTCGATAAGATGTTCGCTCTAAGCATAGTTAGACAGGCCTACAGCAATTGGTCCTCTCCTATGCAGATGGCTAGAAAGGGACTCAAGGAGATTGGAGGCCCTGTGGCGATTTTCGGGCCTAAAACGCGATAACTGAGCACGACCGTTATCAAATTACCCAAATCCAAGATTGCGTTGCCTCCCTCGACCTGACGCGTTCCTATCGCCAAATACCCGTGGCATCCGAAGACATTCCAAAAACCGGCATAAAGAGACACCGTTGCGATCATTCGACTTCTTACGAATGCCTATTGGTTTTTGGAACGCCTCCCATTCCTTCCAACGTTTCTGTGGGTTCGATTTTGTATTCGTATGTGTCGCTGACATCTTGATCGGCAGCACGACCCAGGAGAAACGCCTAATCCATGTAGATGAGGTTTTTCGACGTCTTCAGACCAACGGCCTAGTAATCAATGAAAGCAGATGTCGTTTCGGCGCTGCATTGGTTCAGTGCCTAGGACACCTAATTTCGTGAACGTTACTGGTTCTCCCACCCCACGACTCGCCACCAGCCGCGTGGGTTCCTGGGAATGAAAAATGTTTACCGCCGTTTCATTCCCAATTGTGCCTCGATATGTTTATCCCTGCATGCATTGAAAAGTGAAGCCAACGCGGCACTAAAGCTCACGGAAGATCAGCTTAAACCCGTGGGTACATTGAAACAGGTGTAGGCGTCATTTTCCTTACTATTTCATCCGGACGCTAGTGCTCGTTTATCTCTTATGGTAGACGCATCAACCGTGGCTGCTGGTGGTGTTCTACGCCAAGAGGTTGCTGATCGATGGTTTGACGACGACGACGCCTTATATTAACGGTGAGGCCTTGGCACTCAAGCACAACGTGTGGCGCAGAAGGGCTCACATAACCTCCCCTCAATTATTGGGAGGCTACAATTTATGAATGAATATGGAATTTACCGTGCGAAACGCCACACAGCCAAAGAAACAACGGATGCATTGCTAACGGGTTTAAAAAAATAATTTTACGATATTCTTGAGCATTTTGGTTGCCCAGATCGTCGGATTTCATGCCTTTGGCCTATTTTATGTGTAGCCATCCCAGAGCTCACATTTGCAATGTATCATTTATCAGTTATACATCATACACTCTATTTTATACATAAAAATAAACAGATAATGATTTTCCTTTCGAAATATGTGTTTAATTATAAGTTGAAAAATTAACTGCAACTTGAAAGATGTTGTACATGTCCTGTCGCGGAAGACGCGGGTATTATCACATAACGTCGTCAATTTAAAATGCTGGTTATCTTATGCATACATTAATTTCCAGCTTCATCCAAAATCAATTGAATGCAGTGCGATTTGCTTAACCTGCCTGATTTCTACTCTTCTCAAATTGAAGCCTACAGCCGATACTGTACAGTTGCAGATTTTTGTTTGACACCGATTCTACTTAATCGTCATAAGTAAAATAAATGATACGCAGCAGAAACATGGGTGCATTTGCACATTTGCACGAAAAATGAAGATGCATGGTGATTCGAAGACTTCGTGGCCCAAAAATCAAAATGGCACGATGGCCAAAGACGAATGTCGGGAATTAATAATATTTTTTATTATTCAAACAATAGCGAGGGCCCGACCTGGGCCAAAAACGCCGACAAGGCGCGATGCTTAGCGCACGCTGCAGGCGAGTCCTGTCTTGACACACGTGGGGCGTGTCGCGGTAAAAAGTGGGGTCCCAGCCAAGGTTCGTCGATGTTGTCTTAATTTATCCACGTTAAGGTCACAGCATGCGGTGTTGTGTGCGTTTTCCAATTGGGTACCAGTATAATGGATGCCATACGTGGGATCGGACGTTTAGTTTACAGTGAACATTGGTTAAACTTCGATTATTAATAGTTTCCACGAGGTGATGACAACAGGCGAAGTTTCCTGGAGATCCTAGTTTGCTGCTCTGCAAGATTTGCAGATTTCCGAAATGTCTTTTCACTTATACGAGAATTGCGATCCTTGAACCATGGTCTGACCCAACGATCACGATGTTATGTGAAACCTCGAAGATTCATCCCCCAATCCTTCTGTCGTACTGTCTTCGATACCCTCCACTCCCTCGCCTATCCTGGCCCCAAGACATCAGTTAAATTGATCGCTAGTAGCTTTACATGAGAAGGCCTCAAGAAGGACGTGAGAACATGGGCCAAAGCATACATAGTGTGCCAACGCCCCAAGGTGAACCGGCATAACAAGGGGGCATTGAGTTCATTCGACCTACCGGATGCCCGTTTCAGCCACGTACACCTCGATCTTGTAGGAGTGCGATTTCGTGTTGACGAGCGTATACCGATGACCTTTAGCGGGGCCAATACCGGAGGCTACTGCCGAGACTGTAATAAGCTCCTAAGCTATTGGGTTATCATCTTTGGAGCCTTACGCTACATCACAACCGACAGCGGCCAGCAATTTGCGTCGGTTTCCTTCCGCAAGATGTGCGAGTTCCTTTGGAGCCACCGATTACGCACGACAGCATACCACCCCGCACCCAATAGCAATTACACGAGCGATTACACGGGCAGCTTAAAGCATCAATAAAGGCTGGAGAAAACAGGGAGGATTGGGTGCAAAATCGTCCAATGAACCTTATGAGCATCCGATCGACCCTCAAACCTTAACTTTGGAGTAGCCCAGCAAAACTGTTTTTAGGGGCCACATTGAGATTACCTGGAGAATTTTTTGCCGCCGATTCCCCATTCATGAAAACGCTGACAGCGATTTCTTGACCACTATAAGACATTTCGCCAGGAATATAAACCCAAAGACTCCCCGAACACCTTGACAGCCGTGCCATTTGGATTCAGCACTTCAGAAGTGCTCCCAAATGTTTTTCCCGCTGCGACGGTGTACGAAAGCCGCTCCAGCCCCCATACGACCGACCTTTTGAGCTCAGGAAACGTACAGCCAAGGTTTTTACATTGTAGAGGATACCATCAGCGTCGATCGCCTCAAAGGAGCTTTTGTAGAGGAAATGACCGAATTTCGAAAATGCCCCCTTTCCCCAGTTCCTTGGTATGACACGGTTGCGGCCACAACTCCTCATCCAACGTTCAAACCCAGCTCGGACACCCCCTCCCTTCAACATCGCCAAACCAATGACAACCCACCTTTCGGACACCCCACAACCCTCCCCATCCCTACCACTTCAACCACTCGTTCGGGACACCACGCACATTTGCCTACCAATCTGTTAAGCATTCCGTCGTTTCTCGGCAAAATGTCTAAGGAGGGTGCCCTGTAGTGTATGGTTTTGATTAACATTTATTTAAAACGATTGAAAACACAACGACTGATAAGAAGGACTAAAAACGCGTGTCCTGAATTGATATCTCTTGCTGGATTTGTTATAGTTCGTGCGTCATTGGAAAATCATCTTATAGGACGTTTATATTTTGTATTAAATATTGACTGAGATTCTGAAATAAGATGTCCACGCGACGGCCATCGCTACACTCCATCTTGAAGTGAACATGTGGAGATACCGTCTTAGTTAAATTTCGTCAACTCTGCTTTTTAGTTCGCCGGTTCAGGAGACTTGAAGTGAGCTCAAGCTGTATACAAACCTTTGTTCACGCCTACATAAATACCCTCATTATATATTGTTCCCCAGTGATTTTTCGTGATCTCAAAAGTTCTGGCTTTTTAATCATCCATTGTTTTTTTAATATAATCTTGTTTTCCAGTGGCCTGCCTATGCCTCCGTCCAAAATATTATCATTCAAAGCTACTTCAATAGTCGTTCACTAATCGAAGCTCGTATATTAGGTGACGCTTCCAATCCCCCTGTTTAAGTTTATCTAAATGAAAAATTTCTTAGACCAATGCGAAGGCAATACCGTTCAATGCCTACAAGAACGTCGGCATTTCACAATTCAGCCATTCCTTATTTGTCTCGATTTTTAGTTTCACCAGAGCATGTGAAGAAGGAACTAAAAGCAAATTTTCGTTTGTCAATATTGAAAGTTTGGGTCCTCGTGACCTCGATAAAGCGCTTACAATAAAACGATTGATTATTATTAAACAAATGTGCTGATAATATTTATTAAACTAAGACGATAAACTTATTGAAAAAACGATACAAATTTTAGGTTGTGTAAATCCGAGTTCTACGAATTTATTTCACAATAGAAGCGCTTACTCAATTCAAGCGGATTCGTAATTGCTTGAGAAATTAAATTACAATAACATTGGTGGCGATTTAATTGCCTCATTTCTATTCTCTAATTCTGCTCAGTTTATTTCTTCTTTTTTTGTACTATTTAAATCAAGTGACAGTGACATTTATTTCCCAAGAGAACCGGTGCTTTTGGGCAATTGGCGCATTTCCTATCGGTCGCGAATTGCAGTTTCGCCAAAACGGGTGAAGTTGGACCCACAACGTAGTTTGCAACTCTTCTATCCTGTCTCGACGACGAGAATCATCCGTTCAACAACCGAGAATAGGTGACTTCTACAACACTATCAGAAGCATAATGGCTACGGACTCTTCGTAAACCCTCACTCGTCCATCGGATAATCTTTGTGACCCTCCCAACACTCCCAAACTCTCTCTGGCGTTTGTTTTCTGTTAAATTCCTCCCAAAACGGTACCATACAACAATTCAACCTAGGATCACTGCTTAATCACAATGCTTTCTCGTCGATTCACTGCAGTTTACCCACTAGCGATCCGTCAACTGGAAACTTTAAATTCCTGAACATTTGATGATTTTCCAATTCAAAATCGGTGTTTAGTTTACATTTGGAAAAGAAACTCGAATTTGAAAACCCTGTCTGGTGTTCGCCGAATGTTGTTGCATGCTGACACGCGTTCACGTACAGCCATCAGCAAGTTATATCAGCAAAACGGCGATAGAGACTTGTTAGGTGACGCATTCGATCTCCCAAGACTCTGAAATTACGTCCACGCAATGGAATGTGATTTGATGGTGTTCAATTAATTTGCAACATCCCATTTTTCGCACCCTTTTTAATGCGCGTGTCTCAGTGTTCTTTGTCTTTCAAATAAATGAATGTGGCGCTGAATAAATGCTGACAGGCTTCCGGAGCCGAAAATTCCCATCAGCTGGCGTTTACAACTCATGGCACCCCATTAGCCCACTAATGGTTGTTGACACCTTTAGGGGGTGCCAAATAGTGACAATGGAGCGCCTGCTAAACCCTCCATGAAGCTGTCAGATCGTCTTATTTGGAGAAGCAACTGTCTGGTTTAAATTCAACACAATTCAATACATCGCCAAACCAATGCACAGCCCACCTTTCGGACACCCAACAATCCTCACCATACCACTTCAACCACTCGTTCGGGACACCACGCACATTTGCCTACCAATCTGTTAAGCATTCCGTCGTTTCTCGACAACATTTCATCAGGAGGGTGCCCATTAGTACATGGTTTTGATTAACTTAAACGATTGAAAATACAACGACTGATAAGAAGGACTAATAACGCGTGACCTGAATTGATATCTTTCGCGGGATTTGTTATTGTTCTTGCGTCAGTAGAAATTTATCTTATCGAACGTTTATATTTTGCATTAAATATTTACTGAGATTCTAAAAACCGCATCAAACGCATCTACATCGTGGTTGCCCTGAAATAAGATGTCCACACGACATTTTCAACAGTCGGTTATCTTGAGTGATCAAGTGGATTTCGTCTTCTTTAAAAGCCGTCGCCTCTGTTTTTGAGTTCGCCGGTTCAGGAGACTTGGGGTGAACTCAAGCCGGATAAAAACCTTTGTCCACGCTTATATAAATGCCCTATTATGCATTGCTCCTAGTGATTTTTCTCGGCTTAAAAGTTTCAGACTTTTAAATAATCTCGTTTTCTGATGTCCTGTCTATGCCCTCCATCCAAGAGATTATCATCCTAAGCAACTTTACTCGTGGTAAACCTGTGACCCCTCCCACCCCCTCCATTCAAGTTTATCTGAATGTAAATCAATTCGACATAGATAGATACCGTTCAATATCCAAAGAAATGCGGCATACCGCAATTCGGTCATTACCTAATTGTTCAGATTATAGTATTACCCGAACAGGTGAGGTAGAAACTAGGAGACCGTTTTCGTACATGGCATTGTTAATTATATTATTTTTATGCAGAAAGGTTGTAATGGATTTAGTATGATCATGAAAATTAACAATTTCAGCACAGATATGCGCGGGGATGTGCAGATGTTATGTTGAAGGTCGCCACAATCGATTAATTTAGGGGAAGTTACGAATTTAAATTTGCGTGAAAGGTGTGCACCTAACGGGTTGACAGTCATGCTTAGTCCAATAATGGGATGTCTGGTTTAGAATTTGTCGATCGAAAGTGTTATTGTTGGAGAGTACCTTTTCCTGACACGTACGCGATTCATTTAACAGATGTTAAGAGCGTACTTCATACAAGCCCACTACGTGCCTGGAGCACATGACTGCATTTTTGAATCACTCACGTGAATTTCTGTTAGGCTGAATCCAACAATCACACAATGACATCGTTTCGTGCGTTTAAAAAAAACGCGTTTTACTACACTTCACACAACAACTTCGCTTCGAGCCCAAAATCGAAGTATCCCGGGGTGATTTTTAACAGTCGGCTATCGTGGAGTGATCATGTCGATGTTGTCTTCTCAAAAAGCCGTCGCCTCTTTTTCTTAGTTCGCCGGTTCAGGAGACTTGGGGTGAGCTCAAGCCGGATAAAAACCTTCGTCCATGCCTGTATAATTCCCCTGGTTGTATATTGTTCCCCAGTAATATTCCCCGGCCTAAAATGCTCGGACTTTTTAACCCTTCATCGATTTTTAAAATAATCTCGTTTTCTAGCGGTCTGCCTATTCTCTCTATCAAAGAAATCATCGTTGAACGCCACTTCAATAACTGCTCATTAATCGCTGCCCGAATTTTAAATGACCCCTCCCATCCCCTCTATTCCAGTTTATCGGAATGTAAATCTCTTCGACCAATGCGCCGTCCATACCGTTCAATTTCAACAAGAACGGCGGCATATCGCAATTCGGTCATTCCCTATTTGTCCCGATTTTTAGTCTCACCAGACCAGGTTAAACAGGAACTACAAGACAATTTTCGCATCTAATATTTGTTATCCTGCCTTTTTTAATGCTGAAAGTTTTGGTCCTCGTGACCTCAATAAAGCCATTACAATTATTATTATTATTATTCAACGCATTGGAGGGTTTGAGTTAACTAAACCGTATTTTCGTGCGAAATTTTCGTATGATGTTAAAGCCAAAACAAACTGCCCGAGACCTTAAAATATAAAAGATACTGGTCACTGTCAGGACCGTATTTCAAGCAGCCGAGTTGCGCTGATAAAGTCGTCTTTGCGTAATTCTCAATTGAACCGCAAACAAATCAGTCATTATCGCATCTGATTGGTTGACCATCGAGGCACGCTGCACGCACGTCTCAGAAACCACCAAATGCTGCAAAATTCGGCGAATTTCGCAGCCTTTTACATTCTCCAACTGAACCACTTCGACTGGCGGCAAAACTCGTCATGGCCACAACAACTGCATTCTTCCCCTACGCAGACCTGAATGCCCTCAGAAGTAACGGGCGCAACTGTGACCTCCAGATCAAGGTGAGCCAATGGGTGAACGGTATCACCTCTCATATCCCCACAGGTCAGTGGAGGCCATACCATAAACGCCCATCGTGGAGTTCTGGCCACACGGCTCCCGTTGCTCGATGGCGAAATCCAGAAGCACGCCGTCCCCATAAACGGACACCTCCAGATGTCCTGGAAACGGTTCCCCGGGAGGTATACTTTCGGTTTCTTAAATTATTACCTTTCTCTGATAGGATTGTTGATCTGATTCTCGACTATGCCTACATGGGAGATGTTGAGGTTACGGAAGACACCGTAGAACGCCTCTTCTTGGTGTCGTTCATGCTGAATTGTGCCGACCTGCAGCGATTGTGTATAGAATTTATGGCCCTCGGGTAAGCGGATTCCTGTCAATTGTGAATCGCTCCCTTTAGCATGACAACAGCGAAGAGACCGGCCTACTTTGAGATCGCGCGAGCCACAAACAGCGAAGACTTTTACAGTTTCCTCTGGCGAGGTTTGTCTTCCAGCGAGTTCCTTGTCGAACAGCATGACGAAGACGATGTCGTGCGTTACATGAAGGCGTCAACTTCGAAGGCGGACGACCTCTTCCGCCTCGTGTGCTTCTGGGCGGATGCAAACGAGGGGAACGGCGAACTGGTGGCAACATTCAAGCGTCTTCTCGGCTGCATCGACGTTGACGATTTATCTCAACGAGCCGTCGATGAGTTCATTGGTGGCGACTCTGTTTTTAGAATGGACCGCAATTGTTGGTGAGTCTTCGTGTGCTTCCTCTGAATCTGGATTCCCGGCTTACGCTTGCCTTTTAGGAAGCACTTTGGTGAAGTGAGGCAAAAATCTCTAAAAAGCCTCCTCGTCTACGGCCCTGTTAAAGACGACACCTACAAAACCGCCCTTCTGATGACATTGCCGCAGTTCCAGAAAGACAAACAAATCGAAATTCGTTTTCCACTTCTCTGTAATCGCGGCGTCACCAGTCTCAACGGTGAGTTGTCTGCGTCTCGTCTGCCGCGCGCCTGTTTTTTTGTCTCTGAAGAAAGAAGGGTTGAATCGGCGTGCCTTTTCCGTTTCAGAAAAAGTCTACTTTGTTGGTGGAAACACGCCCGGAAAATGTGATGAAGTGTTGCCAACGGTCGCGACGTTTGATGCCGTGACAGGACGCTTCTCGGAGGCACCCCCACTGAAGATACCCCGAATAAATGCAGCTGTTACCGAGTCTGTTAACGAAATATTCGTCTGTGGCGGATACGCAGGAAGTGTAGTCGGCTGTTTATCTAACTGCGAGCGCTTTGTGGAAGGAAGGTGAGTTGTTTGTGACGGTGGAAGCATTTGTTTCCCTTCCGCCTTTTTCGCTGTCCGTCATCGTCCTTAAATGTTCTTCTGTTTCGCCCACAGTCCATCCTGGCGCCCCCTGCCATCACTCGAGCGGCCACGCTTTGGAGCTAAAGCGATTGCCTTGTGTGAGGACGACTTCATTCTTCCCAACGGACCCCACCTCTTGCTCACTGGCGGCTTCAATGACGGTGCCGGTTCAATGGCCGACGTTTCGTTGCTGAGTCTTGGTGTGAGCCAACCCAAGTGGACCGAACTGGCGCCGATGCGCAACGCCCGCTTCCACCACGGCATCGCTCTCTTCGCTAGGCGGGTTCTAGTTGTGGCTGGTCGAGGCCTCGACTCCGTGAAATGTTTTGCCCCCCCGCGGGCAGTTGCGGCTGGTCGACGCCTCGACTCCGTGGAAGTGTTTACCCCCCCGCGGGCAGTCGGCGACCCCGGGCAGTGGACCGAGCTCGCCCCGATCAGTGGACGTACCGACGAGGTCTACCTCGCAGTCCACCAGAATCGCCTTATGGCGTTCGGTATGTCGATGTCAAGCTGGAAAATACCACCGCACTTAACGAGACTTAATTCCATTTTATTCATTTTTTCCATTTAAAGAACACCTTCAAGATGACGAATCACAAATAGAAGAATTTCTCGATGACGCAGCAGGACAAAACGACGACCAAGTGAGATTGTTTAGGTTTCATTCCCCTGCATATACACTCCTTTGGTCGCCCCTCTGATGACCAATCCGAATTGGTTCTCTCTTGCCAAACGGGGCGCGGTGTGTGACCGAATGCGTTGCTACCAAAAATTAAATCAGAAATAAGACCCGTTCTGTCTGATTCTCCGCAATTTGTTCCTTTCTGTCTCCATGCAGGTCGATTTCAAGCGGTTCAGGTGGCGCCGCATTGGCGATCTCCCAGATGTCCTGAAGTACTACGAAGGCGCGGTTGTCGTTGCAACAAGCCGAAACGGCCACAGATAATCCCCCGTGTCTTATTATATTAAAGATACTAACATTTATCGTCCAGTAATATCTTTTTGTTTTTAATTTGGTTCTCGGCTATTCGAAGGCCTGCGGTGCTAACAGACTAATCAATGTTTGGCAATTCAAGCAACCATTAGCTGACTAATGTCTTGCCGTTAGTTGTATGGCCGGCTTCTTGTGGTTCTTGATCCCAGAGCGTTGTGTGTGGCCGAGCGTAGTGGCGTGCTCTTGTAATCTAGCAACCTGGAGGCCGGGTGGCGGAAACTGTCTCGCGCGCGTTATGGACAAGGCCTTCTATGGCCGCCATTACCTCGTTGTTATTTCCTCCATTCCTGTTTAACATTAAAATGCTGAAAGTTCTGGTCTTTGTGACCTTAATAAAGCGTAAAAAATATTATTATTATTATTATCTCTGAAGTGACAGGGGACTGGTGGCATAATTCCCCTAGAGATTTTACCACTTTCGCGAACTCGTTGGAAACGATAACATATGGAATAAATAACTGATAAATAAACAAGTCATGCTTCGCAACTTCATTATTTGCTGTAGGGTAAACTAAGTGCTCAAGACCAGCACTGTAGAATTTAATAAATAACTGAAATCATACTGAAGACAACAAGGCAAAGCTTGACACGGTTTAGTCAGGGAACATGATTGTTTTTTGGGGATTCACGGACGCTGGTCCTTCGATCGTTTGTATATTCAGCAGCGACGCAGATATATTTTTTGCTCTTGGCAGGTCTTGTGGGCATTGAATGGTACTGTCTTCGCACTGGTCGAAGAGATTTACACTAGACAAGCTTGAATAGAGGGGGTCAGAGGGTCATATAATGTGCCATCAGCGATGAGGAGAGAGATGCAAGCAGTAGGACAAGTCACTGTATGCGGTTCTGTTTAATCTTCTTTGTCCCGGCTGGATCCTAGCAAATAGTGATCTAGTTCTGTTCCCAGCGACACATCTCGTAGACATTGAGTAGTTCTAAGCGCTCCACGTCTGCTTGGACGCTGTTGATCTCCGTTTTCAGTTGTCCACCAGTCTCACAGCGCCAACCTGTGCATGCTAGGAGGGTTCACGGCTTCCCCGACATCGACGCATTATTTCGTTGTTGACAAGCTGGTATTGGCAGTCCGCTGTCTGGATTCGTTGCAGACACCAGTGATCGAATGCTTCCAGTCTCCTGGTGTCTTCGACACGCAGTGGCCAGGTTAGGATGGGGTGGATAGCGGCGCCATCGACACGAATCGTTGTCCAAAGACTTATCTCCGCTCGGCTCCACAGGCGTGTATGCAGCTGTTGGAGCGCCGCTGAGACATACCTTGTCAGCGCTGAGCGCTGGTTGGACAGCTTTCAACCTATGATGGTCCGTCCATTGGTTTATTTAAGCTAAACTAGCATAGTCATTGTAGAATTAGTGAACGATAACTACGAAATAAATGTCTTTACTTGTCTGCATGGTTGTTGTTTGTTTGAAATGTGTTGATAACGAATGAGCGCGTCATACGTTAACCGGAGTGTGCTGGCTTGTTTGAAATTCAATAATCGGACCAGTCCGGGGCGAATAAAGTGAAGAAGATGACAGGAATGTGAGCCTCTACCATCTCTATATATATCCAACCGTGGGGGAACATAGATAAGACGTTATACCCGCGGCTGAGAATACTCCGCCTCATTTATCCCCACTCCTTCGACACGTGCAAACGGTAACCCTTATCTTACCCGGTTATAGGTAAATAAAAGGCTATCAATCGCTGCCGCTGGGCAGCCCTTGATAGCCAATTCCTGCCACGTGGCTGGAAAGAACGACTTTAACTCGGCTTCCATACTTGTTATCCACAAACTGGCAATAACTCAGTTTTCCTACCCAAATCTCCCCTTGAAGGACAGCTTATTTAGCAGGTCATCCCATTTTCATGAACCCCTGGGTTCGATTCCCAAGTCAGGTCATCACGGGTGGCACTGCGGACACCGCCACCTGTAAACAGATTCCCCGTGAATCTTCATGGCAAACCCCCACGAAACCGGTCCATCCTCTTGTATGAGACCAATCGATTTTTCTCGGTCCGACGTAAAGGCCCCGTTGTGGGGCACCTCGTGTGCGTATAAAATGCTGAAATCATGTTTGGGCGGTCTAGACAAATCGAAGAATCGAACGAGTGGGTGCAATAGGGGCAACTCGACGGGATAGTGTGGCGTGACAAAAAATAGAGGTTTATTTTTTTGCGTACAAATAACAGACGACGACCCATTCATTTTAGCAATTTGCTCAACAACAATGGACGGCGAACGGCGTTGGAATGGCCCTCCTTGAACTTGAACCAAATATCCTCGTTGATTGGACAACGTGACTGGGGCTGTTGGTTCTCTGGAAAAAAAATACAAAACAGTTATGACCGCCAATGAGAGGGCCGAAGAAAGGGGGAGGTATTTGTGATCAACCTTTTTCTGGCATCTCCTTGGGTTTTTCGATAATCGGACGGCCGAAGAAGTCGCGTTTCACCTACAATTTGAATTCAAGGGATGATGATGATGATGATGGTCAAAATCTTCACTCAGAATTTCGATCAATCAATTCCGTCGAAGCCAGGTCATCCCGTTATGGAAGGACGCTGATGTCCTCTAAGTAGTGTGGGTTTACTATACCACGAGAAAATAGCACCAACCTTTGTTTTAACGCTTCCGTCCAGCGGTGCCGCGGCGATGCCAATTCGTGCTGCCATGAAGGAGGCGGGCAGGTTCGTCGTGGTTTGCTGTCGCTTTGTCGGTTGCGGGCATGCTGACGACGACGACGAGGAGGAGGACTGGCTGGGACCGGATAGAAAGGGGGGTTTGTGGGCGCCGTCCTGCCCCGCCAGAAAGGCCTCGGCCCGTCGCATTCTCTCCAGGGCCAGTTCACGCGCCACCATCTGCTTCGTCGCATAGGGCAGGGCGTCAGCAGCGCTGGTGGGGGTTGTGGTGAGGGCGCCGCCGAATCCCCTGTTCCATTTCGACGCAAACTGGCCGAACTGGCACACGGTATCTAGGGCCCTGGTAGGAGAAAACGACAGTGTCTTTTGGCGATGGCATGACAATTTTGCTATGTGGCTCAACACGCAACATTGGTGCCCAACCAATGGAAACGACATGGCGCCCCCTGGGGTCATTGATAGCGGTGACGTTTGAACGGATATCAAAGAACAAAATGGTTAAGTAGCGTGTCAACGACAAGGTGTTTTTTCTGCTTGTTTAACTCAAATAAATTAAACTATAGAAAACCAAGCTGTTTGGCTAGCGAAATGTGAAGACCCCGACAATATGCCTCCGCAGATAATTGATTCGGCGAGAGATTTTCACTGGTGGAGTTAATACTACTTGGAGACACCCGTCCCAATACGTCAGACGGTTGTATGTCTGACATAGGTTAATGCTTGCGTCAACACGTTGATAGAAGGGGAGCTTTACTATGGTACAAGGTTTCGACATACGGTTCCAATCGATAGGTGGACTCCCCAGTCTCAGAATCCGTCTGGGGGCTCCAATCAATCCCGATGGTGATCATCAGGCCGACCAGGCGTGCCAGATGCTCTTTTTCGAGGGCGTTGTACAACTGGACGTTAACCGGACGCAGCGCAGTCGACATGCCGCCGACAATGAGGGTCAGGTAGCTAGCGGCGTCCAGGAGAAACGTTCGTCGTGTCAGTAGTCTGAAAAAAACACCACAGAACGTGTGTGTGTGTGAGGTTGGAGGTTCCGGAGTGGAGAAACGGTGTCTCTGAGTACATGGCACCAATTCACCGATTTGGGCATTGTTAAATCGCCTTGCTACTAACAATACAATAGTAGTAATGCATTTACACCGACTTCCTCAGGGTCGTTATTGTGGAGTGAAAGTCGATGAACAATTGCGTAGGCAAGCCATGGGAACTCTCACTACTTAACGCACTAGATATCTTTCAAAACTCTATACGTCAGACTTCACATCAAACCTGAATCTACTTACACGGAAAAAATATAAATTTAATTCGAGCATAGACGACATAACCAATAACAAAATCAATTAATACTGCTACTAACTCTTCAAGTTATTGCGGTATAATTCGGGAATAAACCTTCCCAATACGGATCCACGAAAAGATCAATCCCTACTGGAGGATAAACCGGTTTCATGGGGGGTTTACCATGGAATTTCTGGGGAATATGTTTACAGGTGACGGCTCCAGTGCCACCCGCGGTGGATGCCTGGCATGGGGGAAGTGCAACACCAATCCCTAGACCCCACGCAGGGTACAGTGGATTCGGCTAGTCGCCGGGAATTGAAGCCCTCGGAGAGTCTCCCGCTCCCCTTAGCAATGGCGGACAGAACCCTGCAGACTAGGCGGGCCGTGGAGAGGAGGTTTACACCATGATTCTGCTTTTATAAAGTCAGCTGATTCTCTGGCGTGAGGGTGTGCGGGGTGGGCACAGAATCGGCCAAAAATGACGACGAAGACGACGACGACAACCACGTAGAGGCCGACCTGAGAGTCGATGTGGTTCCGCCCGTCCGCCATTGACCATCCAGCAGTGTATCCACGAGGGCGTGCGTTCGGGTGGCGGCTGCGAGGCTGTCGGTGAACGAAGTCGGCCAGTGGAGGGCGGTCGGGTAGTTGCTGTCGTCGCCGTCCTTGGCGCCTTTTTGCTGCGTCCAGCGCGACTCCGTGTTCGTTGGGGCCGAACTGGCGAATGAGAGGTGGAACCAGGCCGGCAGGAGGGTGGGGTACCGCATGAGGCTGTAGTCATGGGTGGTGAGGATGTGGCGCAGCAAACGATCGGAGTAGACCAACCAATCGGAGGCATGGCGGACCTGCGGCATAAGCAGATGTTGACGATATGCACTTACACCATAACACGCGCCCAAAAATTAACTAGATATGTTATTAGCGTTTTAAATTGGACACTCGGGAAGCCTGAATCCAGAACCTGAGACCCACTGCTGTTGGCTTGTGTTCAAACCCGTGGGATTGTTTGTCGAGGTAGGTGTTGTACCGATCGTCCAGGTATAAAACGCCAGGAGAATGGCTTCGGAAAAGCTATCCCGTGGACGTGCAATACTAAGTTGCTCGTCAATAAAAATGGCTCCCACTAAGGAATCTGATCTAGACCACCCAAGGGACGATACCCCGACAGGAGCCAACCAGAATTGGTAAATTCCCGCATCTTCATTCAGTGAAATGCTTTATCTGCATTGGCGACTTTAATCACGCACCCTTTTCAAAAATCCAAGGTAAACGTTCGCGGAGATAATATGATTATTATTGTTTCTCATACTGCATCATGATTGGATCGAATGGTGTCTCGTCATCAATAAATCTATATTTTCGAATTAAGCGCGGTTGCAAAGCCACCGACAAAACGAAAAAGAAGAAGGGCAATTCGGTATCACGAATGCGTACTTCCTGGGGTCAATATCACCGCTTTCAGACGCCACGTTCAATCCATTTTACTGCTTCCCTTTATAACTGGGGAAAACAGCCATTTGACACTGATCAATCAATTATTCAACCACTAACCGTCTGTAAACTGGCATCTTTCATCCTGCGATTGAGGTAGTTCTCAAACAAGCCCAGCATCAAACTCTGTGGTTCTCCAGCCGAGTTGCACACCTCCAGGGTCAATTGTATTCTAAAAAACCCGAAAAATCATGAATACACGGTGGTGCACAAACGCCCCACGGGAGGAATAACTGAACGCAGCGCCGACACAGACTCGATAACATTAACATGCGTTAGCATCGAAGACGAGGAAACGGCTGGGAGCACAGAACGTGCCTACACCATCAGACAAACCAGAGAGAGCCTTACATGTAGGCTCGAATGCCGACTAAAATAGGCGGAAAACTCTAGTCTACACGTATATTGATCCCGAATCTTTTGTAATTTATAATTATTGCTTATATCCCTTACACATCGCCTCCCATTTTATTCTTGCCGTTTTTTCCCCATGTTTAATTACGGCAACCTGCACTTGTATCGATTTTCATCAGCCGGTGCCAATCTCACTCCCAGATACTCACGGACCTTGAGAGGTTCTAACTGACTGGGAATCCCACAATAAGTCGTTTTTTTCCGATTTATGTGCCCCGGAAAGACAACTGTTAAGTAAGTTGCCCTCTTTTTCTTGCACTGACATTTCTAGGAAGCCTTTTGGTTTTATATAGATAAGTGTCTCTTAAATGAGCATTTATACATAAGAAAGACCAATGAGAACGCGGATAAAACGAGGCGCGACCTTTAAAATAGACGTATGCGCGGCGAATGAATTGTTTGCTGAATAAAGCAAAACTATTCGAATAATGAACGAGACTTTCTTGACAGAAGACGGCTTTTCGTGGGGGAAATCAGCATGTGAAAAGCAGCGGGCATTACTGGTCTCAAACGCCCAGCCCCCCCGCCCACTGACGCGATTCGCTCACCTCGCGCGTAGGCTGCTATCGCTTGCAGTTGTGGAGGCAGCGGCGGCGGCTGGAGTGGAGGCGGCGTTTTCGTGGCGCTGCGCCCGGTGCCGTCGACTCGCCTGGTTGACGCGGCGGGCGAGAATGTGCGCCGGCGGAATCGTGAAGACGGCCTGCCACGCCGAGAAGAGGTTGTGCTGGACGTCCTTCGTGCCGCCGTCCAGACCCTCCATGAGCTCCTGCAGCGACGGCAGACGCTTGTGGTGAGACTGGGCGGCCTTGACAAACTACCAATCAAGAGATAGACAGAGAGAGGGATAGATAGATAGATAGATGCAACTGCAACCTAGCACCAGTATGTGGCCCACGATGTAGCTGGGCCCGAGTTTGACTACGGGTTAAGGCCACAACGTGTGGAAAACTATACCCAATCATCTTGATAGGGGGGGGGAGATAGCCGCACCATTCGATTCGAACCTTGTACCAATGGAGCGCTTTGATCTGCAGTGTGTCGACGACGCGCGGCGCTGGAACCAGAAGCGTGCCCTACAATTTGCGATGCGACCTCCAGCAGGGGGAGATAGCCGACCCAAGGAAGCGGGTGCGTTGGGGAAAGAGATTACCCGGAGTGCGTTGAGGCAGGCACGAATGTCCCGACCGCTGCTCTCTGCCAGGGTGGACAGGAAGTGCTTGTCCACTCCTCCGATGTCCTCCGCCGAGGCAATGGAGTCGAGCCGACCGACAAGGCGGTTCAAATCGATCGAGGGTATCCGAAGGATGTAGCAGGAGGCGCCGGGAGCTCGCAGGGAACGGAGGGACGGCGCGTAACTGAACGGATCAAAACAAAAGGGAAAGATGGGGGGCCGCTGGATACTGATCGGTTTCGAGAGGACGAGGGTTCTACCACCTGGAGGCATCGCTGGACGCACTTAATTGTGCATAGCTAGAGGTACCCCACCACCACGAAATTCAATTAACATTTCCGAGGATACTAGAGAGGGTAAACCGATTTCATGAAGATTCTAAAGGTGGCACCCGCGGTGGCCTGCACAGGGAATCGAACTAAGGACCTTCGCCAACAGAGACTCCCGACGCGGCCAAGGATGCAAGGACCATATATTTACCCTGCGCAGAGTACTGAAACGTCGCCACAAGTGCAAAAAGCCAACCATAGCCTGTTTCATCAACTTCCGGACGTCATTTGAATCGGCGACCGGGAATCACTCTGGGCAGTAATTGAAGCGGACGGTAAACTTGTGAACCTTCTGAAGTCATACTACTCGTCCAACAAGCGACAGTTCGCGTCTACGTTCCCCCTGAACGCTGGCGTCCGACAAAGCTACGTAATGCAACAAACGCTCGCCAATTACAACGGCGTACACGCGACCTGGAGGTCGCTGACGATTTCGTTGTCCTGGGAAAAACACCTCTACTGCCCTGCAACCGGTACTAAACGGAATAAGCGACCTGGCATAGGCAGTCGTGCTGGAGATAAACACGTCGAAAATCAAAGTTTTCTCCAAATGTTCCGAACACAATTCCCAACTAAATTACATTCGCCGGTCGACTATGTGCCTGGGCTCTTCAATACTCCCGAATTACCAAGCGAAGGAGGAGGAGGAGGTCCAACTACTAGTCGTACAAAGATTCCTGCCAATCGCGCCGCTATTTGACTACGGCTGTGAAACCTGGCCACTGCGTGTCGAAGAGTATTATGAGCAAGAGTGTCTGCAACGAATCCTGAAAGCGGACTTGCGCGACAACCTCTCCAACAACGAAGAAATAAGGCGTCAATGTTCAGACCCGTCTACAACGTCGTCGGCTGCAGTGATTCAGCCACGTTATGCGCCGCCCAGTGACAGAGCTCACAAACCTCTCGCTTTCGCCGTCACCATACACAGATTGACCATTCCGGGCCGGTTGACAACTTAAAACGTGGATCAGCACCGTCAAGGATGACGACGTTGGAAACAAAATTAATTCACTATCTGTTCTGATCTCGACGCGCGTGGGCGGCTACGATTCGCGACATCCGTGAAGCTGCCGGCTCACTAACTATTCTGATCTCTCTCTCCTCTGCCAGCAAAGAAGAAGAAGAAGAAGAGCGAGGACATCCACCGACAAGACATTCCCATGAAATATCCCATATCGGCAATGGGGATATAACCAGGCTGACTTTGACAGCCCTGAAGTCGAGACATTCTTAATGAAGTTTCCGAGGACGGTGCGGTCGAATATCTTATACAGACTGACGCCACCAGCTCTCCAACGGCGAAAGGAAACGTCTGCGCCGATACATCGAAAAGCTGTCACCACCCCTATACAACGCCGATCAGTCACGAAGCTTTCAAAACTCAGTCTTTGGCTGTCACCATGCCCAGATTGGTGCCGTCGGTAAAAACGGGTAACTGAAAACGCGGACCGCTACCGTCGGTAGGAGATAGCAGTACACAAGTAAGCAAAGAAAGACGTACTGGTCGTTGCAGATGCAAATGACGGGGCGTCGCAACACCAGCTGGTTCTTTTTCCTGCGTCGCCGCTCCGCTGTATTGGTGCCTGAAAACGCAGCAGCAGCAGCAGCAGCTGCCTCGACCAGGACCTCCACGGCAGCAGGAAGCGCGCCATCAATTTCATCCAGGATGAGGCAGGAGGGCTTCAGGGCTTCGACGGCGCCGCCGCCAACACCACCAGGGGTGGTTGTTCTGTTGAGGCTGGACTGACTCGAGACCACGGCCTCGAGACGTTCGCGCATCGCCGTGGGACTGCGGTCGTCGCTGAAATTGATGGAGCTCAGGTAATGTTATGGGCAACAACAACATAAAAACGAAAGTAAAATTCGAGAACTGCTCAGAATTACTGAGAGCTTATACTCCGGTTATCTACTAGTGCACGTCTGATGCGTGGAAAAGATATCTAAACCACAACCATTCAGCGACTTCGAGTCGCGGAAGTCGGATGTGGATACGACGCATAGGAAACATTTAACCAAAGCAAATTCGAACCTGGCATTAGTTTCCACAACCTGGTAACCAGCGTGTTTTGCCAACAGGTGCGCGAGAGTTGTTTTCCCGATGCCCGGTGGTCCCGCCAACAAAACTAATCGGTACAGTGGTCGTTTCCCATCCTTTGGGTCCAGTTGGCCTATCACATCCTCGGCACTTGGTCTCTGGAACCGTTGATGGTCGGGCTTTGAATGCTCGCCACTGGGCTTTCGGAAAGGCTGCTTGTCGGTCTTTGCAATATCCACATGAATGTCGTCTAGTACCAACGGATTCGCTTTAGGTTCCACGCCAAAAACAGAGTAGTCCCAGGCCTTGAGCCAGCAGAGCAGCTGTCTGTTGATATTCTAAAAGCGGCAATTTGGTGGCTACAAAGCAAATGCTTACCTCCGCAGATATAAGGTCAAGGTATCCCGAGGGTTCATACTTCTTCACCCAAAGCTGCCCGCAGTCAATGGAAATAGGCGTTGAAGATAGTGGATTTTTTATAGTATCTTGTAATTGAACCATGTTTTTGGCAGTTTTGACGAGTTCGTAAAGCTCGTCTTGTAGAAGGGGGTTGTGATTACGGAAATTCAATTTTCCCGGGAGCTCCTTCTCGATGTGGGTAGAGTCGGATTCCATGTTGAGGTATAGACGTCTCCCGTCCGAAAATGTAACTGGCACATAGTCCCCGGAAAGGGGTATTCGTTTGTTCAGAAAATTTAGAGGATGAGGATCGGCGACGGGTTCTTTGAGAATGGTTTTACGCCGTTTGGGGGCCGGGGTTTCTAGTTCTTGCGGTATTTTATACGATCCTGCGGCATTGTTTTCATTTTGATTTCGAATGGTTTTAATGCGTATTTCATTTTCTTCAGCTGCGTGAAAAGCTAAGAAAAGTACAAATAATTGCCTTCAATTTCATCCAAAATAGCTAGCTGGTCGTCAATGTCCAGCATTTCATTTTCCATGTGATACTGTAAATAAAAATATTTATGTATAATGTATTGAATAAAGAGCACATGCATTTTTAAACCATTTTAGTCATATACAATTTAGTATAATGCAAATATTACAATGTAAACACATAAATCGACGTACTTTTTTCACTCGCCCTCCGATCCAAAAAACAAACCTAAATAAATCGTAAACCAGGCTAAGCCACGGTCGAAGTGAGCGTCTGGGTGTTGAAATTGTTCGTTTACCCGCAAATCACAACCGACTTGCCCGGCTATTCTTTTCAACAATAACGGTCGATCACATGAGACTAAAATAATGGTTATGTAACTAATTTCATTAGCTTCAAATTATATTTTATACATGTTTGCCACAATGCGACATCCACCTATGTCACTACCCTAAAAATGTAATTAATTTATCCGGACGAAAATGCTTGTCTCCTGTTCTATGTATGATCGGAAATTCCTGTATCAGTTTCGTTTGCTGTTATTCTCGTGATCTAAGTTAAGTGAATAATATTATAATTATTTCAAAAGAGAGTTCCAGGACACACCCACCAACGGGTATTCATGGAGTACCCTATGCGACAGGCGCACGCGTATCCCGTATAACACGTTTTTTTGGATTTACTACCTTGATCGCGTTCATCGTTTAATGAACCATACATCCGCCACGACCTTTGTCTTTTGCCATCGTGCCATGTTTATGCTGCGACACGACTATATTAACTGCTTCTCACTTTTATACGCCCGACTTTATGATTTGGGACAAAATGTCCAAGTAATTAAATTAAAAACGCAAATTAAAAATATTTCCAAAGATTAGATACCTAAGGGAACGATGCTTGCGTTATAAATATTTGATGACACACGACAAAAGATCACCCGCGTTTCAATTTTTGTCACGACACGATTCTATAGATGGAATTGGTGATGACATTCCCAATTAAGTGAGATCCTTTCTAAGCATACATCTTCAATCATTATCAATGACTTGTTGTCGTATCTGCTTTCGAATCCCTTGTCATATTTAATATTTCCTATCATATTTGCGATTAATATTTATCACATATCTCTGCTGTTTATGAGGGAGAGTAGGTGGTCAACATGATTGTAAAGAATTCACAAATTTGATTTGTATGGGTTGTTTTGCACGTGCTTTTAATCGTTACATTCCAGTTTCGGCCGATGTCTAATAAGTTCAGAGCTTGACGTGCTGAAAGTATTAGCCCCCCCCCATTTATCATTATTATTACTGATATGAACTGTGTAAACATGACATGCATAAATCCGTTGATAAATTTCAATTGCTGGAAAGACGTTTGACGGGGCACAACATCGGCGTTGGGACCTAGCCACCAGTCGCCGGAAGGCATGTAAAAAGTCATTGGATTTTGGATTAAGAATTTTTCCTGACTCCGAGATGAGGGCTCCATGAAATGGTAGAGAAATTAAATGTCGTCGCCTCTGTTTCTTAGTTCGTCGGTTTAGGAGACTCGGTTTAAGCTCTAGCCGTATAAAAACCTGTGTCCATGTCTGTATAATTCCCCTTATTATATATTGTTCCCCGGTAATTTTCCCCGGTCTTCTTAGGCTTTTCAGAATTATCTCGTTTTCTAGTGGCCTGCATATTCTCTCCATTCAATAAATCATCGTTCAACGCCACTCCAATAGTTGCTCACAAATTGCTGCTCGTATTTTTAGTGACCCCTCCCAGCCCCTCTTTTCAAGTTTATCTAAGTGTAAATCTCCTCGACCAATGCGTAGGCTATGCCGATCAATACCCACAAGAACGGTGGCATACTGCAATTTAGTCGTTTCTTATTTTTCCCTATTTTTCGTTTCACTGGAGAAGGTAAAGCAGAAACTAAAAGACAATTTTCATATTTATTACTTTTTACACTGTCCTGTTTTATGCTGATAGTCTTGGTTCTCGTGACGTCAATAAAGCCACGATAATGTTTAAACATTATTATTATGTAATACCAAAAGCGGCCGAGAACCTTCGGAGATTAGCAATATCTTTATTCACGACACGATGTGTTTTTTGCATCGACATTATCAATATGATATACGCGGAGAACGTTTCGTTCGTTGCTATGATGCATAATGATCTTAATGGCCCGATCCATTTTTTGTCAATGATATTGATGGCACAGAATTATCGCTGTAATTGGGAACAGAATAAAATGACAGGCAAAGTGGTGAATTCCTTGAACTCAATTATTTTGGCTTTTCCATGTATTACAAACAAAAAATGGCTTCCAGTAAGCTTAACCGCTCTCCAGTCGATCTTTTGTAGAAATGAAAACAGAAACTAATAACACTGCGGACATCTCTTTCATCTGGTCTGACTCATTCGCGTTGGAGGTTTCGTTTCCTAACCACGTCTTAGGTATATGAGACGGGTAACCGGGCATCGATAGAACCCGATCGGGAAGCTGAGAGTGCCTATTGCGTGGTATGGATGATCTTTCGTATGTCATTGTCAGAGCGCTGTAAATAGCCAACCAGAATCCTCTCAAACTCAAAAGTCCGAAATTCCGCGTACATCGCTTTCCACACATCGGTCTTTATTTTGGACGACTCAAACGAACTTGCCATAAAATTATCATTTTTAATTCGTGATTTCACAATTATTAACAGAAGGCTTGTAATTATTCCACAGGAATCTAAATTTAAGGTAATTTAGATAATTGCTAGGGGTTTCGTTCGGCAAACGGTTTGAAACATACATGTAACAAGCAGCCCTAATATGTAGAACATTCGTCGAGTGGATGTATTCTGAGTTGAGGCAGAGAGTGAATCGCTCCACCCTTGGTCGAATACATAGTAATTTATACTATCATCGAGGATTATCGTACCGTTTAATGGGAATAACGACAGATGGCAGCTGAGTGTGAGTACCTACCGGATATTGTCTCCAATTGAAACCTGCAGGTGTGCTTCGTTAAAACGCAGGAAAATCCAGCCATTGTTTATCTTGGGACGTCATTATCAACACTAACAAATAATGTAAAGGTAACTTGGCATACGTGGCCAAATCTCCGGATTAATGATGTTTAAGATTGTATAAATCATGAATTAAACACGTCCTCTTGAGTCGTTTCTGTTTTTTTGCTGCTTCAAAAATGATAGTTTACATCCCTTATTTATCCTCAATTTTACCATCTTTATGCTGATGTTTCCCTCCGTGTATGGTGCCTGAATATGAAAACTTTCGGGTGCCGTAATATATTTTTGCGACGCATAATTCCTCAGTTGATTCAATATGCTCCTGTTTTTTGTGACCTCTGATAATTATATTGTCTTGAAGACAACACCTTCGGGTGCTGGTGTTTCGCGCGTAATTATTTAAATGAATGGAACCCGTACTTATCCGAACACTAGTTAGTCTTATTGTTTTTTCTGTTAACCCAATATCTCATTGTCTTGAGAATTTCATTAAATCTGCGTATTTTCAGTGTAATTGACAGAAAATATAGACTCAATATTCGGCTAATTGTGTCAATGTGATTATTTCAAATAATATAAAGCGTGTATCCAGGTTACAAGGCTTCTAATATAACGAATTGTGAGCGTGTTGGTTTTAGAATGCTTCGGCCCATATACCGGGACTTACTCGATGTTTATTCAATTTAGGCGATAGATGTTTCGTTTTTATTCGATTCTGATTATATAACAGAATGGATGGCTACACTTCGTGTGCCGGGGACGCTGCCCTTGATCTTTCAATTTTCACGGACTGTAATACATCGCACGTATCAGCAAACCAACCTCTTATCATGTTACCATCAAGTACAATCACAGTGCAGGGCTCTGACAATGTACCTTTTTATATTTCCCCAACAGGTATACACGCGTTAATTGCTGGCCGTTTCTTCTGATACCTATAATTGCAATTGTTGTTCTTAGGTCAATTAATACTTGCGAATACAATTGTCGAACGCGTCAATGATGGATTTGTTTTCAAACAAACTCCAATTAATGGACTCGGTACGGTTCAAGATGACCATCCCGCGCAGGCACTCTATGAACAAACCGCATATTGTGATGTTGAAAACTTTGAAAATGTTGAGCTTGACAACGAAGATGGCTCTGTAGATGATCAGAAAATATTAAGTGAGAAAGGTATTGTTCCATGCCTCCGTTTAACTTGCGCGTAATCGACTAGACTGCTATACGGGCACATCGAGTTTTCAAAAATCTTTGAATCTCCGAGGAAATTGATCAAATCCTCTAATATCTTTTTACTTTTTCAGTGAGACGTATACTTAACAGAGCAACATCCTGTGGCGTCTTACAAGATGGGTGTGTCGTAGTACAAGGCCATAACCTCACAAAACTTGTTCTGCTTGCCGAACGACTGAAGCGATATCGGGTTTCAAGAAGGCTGTCCCAATCAAAACTTTGCAAAAAGATTGAGGCTACTGCCGTCGACGCATTAAAAATTAGCCAGTCCTTTCTATGCAGGTACGAAATCATTACAGACCCCTTGTTCTTTGGACCTTTTGATGCACTCGTTCAACACGAATTTCAACAACGTGTCCACACAAATGTCTAAGTTATGGATTAATGATTAACGTGCATTATGAGTTTTAGGTTTGAGAAGCTCGATGTTACTCTCAGAGGAGCCCTGGGGGTGCAGCCCTACCTTGACCAGTGGCTTACATCAGCTGAATGCGAAGAGGCCAATGACGGACAAACCGACACCATCTGCTTTCCCTATAATGATTTTATGGCTGATCTCTTGGATCTTCGTGATCGTACTGTGTCTGTTATTGTTCCAGATAGTGTGGTTGATAATGTTAGCAGCTTTCCTTTACCGTCTCGGAGATGTCGCAAATCACGTTCCGTTTTCGACGAAGCATCGCTCGCCCACCTTAACCGGCATTTTAAATGCAACCCCAAACCCCAAGGTCAGCTACTGGACATGCTACTCTTGTGTAATTAAGTAGGCGATTATTGCGATGTTCGCCATTTATTTATTTTATTGATTCAGGTGACGAACTGACAAGAATAGCTGCAGAGATTGGACACCAGAGGGAAAGCGTGCGGATCTGGTTTTGCAATCGACGCTACCAACTAAAACTTTCGACCGGCCGGGAATGATCATTTTTTCCATTTTTACATGAAACTTCTCTGTCTGCAACACGTATTAGAGCGGCGTTGGTTTTTAATCGTTTGAAGTCGCTACAAAAACGAGTCTATACACTTAGCTGGCCCCCTAGCGACTGGAGGTCCCGATGTGCGGCGCGTGTTTGACCTTGCCATCGCAGATTTCTGCGACGCCTCCAACAACCTGCTGGTATTTTGCACAGCCCCAAAACCGGAAACTTGCTTTTATGTGCGCTATTTCTCCCCTTACTGAAAAGCATGAATTTTTCGGTGCTTTTACGACAGGTCGCAGTTGCCTGGTTCGGCATTGCTATCTCCTTCTAATTGGGTGTGTGTGTGTGCCGTTGCTGGCATTTCCCCCGAAGAATCGTGGGGATAGGTTGACGTCCCCAGCGTCGGGGGAGTGGCTCTAGGACCCGGGGGGTGGCAGTGTCGAGTCGCCGAGGTCTTTGGGGTTATGACCCATGATTCCCACCAACCGGCAAACGAAGGTGTTCTAGAGAGATGACCTCGTCCAGTATAGGGTGTGATTTGGGAATTTATCCAGGTTTTAGGCCAGTTTGATAAACGCATAATGACGGCCATTGAAAGACTCTATCCGCAACGTGCCTCCCCCCCCCCAAAAAAAAGTGCGTCAACGCTGAACAAATTACTCGCAGAATATTAATAGGGAGTATGAAGCCATCCTTTGGGAACATTTTCTGGTCCTGTAGCTTTCTGGAATTCATATGGGTCAACAGCCGCGAACGCGGCTTCAGTTCAATAGAAGCTGTGCCAAATATCGATCGTCCCTTTAGCACATGCCCCCCACCAAGCCTTCGCCTCAATAGTAAAAAACAGTAGATGTCATCTATCACATCTACGTCTGTAAAGACAAACCGTGTGATGGCAATAATATTCGCTTTATTAAGGTGACGTTCAGCATTAAAATTTACAATAAAAAACCTTGTTACAGGAAGTGGCGATTATACCGAAAAAATTGCAGAAGGATAATAGAAATAACAACGAGGAGGTAACTTTGCTAGAAAGGTCTATTTAACCCACGAAGTATATAAAGTTTGACAAACAATAAATGGCGTCCATTGAAACGCCCTATCCGTAGACGAAGAAGCTATTGTTATTCGAATTATTATTCTGCCACTGGTTACTAACAATCGCACATGGGCTTTGTGAGGATTTGTGAGTCATCCTTTCTGGTGCCCTGCGTCCTTCGCATCTCCTACCTCCAACAACCCCCTCGTGTCCTGTCCGGACGTCGTAGGGGACAGTGGCGCTTGATTGGTAGCCCTATAGTTGGAGCAACATGTTTTCGGTTCAGCCACGTTTGTTGATTATTGACGCCTGATTGTGCGGTCTCTCTTCTCTGGGTAGCCAGTCTCCAGCGAATGCGCTATTTCGTGGCATTTATGGCATCGGGACGTCGTCCTGTCTTGGCGGGCCGCGGCTTCTCCCCTATGCGCATCTGGAGTGTTTCCCATTGTCCACATTGGGATAACATTGACCACTCCCTTTACGCCCGTATTTTCCACCCCCGAGGATTCAGTTCCTCGTCCCCTGTGAGGTTCATCTCCATTTCGCCCACCTGCCAGCTTCCGGGAGACCGTCGCTACAACAATTTGTACAGGGAGGCTTCTCCTCCCCCTCGCTGCCATCTTGCTGCTTGCTCGGACTCAGTGGCGGGCTCGAGTCCAAGGTCCTGTGTACCTCGATGAAATGCAGGAGCCAGACCTGGGAGGCGCAGTGGATGCACGAGTGCACCGCCCCCTCTGCCTACTTGACCTCGTAACCAGTTGGCATCCGTCGTCTGATTGGGAGGGGGGGGCAAATAGACGCTATCAAGATCGTGGGTGCAGCGCAAAACATGGTGAACGCGGGACACGTTTTCATGTCAGCAGTTGATGAACAGGCTCTAACGCTACAATAATAATGGTATTCGCTATATTCAAGTCAAGAGGACCAAAACTGTTGAAGATGCATAATAGGTTCACACAAATTAACTAAATGACAACGAACATGTAAATTTACCAGAAGGGCAAGTTAAATTCTTCGAAATTAGGCAAACGCATAATGGACGCCTTTGAAATGCAGCCTGCATCAACGAATGTAAACAGCTGATGCCTTTTTGGTTATTTGTAACTTCGCAGTTTTTAAACGTCGTTTGCATCAACGTCATGCGAACAAAACGATTCTTTGTCGGGTCGAAGGTCAGATGATTGTGAACAGTTTGGTTTCGTCGAAAATGTCTCGATAGATTCGTTCATATGTGTGTTGTTAACTACGACTATCGATAATGATGTATCGCAAAAACTGCTGTGCACATTTCGGCTCGATTCTATATCTGTCTTTGTTTCGGGGGATATTACTTTATTGTTATTATTGACATTTCCTCGATAAAAAACGCCATCAAACTCTGAAGACAAACAAAAAAGAGAAAGAAGCTGTATTATCGCAGACGGTGCAGCTCGCCCTTATTGACTTACAATTAAAACTCTATTTATATCCAGTTGCAGATGACCGTCGATAAATGCAGCAATTACCATTTAAATAAGCCAATTGGCGACTAACAGGCTGTAAACGTAACGATCGATTAAATGTGTGTATACAAAATGATTGGAGGAAAAGAGAAGTTTCTTGTGCAAACCTTGGCACATTCTTGTGGGAATGAAGACATTTCCCAACACTGAGCGAGTGTTGAAGAAGAAGAAGATCTGCCCCGCATGTTGACACCCCACCCATTTCCCTTGGTTATTAAACTGCTGCATTCTCATTGGTCACACGCTCACAGCAACTTCATTCCGAATATTGCGGTTGACTTTAACGTGTTGTGACCTAGTTTCACTCTCTGTTAAAACTCTCTGTTAGACCTCTTTGTTGCAATTTCACCCCAACCGTTTGATGTTCGTAGACGCTTCCAGCTCGGCTAGTCGTCTTGTTGTGCAACCGCGAACCCAGACCAAAATAGGTTGGCGAGTTTCAGTTGTCACGAAAGCAACATGTGGGTGTTTGGTGCGGATTCTTCCTTTAGTTCTTCATTAAAAATAAAGTTAAGCATGGCTTTCTGACGCCTAATATAAACCAATACCAAAAGAAACATTCTTAGATATCAAATGACCTCAGTTTTTGCTGGATTTTAAGATTCTTAACGACAGCGAAATCCATTTATATATAAAAAAAGGATTTCAAGTGAAAATTGACGTTTTTTGAATTTATAAGATTAGTATAATTAAAGTTAGTTAGGTGACACTTAAAGCGCGTTATGGAAAGGGCTTTCAATGGCCGCCATTACGCGTTTGTCAAACGTTGTACACTTCAAGGGTTTAATTTGCCTTTCTTGCTAATTTACCTCGTTTTTATTTCGTTCATTCTTGTTCAATTATTTTACACCTGCTATGTACAATCGCAACTTATTATATCATTTTTGTCTGTTGTAACATTTAGTTCTGAAAGTTGTGATCCTCGTGACCTTAATAAAGCGAATACCATTACCAACAGTTATCAAGGTCACCACTGGATCAACGCCTACCAGTACAGAGCAACCATTTGTTTTAATTGGTAATCCTTTCAGTCGCGTATGTCATTTCGCAACGGGCTTGGAAAGGTTTGTGGAAATAACGTGAATAAATAAATTGGGATCAGAAAAAAACCAATTCAGTATATATAAACGACTCCATATCTGACAACGGAGGGTTATCGATGGCAATTGGTATGTTAGAAAATGGCAGTTTAGTGAAACCACCAAATTCCTATTGCACCAGTTCAAATGAGCCAAGTAATTCAATTAAAAGTTCCATCTTTAATGCACCGCCCCTCTGTGGAAACGGGAAAAAAGAAACCTGTGTGCTATTTGAGCCTGACAGACGACGGGCCGCCCAGGAACGAAGACGATTATGCCCCATCGGATGCATAAATACCAAAGTCGTCGTATCTTATAGCTACTACCGCCCTCTTGTCGAAACAATGAGCGTGTCTTACGAAATGAGGGAGGATCAGAAGTTGGGGATCAAACTGGCGCAAGATGGGTGCTAGAGAACGCGATTAGATAATTAGATATATCTCTATATTGCATAATTGGCACGGTATTGCACATTTTGCTAACTATTATGCATTTCTATGTTCATATGGATGACGAGGACAATCCAGGATTCTGGTTCAGTTCAATACATTTATATCCTGTTCCATACACTTCGATTTGTTACGCGGTCGATAACCATCATTGAATAAACGTGTTCATAAAATGTGAAATATTCCATGTGACATAACATGTTGCATTACCCCGAGCATTAATTGAAAACTTTCTGCAGAATCGCCCGTAAGAAACGCCTTCGGTACATTCTTATTTCACATAAAACCTAAATGGAACGGTTGCCTGAAATGACGGTTTGTGAAGTCGACAGCCTATTTAACAATTCGTCCTAACAGGGGAGATCGGATGAAAACGGATTTATACTCGGTTTGTCGATAACACGCATGGACGCCGAGTTACAGTGGGTTATTCCACAAAGTCACCGCCTGTCAAGGTTTGTAGGTCGGACGAGAATCCGGGGTTTTGGTTGAAGGGTGTGGTTTGGGTCAATCAAGACAATCAAACAAGAAAGGTGTGGGTGGGTGTCATTGAGGGGGTGGGGTGGCCCCAGAGACGCCCGGTATGTCGGTTGTGTCTCGACAGGGGTTAAAGGGTCAGTTTTAGGCCAGTGCCCCTATCTAATTAAACGCTGCACTAAATAATTAGAAGTTAGGAAAGATTCAGAAGGAGTTTGCACTTTCTGACATGCATGTGGTTTGGCGGTTAGCAGCCTCGCTCTGTGGGCGAGTGAAGATGGGCTCGGACTTCCTGCAATCATCCAATGATTTGGAGGCTGTCGGGAAAGTGTCTCCATCGTCCGGACGTTAACCAGCCCCAGTACCACATGCTGCAAGCCCTGGTCTGTTGTGTATCCTCTAGATGACGAAGCAGCGGCCACTTCCAACTGCTCGAGTGGCTTTGGGGAAGACGCCACAGGGTAATTTTCCTAAGAAACATCAGGCAAACGTCATCCATCACACCGGTTTATCCTCTAGCAGTGAGTTAGTCGCATTGTTTACTTGAGCTTCACATAGCAACGGAATGGTTTAAAAATAGCGAAAATTACAGTAGACTCCATTGATAAACGTGTTTGGATTCTCCGGGGCCGAGGGCGCCTGCACTGGCGAGGAATGGTGCCATCCCTTTGACTAGCAAACCTCTGACTCCGGGTGCGATTTCACGGGCTGCTGGCGTGAAATTGGTGTAAAAGTGAGCGTGGTCAAAAATGGCGACAACAAAATGTATAAGTCAGTGCCGAATTTCGCGTTGTGTATAAAAAAAATGCTGTCAATCAAGGCATTTTGGCCGCACAAATTAAAGTATCGATTTCCTGCTATCTAATCCGAATATTCGTTATCTGCGTTGAAACAAGAAAGGCTCCCTTGTTTTGCCCCAATAAGCGGCTTGGTCGAACGAAACTGGCGATGTTCTGAGCGCAGACGGGTCCCAGGGTCTCTAAAGCACTCTGGTGTGTTACCAGCTCCGCAACGAAGAAATAAGGACACGTAGAAGATGTTCACCCTTCTCCAATGCCTTCGACATAAGAGGTTACGTGTTTAAACGCCTGAAAAGGAGCTTTCCAACTAGTGAGGTTTGGAACGGTTGCCGTCTGCAAGGGCAGCTTCAGATGCAATGATACGTGCATTCGGTGAAGCCTACTTCTTAGATGCCCTAGTCAAACCTGCCGTGGAACAGCCGGGCTCGACGTTTAAACCAATCGAATACGGGACATGGGTTAAATGGCGTGCTTATTACATTTTAGAGACATTCCAGCCAAGTGAGTAAAATCAGAATTGTGGTTGTAGCGTATATATTTGAGGGGGGAACCACTTCGGAGGCGTGCAGACACCAACATTTACAAATTACATCAAAAAGTCGAATAATTTCCAGCTGATAGCCTTGATAACCATCAAGTAGAAATAAGTATTGAAGCGGGTTCTGGAAGAAAAAAAGCTACTGAACACTTTGATTCCAGTTGATATTGCTCCAATGAATCAAAATCCAATTGTTTAATTTTAAACTAGCCAATGAAAATCGTTAATAAGAGAAATGTGGTTTCAGCTTAACAAAATTTGAATCAGGCGACACACACTCGAGTCAAATTTAAAACAACCAGGGTTCGTTTGGAGTTTATAACATCATTAAAATTCAGGGCGTGATTGACGTCGTCAGAATATTTACTTGAAGGCACACAGACCTTTTCTTTCTAATATTGGCTTGCTCTCATCGTTAGCAACGCCCTCGACAGGGTGAAGGAGTAGAGGATTCTGGAATGCTCGTCGGTGGCTCCACTATTTCCCCTTAACCTGGGGGCAGACGATCTAGACAACGGGTTTCACGATGAAAGTGTCTGCCTTGGTCTAGAAGATGCTGCTACAACGCATTAGACGCCCCCAAACGTAGACGACCGTCCAGAGAATCCAAGAATGCCCTTCTGGGTGAGAATTGACGCCCAAATGGTGTTGGCGCGGGGCAAGTGAAGCATCGTGCTATTTGGAACTGTTTTTTGTTGGCCAAAATCGGTTTCTATAGTGTTCCCGTGTGTATAAACCATACAAATTGAATTTGTTTGGTCTTTCATGTTTACCTTTTAAGCCGATGTAAAAACCGTAATTACACTATCTTCTGGGAGGAAGATTCGCAATGAATTCAGAAGGGAAGCGACTGAACCGGCATTTAAGTACTATTTGCATAGCAACCCTATAAATAAAACTGCTCGCTACAAATTGGTTTCAAGCAATGTCTTTGAAAGTAAATGACAAAACTAAAATGAAGGTTACCAGACCGCAATAAATATAAAATTCTGGAACTGGCATTAAAACATGATAATTGCTATGCTTTAAACGTTTTAGGCGTGTCAAGGTGTCGTAAATGAAACCTGAAGAAATTGTGCATATAAGTAGTATAAAAGTAGACAAGCACTAGCTGGTTTCAAATTGCTCTCACTCAGATTCACGCACTCAGGGTGGCCAAACCACATCTGTAAACTAAATTGGAGCAAATTGACATCGCACAGACCACGACAGTCTTGAGTGTGAAAGAACACCCAGCAATCGTCATGGGTGGAGCTGGAAACTAATCTATAGATTAATTGTAATCTATTGTTGTTACAGGTGGCGTCCCCTGTGCCCCACCCGGTGGTCTGAACCGGGAGTCGAACTCATGTCCTTCACCAAAAGAGTTGTCTTGCTGACTGCAAAACCACCTGGCCACATGGCTGGCGATAACTTTGATTCTCGGCCGGAAAATCCATCCTCAGGGACTTCTCGAATGTTCTGGAAGGTGTTGTTTATATGAAGGGTTTTGTGAAACCGATCAATTTGTTGTCAAATAATATTCCATGACGTTTTTTTTTAAGGAAAATTGTCAATTTGATTGGGAACGCCCTACTGCAATGACGTATCAGTAGCGTGTAAGGGCGTGCGCGCACTGTACACCATGAGTTGTTCTGTAAATAAAACGATGGTGCTCCAATCGATATTCCTATGTGACACAAATTTTACAGAGGAGAGCATGGCTGGAAAGAGTTTACAAAAATGGGACCGACTAAAGGAATTGACATTTGCATAGTGCATAGACGAATACGAAATTCTAGAACATTCTGGAATGCAGACGAGCAAGTGAAATTCCGCAATCACAGGCGGTTGGAAACCACTTTATTGCAATCATAAACCATCTATCTAAAATAAATGGGTATTTCGATATTCTGTTACATCTAAGGTTGCTTGGTAGGTCGTGTGTCAGAACCTAGAATCTGCCAGAAAATTCCGTGATATTGAACTTAAAGGGTTTAAAATTTCGATCCACCCTCGCAAACATTTATATTTAAGCCATGGTTTGCACGAATTTGTTCAATCAAAATGAGCAAAAATTACACTTGCTAATTTTCTAATGGTCAGGTTAAACGTGTGTACACAATTCTCGATGTTAGGCGATGGTAGAGTTGCCTTGAATTGGCTGGGCCGTGTATGAGATTATTCGAACTAGGCGATGCTCAAAGTGGTTACCGCTAGAATTGTGTGACGCTCGTCCGTGGCAGGATTTTGACCTAGGGGTGTTAGACCTACGCAGGGATTTCGTAGGCAGGTATGCTCAAAGCCGACATGGAACGCCTGAGATAGTAGTCCGTCTCTGGAGTGTGCCGTTGGAACCAGAGGTGCTCGGACCTGACCATTGGCGGCAACGGTTCCCAAAATTCTTCAAGCCGGTTCATCCTCTCGCAGGAGATACCTGCAACAAAGAATAAGTATGTCCCATAACAGTATGCAGCCATAACATGACGAAGACGTGTCGAATGGCGTTAATGTGGATATTGTTTAATTAAAAGTGCATGTTTGGTGATACTAGATATGCTTCGGGTTAACATGGAGCGGGTCATTATAACGAGTAAACTACTAGTCTTGTCCTGGTGATGGAACAACGGGTGGTGTCGTTGGAGTCCTGTGTGGAACACCATGTATTTAGGGAGACAGTAAGTTGCCTCACTGTGGATGGACCATAAAGTAATTATTAACATCATAGAGGATAACCCTCTCGTGGAAAGAGAGCAGAGAGACATGGCAACACCCGATCGGCGCATGCTGGGATTGGGTACCTTTGAAACCTGCGCGGGCCACTATAAAACACGGGGCGTTACATTTGCTACGCCAGCAAATAAGTAATAACGAATATCGATTTTTGAGAATTTTGTGCACGCATTGTGAATAAATTCCGTTGCGGGGGTGTTTTCGTTGGAATTGATTGTTAACCTCATAAGATAAGGTCGGATTGCATTTCAAATATTTACGATTGTTTTATGTTTTGTATAGAAAATAAAACGGAAGATACAAAAAGCCCCTACAACTCGAACGGGTACGATCGAAAACAGCAACAACAACAAGCCTTTTTCACTGGATTGCGCTTGTCTAAAGTGGGCGTCCCATATCCCATGGGTGTTGAACAATTCCACACATACCATTGATCAAATGCATATCTTAACACAGTCTTTCTATTGCTCTGTGCAATCAAAATCACGCCATTTTACCCCCACGTCGTTTTCGAATTACGGAAAAGTGAAGTTGAAAGATTCATATTTTTTTATAGAAACCGTGCATATATCAGATGGTCCATCCAGTGGAAAGTCACCAGGTTCCAGCCTTGTTTATTAAATAAAAGTATGTTTTTGTGCGTGTGAAAAACATGTGAATCGAGGTATCGGAATGTTCATAGGACGTTAACAAAAGGTTGCAGTGTCTAATCAACACGCTGCAACTGTTTAAACATTTCTACTGACAAAAATATAATATAAATCCACTATTTAAAAATGCATCTGGTCGATCATCGAGATGCAGGTTTAAATCGATAATTACCAGTTCATTGCACGTTACCTACGGAATCCAATGAGGTGATAAATCGATTTTTTTTAGAAATTAAAATATTCTATAAATGCTTTCAATAATATGATTGATACTGCGTTCGTGATTGGTAATAATAATAATTGTAGTGGCTTTATTGAATTCACGAGGACCAAAACTTTCAGCAGTTAAAAGAGACAGTATAACAAGTATTAGATGTGAAAATATTCTTTTAGTTCTTGTTTCACCTGCTCTGGTGATACTAAAAAATCGGGACAAATAAGGAATGACCGAATTGCGATATGCCGCCGTTCTTGTTGGTACTGATCGGTATAGTCTACGCATTAGTCGAAGAGATTTACACTCAGATAAACTTGAAAAGAGGGGATGAGAGGGGTCACTTAAAATACGAGCAGCGATTTGTGAACAATTATTGAAGTGGCGTTGAACGATGATTTCTTGAATTGAGAGAATAGTCAGACAACTAGAAAACGAGATAATTTTAAAAAGGCTATGAAGGGTTAAACAGTCAGGACATTTAAGGCCGGGGTAAATTACTGGAGAACAATATACAATAAGGGGAATTATACAGGCATGGACAAATGTTTTTATGTGGCTAGAGCTTAAGCCAAGTCTCCTGAACCGACGAACTAGGAAGCAGAGGCGACGGCATTTATAAAAGACGGCATCCACATCATCACTCCATGATAACCGACTGTTAAAAATGACGCCGATGAATTTAGATTTTGAGCTCGAAGCGAAATTATGGAGTGAAGGGATTTCGGGAGTGTCGACAACGTCTGTCAGGGAAAATGTAATATGGATGCATTTTGATGCATTTAGCAAAAGACCATTCTCCGAAGACCACTCCAGTACCTCGGTGACTGCCTGTCCGAGCTGTTGAGAATCACCATCCGTCTTGCATGCATGGCATAAAGTCAAGTCATCCGCGTATTTTATAAGTGTCACGTCGTTAGGGGACCGAAGGCTAGACGTGTGATAGTTGAAAAGGAAGGGAGATAGCACAGCGCCTTGTAGTACACCGCAGTTATTTGGCAAGGAGGTGGGGGCTTCATTTCCGACTCTGACATGTTGACGTAGATTAGAAAAATAGTTTTGAAGCCAATTAATCAACCATTCTTCAACGGATGCGGGAGCGTGAGATTGTGTTGAAAGCAGAGGAGAAGTCCAAGAAAACCCCCTTGACGGCTTTCGCTCCGGCATCAACTGAAAATGGTAGGGTGTGCGATAACGTAGCCACGGCGTCCAGAGTGCTTCTATTTGATTTATAAGCAAACTGAAGAGGGTCATCTGCAGCCTCAAGCGTGTCATCTAATTTAGAGAGGAGGTGCTTCTCAATCACTTTTAACCGCACAGATGAGTTGGCGATGGGTCGATACTTCACAGGTCCGGCAGAACCATTGTCCGGTTTCGTTATTGGTGTTATAGCGGCATCTCTCCATTCCGAAGGAAAGGAGCATTCTCCTAACGAATGATTGACGAGCTGGGTCCAATTAAGATCTAATCACCTCCAGCTGCTGCAGCTATGCATGTCGACGACCTTCGACGCGCTACTGTAAACAGATTGGGGGGCCAAAACCGGTGATGTCCCCAAAATCGATTAAGTTTATGAAGACAAACACGGATTTTTTATGTAATGGCAAAATAGAGGTTGTAAGGACCAAATCGTATTCCAACTGAACAGCAAATGCGGTGAATAAGAAACGGATTATTTTAAACAATAACCATCGACATCCGTTTATCCTTTCTTATTTAATGAATTTGGTAATGTGATTAAAGCTCAATAGGAAGTGTGCTGATTCGTCTCTAGTATCAATACTAGGTTAAAATGAATACCGAATATCAATTGTACAATTGCCGGCGTGGTTAATGGAATAAGACAATGGCGGCTATCGAGAGGTCACAGTAATGTGATGACAATATGCGACGGGAATCTGCACGAGAAAACAACCCATTCTTTTCTCGCGACATCCAGCATGCGCCAATCTCTCCCCAATAGAACTCCACGGGATGGTTATCCTCCATAATTGCAATAATTCCTATCTGGTTCATCAAGAGTGAGGCAACATACTCTCTCCCTCGACACATGGCGTTTCTCAAAGGATCACTCCTGATCTAGATTGCTTCCTCTCCAGTTGAAACAGCTCCGGTGACACCCACTTTCCCCCAGCACATGGACTTGTCTGGTAGTTTACGACTTCTAAGGACTTTCCTATTTTTACCTAAACTTCAAAAGGCCTAACTTTCCTTACGCCAGAATCCCTTCACTGCAAGAGTGTCACACACGGGTTTCAACTAACCTCGTAAATGGCCCTCTTGTCTCATCTTGTATAGTTTCACTTTTTTCATCCGCTTGTTATCGGAATAGATTGGTAATCTGATGAACCGATATAAGGGAGTTGCAATCTGATACTTGGGAAATCAATTTTCATCCTCGCTACGGTCTGACAACAAAGTTCTCCCAAGTGTAATCGGCATTGTTTTCCAACCCTTGTTTTCTCTTCCTTCTATAAATAACATCGTCGGCGGCTTGAAGCGGAAATTGGCTTTCTTTCGTTTCTGCACTTTCGTGATTACATTTAGGTTTTGTAAATAATAATAATAATAATAACGTCTTATTATGATGTCAAAGATTGCCAATAACCCTTTATACATTAAGCGGCAGATATATGTGTGTATACGAACATGGATATGGCTAACTTGCGAAACTCGTTAACTGTCTGACAGAACGCACAAAAATCACTTGAAGTTAGCTGTGGTTGTGGTTAAGCGAGTGTCGTTTGGGGATTTCTTCCGAAATTTAATTTCTAAATGTTCACGGTCTTGATTGGTTAGATGCGTTTCAAGTGCAGTGTTACGCATGGATGGTCCACAGACCACCACAGATTCACTCGCCCCCACAACTTTCAAATGCCGCTCTTACTTTCAATGCCTCTCTCTCGACAGAGACTTATCGGTTATCGGGGTGTGGATGTGTGTGTGTGTGTGTTTGTTACCCCAACAAGAGCGTGATTTATTCCAGCCTTGTGCGCACCCATCTATTTTCGTACCACGCAATTAGATATGCGCATCTAGATGAGGAGTGCTTGCATTAAACCAGGCCATTGAATATTAGCTCCGTTCGACTCAGTCGCGCTGTTTACGCCGATTTTATGTCTTTGTTTTTTTTAACTGGCCCAAGCATGTGATTTAGCGCGAATGTCCACAGTGTTTATATGCAGGAGCCACGTGCAGGGCGGAAGATTCACCCAACTGCCGCTAAATCGTTTCGTGAATGCCGTGTCGTGCCTTCACCTGGTAGTCTAGTTCACAGGGGAGTGGGCATTTAACATTTTTTTCGGAACTTTAGCCCACAACTATTACCCCATGGCCCGAATACATTCACCCTCGGCATTTATAAAATAGTCCTTGGATTCTCTTACCCAACTTATTATTGGGCTAGCAATTTTGCCACTGGGACAGATGCGTGGTTCCAATCTCGACAAAAACACCCACGAGCATCAAGTGCTGTACAGAATAGTGAACTGTGTTACCTGGTACTGGTATCCACCCTTCTCGGTGAGTGGTTGTTTGAATGACGCAGTGAATACACGGATTGGTCATTATCTAGGGCGACCAGGTGTTGTTGTCATTGTCGGAGTTTTAACGGGTGCCTTGGCGAGAACTCGGTGCAACGAATGAGGAAGCTGGAATTAGTTGCCGCCATAAAATACGAGGACGATTGTCATAGCCAATTAGTCTTCTCTTTGTCTGCAAGTGCTGCAGACGTCTCCCGATCCGTAGCCAATTATTGATACAATCTGTTAGGAGAGACGCTGGTTGATGGATAGACAGGCGCTAATCTAATTAGTCTATCCCAAGATCAATAAAAAACCAGACGAGTAGGATTAATCCTAATTTTATCCTGCGACTACCACTACGTGCTTGGTGTTGTGATTGTTTAATACCAGATGAGTTGTGTCTCTTACGGAATGGATAAGAGGGTCGACGAATAGAAACGCGGGTTAACAGCGACTAAATTTACGCAAGAACGGGGACTGCGAATGGCAAATAGGTTTCGTGGGGAGATCGTGTTAGCTGCACCGAGATCACTAATAATTGCGAGAGAGGTAGACGGTATCGACTTATACTTACGGTCATTTGAGAGGTAGGCTATTTGCCACAGAAATATATTGATTTAACAAGGGTAGACAACGCCGGGGTAAACACTTTGGAAAGATCGAAGCCCCAGTGAGTCGTGCCAACGTGTGATGAGACAGAACCCCAAACTAACTGCAATTCCGCGCCACCCATATCCGGTGGAAATCTTGAATCCGCGTCCAATTTAATCCACCTCTCCCCCACCGGTTCGGCCCAAACACCCCCAAAGACCCCCCCTCCCATCTGGTCCAGATGTTGCAGACTCGGGTTTTATGGGTCGCATGTGGCAGGCTAGGTGTAGCCGGAGGGGTGGTTCCAGTTGTGAGTGTGGGCCACCGAGGAAAGTGTGTTGTGCAGGCAGAGTGCGACCGTCGTTAAATTTGTGCCAAGCCTCCCCCTTCGCTTCACGTGGTCTAGAATGCCCCACCCATTCCCCAAATCACCCCGGCCTATCCGCTACCTCACGTGTGCTCGCGCGTATGCGTGCGTATGTGCATAGCGGCAATAAATATTAAGTGCTCTTTCTGGTCTGATGGCTTTTGTACAGACAAGAGTGGAACAGTGTAAAGGAAAAGCAAAAGACTGTCTCGCTTGTAAAATTGGACGATTTAATCCCTGTGATTAGCTATAAGGAATTAATCAACAAGCCAGAGTGTAAGACAGCCAGGATGTCCTTCCCCCCAACTCCAAATGTATCCTATAGGATGATTCACTTCACGAAATTCGGAAAATCCACGCGAAAAAAACAAACAAGATATCCAAGGCTGTGTTTGGTTGGCAGGGTCGTGCTTTTATTGTAATCCAAGAGCCAGTATGGCATTTCGTGATAAGCAGAAAGCGTTTTGATTCGTTAAAACGATTTTTCTGCAAATCTTTGTCTAGTGATAGCAGAGCTTTCAACACGCATGCCCTGTCAACCGCCGCATATCCATTACCAGTCTAGACTGGCTGTCCGTGCATGATTTATTTCCCTCGAACCCCCCCCCCCACCCCCAAATAAATAATTATTAACATATTTGTAGCACGTTTAAGAGTTCGATTTATGAGGGCAAACAATCCAGCTCGTAATCGGGGTGGCTGAGACATTATTTCACTGCAACAGTGATATGATCGTACTCATCGGGGCTGATAATTGTGAACTTTAGCACCACGGACTTTGAACTGCATTAATTTTAGGAGCCTGGAATGTGCTATGATGGGCAGCTAAACGATGGACAACTTGCTGAGCCAGGACACTTATTGTTGTAGTTTTTGTCGTGGTAGTGGTACCGGTTGTTGTTCGCGAATTAGATGGTCACTAAAGCGTAATAAAATAAAATGACCGCAGAGAATTTCTTTAAAGACCTATAAAATATGGACCACGCATATAAATTAAAAGAGGACGCATCCATCGGCTTTTTCCTTTGTTCGGTATTCAATAGGGCAGAAAATCGCGCCTAGTTACAGTGGAAGTGTTCAATTGAACGATCAGTTGACTTTCGAGAAAATTTGCAATCAAACGCGATAAAAAATTTGTCTAAGCCTCTTTAAGCAGAAAATGACAAAAATGATGGACCGTTTTTCATTACCTTGTGTCTGGGTTTTAATTAATTAAGGTCAATAATATATATCTGAACTTAGGCAAGACCGCGATCGATTTTCATACTGAATAAAAGACCCCACGGAACTCACAGTATCAATCAGAATATCGTGAGGTATAATTTCTCCAAATCAATGCGCGAAAATCATGGTTTGGGCCCAGCTATTAGCCAAATGCAATAATATTTAATGACATTCGTGAACACAGAGGACTGTGTGAACGTAAAATGAAATTGCTCTTGGCCTCATAAACAACTTCATCCCTAAGTGGAGCCATAAAGGCAATTTAACGACGTAAAAATCGCGACGCTTCTAATAATAAACGGCATTTTTAGCGCCTACTGAAAATACAAGCTTAACGTGAGGCGCAATCAACTCCAGCTTGTAAACAGCTGATTGTAAAATAACCAATGGAAAGCGTCGCAGCTGATGGCGAGAACCAATCACGTCACGACTGTCGGGCATGGCGGTTTGTGTGCGCACAGTCCCACTGAGTTGGGAAAATAGTAGCACGTCGAGGGGAGGAAGTGGGGGTGGGGGGGAGCGGCAGAAACTTTAGTTAATTGCAGGTGGTGCGCTTAGTCACCGGGTCTGTCAACTAGCAATTCTCTTTGTTCGCAGCCGAGGGATATGGTACAAAGGATGCTACCGGTTCTTAATAAAAAAAACAATTCAACCTAGAAGCTTAATCAGGTGTTGGTGCGTTTATAAAGTGCATCGGCAAACACACACTGATTACAAATCAATCAAATCTGTGCGGTAATCTCCTATTAAGAGGGTCGTTTTCGTATTATTACATTATTTTTTATGCGGAAAGTTTTATTCCTTGTGACCTCAATAAAGCTATTGCAATAATTATTATGATACTAATTTGGTCCGTTCGCCGGCAGCCATTTCACTCATTTACGGTTTAACCGGACAGAGTTGGATACCTTTAACCAGTAAACGAGTGGCTTCCCTTTGTTGAGGATGGCTTTTTAATTATAACCCCTTTCATAATTGACCCCAAGTGATAATCAATTAAAATAAATCAATTTTATTATTAAGTAACCTTGTTAACCGCCCCTAGCGAATGTTTTATGATGACCGGAATGTAGACCTGATGCGAAACCATTACAACCATAAAGGATGTTCCGATAACCTTTAGAAACAAATAACTGTTTTGTGGAAAACGCCCTAATACCAGAGATACCGAAATTTTCGAGACAAAGAAATCGCAAAGCAGCACATGACTGGTGCTGTGGAAGGTTGGTAACGAGGACGGTTAGGCGCGAGTTCCGTCTGAAGAGCATATTGGACAGGCCTTCTACTTACAGGACAGGCTCTGTCTGTTTTTTTATATTTTACCGACCGTTGACTACGTCCCGTGCTCGCGATTCTGCCCCACCAAATATTGTTGCCTCAATTCATGAAAAAAACACAGGATCAGTGGAAGTACCAAGAGGCCGTTTTCCTTTCTGATTCAAAGGTAAAATAGACGGCATCGGTGGATTTCAACCGCTACTGGCTTCGCGTGATAGCAAAATACCAAGGATGGCCAACAATAGAGGGCATCTGGAAATCATCGTTCAACGCCACTTCAATAGTTGTTCACAAATCGCTGCTCGTATTTTAAGTAACCCCTCCGACCCCCTCTTTTCAAGTGTAAATCTCTTCGACCAATGCGTAGGCTATACCGTTCAATACCCACAAGAACGGCGGCATATCGCAATTCCGTCATTCCTTATTTGTCCCGATTTTTAGTTTCACCGGAGCAGGTGAAGCAGGAACTAAAAGACAATTTTCATATCTAGTACTTGTTATAGTGTCCTGTTTTATGCTGAAAGTTTTGGTTCTCGTGACCTCAATAATGCCTATACAATTATTATTATGCTGGACGCAAAGGTACAACTGATCAAATCGTCCGGTAATGGTGATAGCGAATTTTCCGTGGTCCCTGCGTAGACACCTGGATATGATTACAAAACATTGCCCCTAGCAAACGAACTCGGTGAACAATGACACCAAAATTCCCGGAATTTTTCAAATCAACAAAGACTTGGAGCGTTCTTTTTCCCACGGTGGCAATAAAGCCCCAATTTGGACATCTGGGCGTTGACCAATTATATCTTTGTGTTGGGGTGGCACGTGAACATCGCAATATGCGTCATGTCCCGACCCCTTTACCGGCCAGTATCCACCACACCGCCCCAAAAAAAACCAGGTAACGTGACTCAGTGATACCTCCGGCATACGCATTTCGACTACCCAGGTGGTCACAGCAAGAATTTACTGCCGAAATGAACGCAAGGTAGCCGGCTAGATTGAGGTAGACCCCACGCCTACAGAATGCACAAATCGACTAGTTGTCGTCAATCTGATAACTTGATTGGTTCAACCACACAAGCATCTGCGTTCACTTGTGCGGCTGTGAGCGACTGTTACGAAGATATCGATCGAGTTTACTGAAGTTGTAATTGACTGTATTAGGGCAAAGTCAAACAACACAAACCTTCATGAAATAATAAAAAAATAAAGACAGATCTCAGTGTGCGTTAACGGAAAATGTCCAGTTGTTTTGAACACATTTGGGTCAATAATGCCGCCCGAAACATTGGGCAGTGGATGTCTTACTGGATATAAAATTTAATCTCGATTCTATTAAATCGAGCGGTGTTTTGAAATATTAAACTTCATGGCGCAAAATGCCAAATTTATTGTCGTTACACAACTGGACAAACATCAGAAATAGCAGGTCCTGGATACGGTCGTAAACATTGATGAGTGGACTATTTGCACGGCGCCTAGGCGTCGCAATACTGCGCGCGCACACCGGGTGATACACACGCACCAGCACGCAAACAGGTTCGCACACGCATTAACCGGGCTGGGGGGGAATAACGGTGAACACCGAGTTTATACACTGTAAAGCACCAATAATGTGAATAAATGCCAGCCACGTCCAGACTAGATGGAGTGGAGGGCCCTCAGTGGAATCGAATAGTCTCATAACGACGGAAAAAATAATTTAAAAATACATCGAATTACGATGTTTACTTACTTTGAGACGCGAAACAAAGGAAAACGTATGGTATACTATTAAGGGTAGTACAATCGTGTTAACGGATTGTAAGCTGAACATGCATCCATGAACAGACGACGTTTTCCAACATCAATGTGTATACAATATTCGAAGGTAACTGTTGTATATTCGCTTTTACTACAATTAAGAAATCCAGAGACAAATATTTAAAATGATTTAACTACTTTAAAGGAAAAAAATCGTCAAAGTTAATTCGCGAATAATGGGCTAACAGGTAAATCACTAAGCGACAGTCACCACATATTGACGCTTAGAAACAATACTTTTTGGAACCGACAGATCAAATGCTTCGATATAAAGCCTAACCAATTGAAATCGTAAATTGCGATGTTCCCAAATAGTGGCCATATGGAAAACCGATAAGTAAAAGCTCGCCCGATTATACAAAAAATTGTATATATGGTTCCATAAACAAGAATAAGCTATGGAAGAAATCCATCTTGTCATAAAATTGAAGAATAAATTTCGCGAGGTAGGAACCGGCATGTCTTAAAATACCTAAAATGGAAATGGAAAACCTAACAAATCGTCGGACAAAGCAACAAACGCAAGACAACTATGTGCATAACCGGTTATTATAGTAACTGTATATTTTCAGATACTAGATCCTGATTATCAAATTTAATGTGTAAACAAACTCTATGTCAATAAAATAACAAAAAACGGAATATGCAAAAAATAGTAAATTACGCACCTTCTATGAACACACTAATTTGAGGAAAGGGAACGTAGCGATATGTAACGACCTTGAAGGGAAATTGATATCGTGGTTATGACCAAAATAATATAAAATACATTTAATTCCTTTTTGAATTAATAATTCGGCAAGTTTTTGTCATATTTACATATAGAATATTATTATTATTGACAAAATCGATTTATAATATCCTGTTTAACAAGCATATTATATGTAGTATTGAGCGACATCCGCTTCTAGAAACGCCCTTCACGTACAAGCCAATCAGATGAGACGGTCAACTGATTGGTCACGATATTATATAAAGCGATACGAATTTGTGCTTTGTCGTCTTCTGGTCGTTCACCATTAAGAATCCTTGAAGCTTTCTCCTATTTTAAGTTCGCAATGCTCGCCACCGCTGCTCGTGATCAATTACAATCGACGACCGTCCTTATGGACACTTTTCCACCCACATTTGAACCTGAAACTACTTTGTATCTGACGCGCAACGGTCGCTCGTCACATAGCTTCTATACAGAAAAACATGTACCCATTATTATGCGGACCGGCCACTGCTCCCCATACCTTAATGCTGTTGGTCCGGGCCACTCTTACCTTTCGGTATGCATGCTCTTTTCAACTAACCACTACTTCTAGTTTCTTGAACAACAAGGACTTGGACTTCTCCTTGCAACAGAAACTCGTTTTTATGCGGACATATCACCATTAATCCACGTGGATGCTGTATGTCTTTCGATTTGTATACTCACTGTATTCAGGATCTTGAAAATATGGTCAATGCCTCCATGCGCGACGAGTCTCTTAGCCGCCTTCTGAGCCTTCATCGGGTTTTCTATGACCTCTCCCCACTTGCGTTTTGCAAGACTGTCGCATTGGTTGACAATTTCATCACTCGTGTGAAAGTAAAGCCAAAATATATGATGTGCGTCGCTGTGGCCTGCTACTATATCGTCTCCAAATTTGAGCCCAAGGAGGTAATTTTTTTTGGCGTATTATAGTGTCCTGCGTTTCATTCTTGATATGGGTTTATCAAAATCGTCCATGCTTTCTTTATTTAAGTCACGACCGACCGTCGAGAGCCTTGTGCGTCTGTCACGATGTGGTGGAACACCTGAGGATCTGGTTCGTATGGTCGATATAATTTTGACTAAATTGGGTTCTGCAATGGTGACGGCTATAGGGGCTACCTCCGCAACGGCCCTAGATTTCGTGCGAGCAGTCCTCTGTACAGGCAGTAAGAATCAAGACTACTCCGATATCCCCAAATTCTTCGTCCGTCAGATTGAGATGGCTTTATGCAATACTACGACTGCATTCTATCGTCCGTGTACAATCGCCATGGCTCTTTTGACTGCATGCTACCACGTCCCTCCAACTCTCTCCACCACAGAGTTAAATTCTCAGGCCTTCAGAGCGCTACAACTCCTCAATGTCAGCGATTTGTTCATCATAACCAATAATTGCAACGTATGTCACTATTTGTGTTTGATAAACCATCAATTTTGTAGACTTCTGGTGCTAATTTTCGATGTGTATGTTATTTTAGTCTAGCTGGCCGGATGTGGATTCCTGTATGCGAGCCTTGCTTGATAACGGAACACTTGTTAGCTACTCCGTTTCCCCAGTGAAGGCCCCGATAGACTCTCCCGTGTGGACCCTTTCGAGACGCACGATGTCCAAACTCACTGCTCAATCGCCACCGTCGCTTCATTCGATTTCGGAGTTCCAAATGGAGGATGATGAAGAATAGTCATGGTAAGAGTTTGATTCGAATACTAGTGTGAGAGTTTACGTTGTGTTTGCCGAGCGGTTTTGAGATTTGTGCGGCTTGTTTTGTGACCTTTCAGGTCGTGGAACCGATCTGCCGGTCTTCACCTTCCCATGCACCACTGACGCCGTTACACACATACTCAGAAAACAACGAAACGACAAAAACTAGTCATATATCTGACTTTCGAGCTTTCCTCCCCCCAAACTCTTCGTCCGCCAAAACCCTCCTGGTTTTTCGAGTCCCGTTGTGGACAATTTGGAAATGAAGGCAGCCTCCATTCTTTCGTGTTATATGCGGGAAGAAGAGCCTCCCACCGCGAATCCCCTGAATTTCTGTCTGGTTGACATGGTGATGCGCCCCTTGGCAGAACGTGATTGTACAGTCGCTTTTATACCGTATTACCTCGGCGGCCCGTGTAGGCTTCTTCCTGTCGCCCTTTCTGCCCTGTTATTTTGCTAATATTCATATGTACAAAGAACATTAATATCGTCTTCCACTTCCGTTGTAACGGTGGTGCATCCTCCGGAAGGTGTCATCGCTGCCATTTTGTTTTGATCTGAAATCGTTCCTTTTTTCGACCTTTGTTGTCTCAGTGTCCACCACTCGTCCAACCCTCAAAACTATTCGTTATATCAATGAAATGTACAAAAAATACACCGGTAATTTGTCGTGAGTCGGTATCTCCTATAGTATCGGCTCACTCACTGCCAACCCCTTAACAGTAATATTATATGCTGGAGAGGAGATTTTCCGTATCTCGGATCGTCCTGTGCAATTTTCCCCCGCGCCGCCTCGTCATTTTCAATCCGATTTGACCCGCCCGGGTCGGATTTCGGGTTCTGCTCTGTGCATTTACTTCGAACGTTCTTTTTCCACGCAATTCGCGGCACGCACAGACCACTACTCTTCCTCCATTTTTAACTTGAAAACTACCCAAAAAAACTGTCTTTCAAATAGGTGCAATAAAGCCTTGATTTTGTATATTCGAATTCACTATTGTTTCGGGCTTTGGAGGTGGGGGTCTCTCAGTCAGACGTCAGTTTTGACGATATCGACTCTCCTTACCGAGCTCCCTGCACGAAAATTGCGCTCAATCGTATAGCTTAAGACTGTGACGGGCAAGTCCGGCGTCGAATCCTAATTTGAATAGTAGCGCAACCGGGGAATATTATTTGTCTCATGTCACAGTAGGCAACCTGGTGCCGCCCGCATTATGGAGAAAGACAAAACGGGCTTCTGATAGGCCCGTTATTTAGCATGCGTGAAAGCAAGGGGGTCATGGGCATTGAATTTCAAGAACCGGTCACTATTTCAAAAATTAAAGTTTTGAAGATAAAAAAATCGATGAAAACATTCGAAAAAAAGCTTTGCAGCAAAAACGTAGATTTTCGAAATTGATATACATGCGTCGGGAATCCATGTTGAAGATATTTTACGGAAAAGCTTCGTTTAAAGAAATGAACGGTTCTCAAACCTTCATAATATCGGAATCACCTTGGACGTCTCCAAATGCGCTTTCCGATAACAAAACAGACATCACTAGTCGAGTTGCGATATGAAGGTCATAACCTTTCAACGCTTACGCATAGCTGGTTACTACAACTAAATGTGACCCCGTACGCTACCAATTAAACTTGTCCATTGCCTAAATGCCATCGCGTAATAATTAGAGCCCATGCACTCATGGGTTCAAGTCGTCCATCAACGCCGTATTTAGCTCCAACTAAATCACTTTTTTTAAAAGCACAACACCCCCGACGATCGTTATATTGGGTGTAAAACACGTTTTTATTGGAAAAAAAACGGTTCGATGCAGGCCGTTTAAGGAAACCGAATATTTCTCAAACCGATTGTAGTCCGGTCAAAATTCTCACCAATGACCGACGACAACACACGGAATTACAACTAACTTTCCGTTAACCTGACCTTCAAAGATATGCGCTACGATTTCAATTCGAAGTCACACAATCTTCTTTTTACAGAGAGACAGATTTCCTAGCATTCACGTTATTATGCCGCTGTTCGGCGTTAACAAGTTTTGTTTCACATTATCTTATCGAAATAATAGAAATTTCACCGAAATTGGTTCAAGGCAGAGAAAGATGGCAATTCTAGAATTTGTACAATGCGCCGTCATTTTTTTTTAAAACATCACTACCTGACGAGAATCTTTTAAGAACGATCACCTGAAGGTCACAATCCAACCTATTGGCGGGTCATGGACTGATTTTGACGCATAGTTTTATTTGCTTGAAAGAACCCGGGTAAATGGACCGGGTAAATGAACGTTTGCAGCAACCCGTAATTACCGAGTTCAACCACCCACGACAACGTTGCAGCATCATTTGCCATGTGGGGACGGGGGATTTAATAGACGTCCAGGCGACCGATAAATTCACCCCTTGGATCCTGCCTCATGACCCCAACGAGGAGAAAAATGCGGTTGATTGAGCTTACCCCACAGAGGTTACTGACAGGAACAGCAACTGTAGTATGAGTAACACGATTGGTCGTCGTTATAGCGGTGGTTATGGCGTATGTGTGCTAGAAGTAGTCGTAGTAGCAACAGTAGAAGTATTTTTCCGAGTAGTGGTGATAATAATAATAGTACCAGTAATCACTTAATTCAGGTTTCGAGAACCAAAACATTCAGCATTACATTTTACAACAAACAGAATGGATACAGGTAGCGGCGATAATACATAGAAGATTCCGAATAAACTAAATAACAACGGGGTAAATTAGCAAGAAGGGCTAATTTAACTCTCGTAGCATATTAAGTTTCTCAAACGCTTAAAAGTCGCTATTGAAAGGCCGCCCCCAAAATAAATATACGTAATTCGCGTTACAATTCTGACTAATGAGGGCATGCTACGTTGTGATCCTGAATACGGATCCTGTGGCCCAATTCTGTCCTCAACCTCATGGTGTTGTTTGTCGAGATAAATGTTATATCTCAATAGAGGATACTTGGTGTTCATAGAATTTGTCCGTCCGACGGGATTAAAACCCGAAGAAATAATCGAAGTAAGGTGGTGATTGTAACTGCCAGCTGTGGCCTAGGGAGACTGACCGGTGCTTCTATGCGGCAATTATCTCCGAAGTCAATGAGTTTAAGTAATCAAAGCCTTATAAATGGTTTAAGAAACGATGTCTACTAGAAAATGAAGCCTCATCCTCCTTGCCAAATAATTGCGGTGTACTACAAGGTAGTGTGCTATCTCCATTCCTTTTTAACTATTGCATGTCTAGCCTTCGGTCCACTAACAACGTTACACTAATAAAATACGCAGATGACTTGGCTTTATGCCATGCCTGCCAGACGAAGGGTGATTCTCAACAGCTCGAGCAGGTAGTCACTGAGGTACTCGAGTGGTCTTCCGAGAATGGTATTCTGTTTAATGCATCAAAATGCATCCCCATTACTTTTTCCCTGAGAGCCGATGTTGACACTTATGCCTGCAAGACGAATGGTGATCCTGAAATCTCTTCACTGCATAATTTCGCCTCGAGCTCAAAATCGGAATTCCTCGGTGTTATTTTTAACAGACGGTTATAATGGAGTGATCATGTGGATGCCGTCTTCGGTAAAATGTCGTCGCCTCTGTTTCTTAGTTCGCCGGTTCAGGAGTCTTCGTTTAAGCTCTAGCCATATAAACACCTTTGTCCATGCCTGTATAATTCCCCTTATTGTATATTGTTCCCGAGTAATTTTCCCCGGGCTTAAATGTTCTGACTTTTTAACCCTTCGTAGGCTTTTTAAAATTATCTCGTTTTATAGTGGCATGCCTATTCTCTCCATTCAAGAAATCATCGTTCAACGCCACTTCAATAGTTGTTCACAAATCGCTGCTCGTATTTTAAGTAACCCCTCCCATCCCCTCTTTTCAAGTGTAAATCTCTTCGACCAATGCGTAGGCTATACCGTTCAATACCCACAAGAACGGCGGCATATCGCAATTCGGTCATTCCTTATTTGTCCCGATTTTTGGTTTCACCAGAGCAGGTGAAGTAGGAACTAAAAGTCAATTTTCATATCTTGCATGTTTTATACTGTCTTGTTTAATGCTGAAAATGGTGGTCCTCGTGACCTCACTAAAGCCGCTACAATTATTATTATCATCTTGTAGTATGTCTAGGTGAATTTTTCAGCCCATGTCCATTCCCTCGTGACTTATTTAAGGACATCCACATTACTCCGCTGTTGCTCCTACCGTATCGAGGTTCTTGGATTTCGGGCACGGCCTTTGTGCGACGAGCCTACGAAAATGGCCCATCGCAATCATACGCACAGACACGCAAGCACACACCAAAATGACGCAATGAAACCAACCTACCAAACAGAACCATTTCTAATCGATGGTGAATTTTCTAGAAACGGCATTGATGTGAGCCATTCAACCTTTCATAAATGGACGGGCGAAAAGTGGACCAATAATCGGAAACATTTAATGCATTTCACAATTGTTTTCAGACAGTACACATAGCCCCCATACCAGATTTTGTTCTTGTGTTGTGCAGTTCGTGTTGCAGAGCGGCATTGACGACGCACAACACCCTGGGACTTCACACGACACGATTTGCATCTCGTAACACGGGCACACAAACACTTATGCTCCAAACCAAACGAAAGACCACCGAACAGCAAGAAAGGTAAAATGGTTCCATGGACTGACCAGGTCAGGTGTAGTGATGTGCGCCTGCAATTTAACCACTCGGAGGCTGACGGGTAGTGGCTGCATCTTGCGAAATTTAATCCGCCAGTGTTCTGGGTGTGTTGGTCAAGTGGTGGCTGCTGAAGTGGCCACTTGCCACTTCCAGTGGACGCAGCCAATTGGACCATATATTCCCAAGAATCTTCAAGGAAATGTCATCCGTGAAGCCGCAGCTTCCTTGGTCATAAAAAATAGTTCAGAATCGATTTCTCCAAAGATGATAAGCAAAACCAGAGAAATATGCCGCGGAGTGTGCCAATGGGGCGGCCTCACTATTTCTCGACAGACCGACGTTTTTAAGTAGAATTAAGCAGTGTTCTGTGATGATCGGTAGTTTGTTTAAGAGTAATTCATGTCGGGGTTTTGTCTTCCCACTGGATCGTAACATGCCTTCAATGAAGACGAAACTGAAACTGATTGTAGACCTGCCCTTTCTGTAACATTTTTGTTTATTTTAAATTTTAATGCTGAAAGTTTAGGCCCTGGTGACCTTAATAAAGCGAATATTAGTATTAAAAAGGTATTAAAAGCAACAAGCCACCGTCGTCCCTGTAGATGCAGACAGGGCGTGAATTAAGGATGGGAATTTCATTCAGAGAAAAGGTACACTGAATACACGTTTCTTAAAAGCTCCCGGTTGATTGCTGCTAGATTCGCAATCTCTAAACAGAGAGAACACTCAGTGGTCCCTATTTTATCAAACAATCCAACAGCATTTACGCGAATAACGGAACTATCACAAGCGCGAATCCGCACCCAAACTACCCCGTTGTCTATGAAATTGCAGCTGTATAATAAATATAAATAGGTTATAATATATGCTTGCTAATAGATCTCGTCTAGAGGAACCCAAACACATCATACCTGGTAGCATTTAATGGGTAAGTTCGAGCAACATTCCAGAACATTTAAAGGTCACTCTCTTATCATTTGTCCAACCCCAGCATAAGACGGAATCTTTGATTGACATAACTGTCGGTGGTTACAGAAATGAACGCCCGCATTTGCTCATATAATCGTGGATATGCTATTTTCGCTGCATGTCTATATTTCCCAATCAGGATACCACTGGCAAATACTGTAAATACTGTCCCTAGAATTCAGCATTTTTTTCTTTTCGTCTGCACCGTTCAACAGTTAGAGTCTATTCAGCGCGGTGGGTACCCCGGTGGCATTGAGAAGCTGCAAAGAAGTTCTTTCCGGCGGATGGTGATCTTAAAAAACGTTTACCTGTCCATCTGGTTGTTCTAGAAAGAAGATTGTGCCGCTAACTGCGCACAAGTCCGTGAGAAAGGTCGCTTCATCGGTCATCGCCTGTGTGACAATGCGTGAAATGTAATCCCGTTTTTTGAAGATCTGATACGAGCTCAGTTGCAATCATTCAGTCAGCCCGAATGAGTTCACCCCATCGTGTTGCTAATTCGGAAAATCCAATAAATCCACCCAGGTTGTTAGATAATAATAGAATTGGCGCGATTTCATCTGGCGTTTGCGTTACTAGTCTGAATCGTTTGAACCGATTAGCTGTTAAAAGTAGTTTAAAGTGTCTTCGGATGATTTTAACATGGTGATCTAGTTACTTATTCTCCAACTAGTTTACTCTTTATGTCGATGCATTGGTAGGAGTAGCGGCACCACCATTAGTAATACTAAGATTCGTTGCAATGGTGGTAGAAGTAATCGTATTACTAGCAGTAATATTAGCTGTAGAAGAAGCAGTGGTAAAAACCAGATCCAATTGCAAACACCATTGTTTAACACAACTTAATATCCATTAACTTTTAGCGTAAATTTATAAAGAATTTGATTAATGTCGCAGTTGAACACAAAAATCGATAATGTTTGTTTTCCGATGAAGAAATTATGCTCTCGCTTATTTTACCAAGTGTACTTAATTGAATTATGCTCAAACACGCGTCTCAATTTTGGGGCACTGTACCCGCTATCCAGTGCACACCATCTATCATGGCAGGTTTCTGTCAAGGTCGTTCAAGGTCGAACGCAGCAAATATGTTGATATGGTCTCGTAATTGAAGTTTCCGTGTTTGGGACAAAATTTGGTCTTAAAAAAACACGAATCCCTACTGTGGCACAGCCGCCTTCTTTTATGGTTGATAATCATATAATGGGAAATGTAGCCTTCGCTTGAAAACCAGTTTCTTCTGAGAATCAATGTTTTGTTTTCCAAATGAAAATGCAGAGACGTATATTTGCAATTGTTTTTTTATATATTTAATGTGTCCCGGGAACCTATCAGCGCTTTTCAACAGAAAAAAAAACAGAATTTTAGTTCTCAAACATCGGGAAACGTCCATTCTATTACTTCTAGCTAAATGCATTTGACCTTGAGTTATGTTCACGTAATTGGTCAGGATTTTACATTCGCAACGACTGAGTTTGCAAAAACTTCATAAAAATATCCATTTGTGGGACATTCTACAAACCCAGGTTTACTTACATTTTTTTAATTCCCAATAGATTGTATTTTCATAACGTCCCTAGGTATTAATTACCCTGACATCATTGCTTTCCGATCACACAATTACGAAATTTCGTTTGCATTCGATGTCTCTCAAACGAGCCCAGTTTCTTGCGTTGCATGGAGTATCGCAGCCCGGACTTGCGTCATCTGTCAATATTTACTAGAACAATCGACCGCCGTGTGAAGATATTCTTTACAAATTGCACGATGTTACAGTTATTTTGAATAACGCTTTGTTTCTTTCAGAAGAGCCGTACCAATAAAAGAAACTTACAGCGATTTCCCCATAGTTAATCAGATTATTCCATAGGACTATACGGCAGCATGTGTCTAGACAAGTGGATTGGACGCTAGTCACGCTGGCCGCCTGCCAATGAGGATTTTAGGCTCCTTTAATGTTGTCGCCCCACTGGCACGTAAAAGCTGCCTCACCGGTCCAAACTTATGGATTAACCGAGAATTTATCAAAATACTCGTAGAATTGCGCAATGTGAAGGTAGTCTACATTTCACATTGGGGTTTTTTTTTTAAATTTCTGTTCATATTTCCATGTTGTTCCAAGTTTGTTGTAGTTGATTGTGACATCATGAAAGTATGTATTCGCAGTTTTTGCGGAAGATCAACTCACACAGTTAATCGAAAATCGATGCTTACGCAGGTTTAAAATACAAAATCGGTTAGAAATATCGATATGGAGATACATCTGTAATGGATGGCGATAAAAAAGTGTTTTTGTTTGAATTAATGCTAACCACTATGAGTTCATTTTCCTGCATACATTGATGCATTATTCATTAAATAACATACTTGAATATTGTGTGCATTTCTCAATTCTTCTCTGAAGGTATTTTACAAATGACAATTTTAAATGACAAAAGAGCGGCTATCGGATACGCATCAGTCCATCACCTGTTAATTAAACGCCAACTGATAGTCACGTTTCATTTTGTTCCAATGCACTCACTGCTACAGATTTGAGTCGTTTTTTTGAATACGCCATCTAGTCAAATGCTAAAGGCAACATTAATACTTTGCGAAATAAATTTCAAGGGATTTATTAACCGTACTGACTAATTTACCTTGTAATTTTAAAGTCGTTTTAAAATATGTCAAGGATCGTCCCACAATGAGCGCACACAATGTTTAAACTTCAAATTTATCAAACTCATTGAAGAAGTGGAAAATGGAAAAGATGACAGCAGATGCAATTAACAAGGAAATCGTTTTATTACCTGCAAACGCTTATCTCCTGATCTATATACAATAATTTTTTCTTCACTTTAACGCTGAAAATAAATAAATTATTTTGTAGCTATCGGAGGCTAGAGAATGAACCAGCTTCATGTGTCCCGGATCTCAGCTGCCTTTGCTCGGAGATCGGAGGCATGTCAGAGCTTACGGAGGTCCAGTTCTGGTTCCAGCGGCACTCACCACAGACAGACTGCACGCCAAAGACCTCCACATCCACCTCGGCGGTACAGATGCATGCGTTAAGTTGCCCGCCGTGACAGTGACAACCTGTGCATCTGAAGGCGAAAACCGGAGGTTTGAAAGCTCCCAGCTCGGACGGTGTTGAACGTGAGCAAGCCACAGCAGCCGATATCGTGGTGCACAGCTTCTCTGTATTTTGAAAGCTGCTCTTTATTTCGTCGTTTGGAAGCTGGTCACGTCAGCCTGCTGTTCAGATTCGTCGCAGACATCAATGGTCGAATACATCAAACTTCTTTAAATCTTCCACGCGCACGTTAACATGGCAAACGCACCCACAATTACTCTTTGAACACAACTCATTCATGTTCGACTGGTTGAGCTCTTGACCAAAGCTTTTGGTCAATATGACCGCGGTCATGCATAAATCTTAGCGAATTGCTAGATTGTTGTAAGATAGGAACAACATAATTATCTGTGTCTTCCAACAGAGAAAGCGTTCTCATGATTATTGACGCATCCTGTAACTGCGATGTATTTCATTTAGAAAGGTATTTGATGCTACCACCCAACCCACCAACGGTTCAATTGAGCGAAAACCACTTTCCGCTAACTGAGGGTATCCCGTAGCTAAAGTTTAACCCGAGGAGCCGGAATCCCCGGACAGTTAAAGGTTGCACAAGTTGTGATTATTGTCTCTCCGAGATGATCGCCATAATTGACGCAAGAGGGTTCTAACGATTACTACCATTAAACTGGCAAGGTTTCTGTCAAGGTCGAACACATTTTCTCATTTCTAGCTTGACTTTCTGTTGAGGCCGCGCCATTGTATAGGGTGTTGCAGTCGCAACGGCAGCATCAAGTTCAAAAGCATCATACAATTCAGATTATGTGAAACAATGAAAAAAATTTCTTATGTAATCGCTTTACTAAGGTCACGAGGACCAAAACAACAGCATAATATATATAATTAATAATGCTTTACTATAACTGACGTTGAGTTCCTGCATTGTCTAATTCCCAAATGGCTCCTCAAATAACTCTAGAGTGTCCATCGGACAAATGAAATTTTTTATCAGTTTGCAGAATAGTGACAAAGATTCCCAAATAAAATAAAGTAAATAATTTTAGATAAATTTAAATGGGTTAAAATATAGGTGTTTTGTTATATCCCATCTGCAGTATCCGCAGTATACCTAGCGCGTTTAATAGGCCAGTGGTCAAGCAATACCCATAAACATATGAAGGTTATAATAGCCCAGTTGGACCAACCCCATCTTAACACGGAATCTTTGATTGAAATGATAGCATAGGGTACGGAGGCTGGTTGCTCTAGATAAAATATCTTGCTCCTTATTTCTCTAAATACTACGAGAAACGTCGTTTCATTGGTCATAGCTTGTGCAACATTAGACGTAATATTTTTTACCATCAGACAAATTGAGCTAGTTTATTTCTTCACAAAATAAGGACAATAAGTGACAATATGACGTTACTTGGTGTAATCATCTTTGAAAGTAATCTATTCCGCTTTGTGACCGTTCAATTAATCCAAATATTTATATTTCAGACTTCAAAAATGAATTTTCACGTTTACCGTACGAATATGATCATTTTGAACAGTTATGGAATATATTGAATTTGACTTAACTATTAATTTGCCCAAACATCCTGGAAGTTTTATCCCCACCTCAATTTAAGCGTCAGTTTTGTTTTCCTGAGAATTAATTACCTGAAATTAATTGGGCTAAAAAGTGATAATCCTTTCCGAGGCCATCACTATTTCAGAACATTTCGCTTCGACTGCACGAAAAGTAGGATTTAATGGATGAGCAAGTCAATTACCAGCCATTCTTAATCAGGAAAAATGATAGCCGCCGAGTAAATCTTATTAACGTATGCAGAAAATGTGGATTTTTCTTCTCATTATACAAGTAATTTGCGACCATGAAAAATGAAAATTCGGTGGTGGTTGGTTCTAGAAAGCATAAACAAACCTGCAATTTGAATGTCAATTCTATTTTTATTTGCCGGATAAGAAAATAATAATGAAGATCGTTTTCGAAATCTAGAATAAGGGTTATTTTTGTGAGAAGAAGCCAAAGCCAACTCAAATTACAAACCACCGTTGAAATTCTTTGTTTTGCAGAAATTGACTCATCACGCAGGGGACAGGAAGATGCCAGGGAAGCTGAGTCACTAAATTCCGCTTATTACCGTACAATTGCAAATGAGTTGACTCAGTTGCTGGTGTTCATTTAAACAACGAAATATTTTCACCAACTTGTAATTTTTTCTTTGAAACAACATTTAGGCGCCCTGAAATTACACTCATTTCCTGAGCACATCAAAATAGACCTAAGCTTGCCCAGTTTGCATTATTTTTGTATTTTTGAAGCGGATTCAAACATTTTTTAATGTTTAAATCGTCAGCAGTACTAGTTTTTGCTTTAAAATAGTAGTAGTAGTAGTATTATTATACGTTTTTATCAAAACAATATTGAGTCTCATCCGTCACGAATGATTCAGGTTAAAATAAGCCCACAGACAAGGGTACTCAAATTTTTCGCATGGTAAAACAAAATGCTTGATGGTTTTACTTCTTCTTCTTTATCTTCCGGTTACTCACCCATCTAGTGGAAAATGAAGTACTGCCTAGAGAATTCCCAATTCCGGCCCATAAAATACCACAACTGTATTTCAAGGTCATCTTTGTTCAATTGGAATTGGGCAAATGGTATGCGCGCCCGCGCGCACGTTTGTTGTCTCCGGATTGGTTTACCATTGGCCCCGGTCGCTAGGTTACGATTAGGCGTCAAAAGAAAATTCGCTCTTACTCGCGGCAAACTTTCGTCGCTTTGAGTGGGTATACATGATGTAATTTTGAATTTGGCGGCAAAAATTTCATTGGAAAATTTTCATCTCATAGAAGCGCTTTTGTGACAGTCAAGGTAAACAGGTCAAATAGAAATTTGTTGAAGGCAACCTTCAAACAAACTGAACTGATAATTAAGCTGTTCATTGCATGTAGACGCTACATGCGATAGTAGGAGCTTTGTAGTCTCGCAAATATTAGTTTTTTTCACAGAAATCAAGCCAATTCTACAACCCCATTAATGTGTTAATGGGTGCGAGGAGATTGGGGTCAATTGTGACGGGAATGTCGAGTGATAATCGCTGGGCTTCATTCAAAACGCCATGGGCGTTCAGAAGCAATGTGACAATGTCCCCAGGAAAATTCTTAAAGGCTTCCAGAAGAAACATTTTCTTCTCCCTGAAAACGAATGAAAGACGCAGAAATGATCTATGGAATAATTTTCGGCCTAATTCGATTTAGTTGCCACTAGCGTTACGCGTCATTCATGGCCCAATCATGTTTGTACACAATTTCCATTGGTCGTTATGGTTACATCATGTCACGCTGTTATTGGCCTATTCGAATCGTATGAATTACAATTATCGATGCGCTGTTAGAATGCATATAAGACGTCCCAAGAATAGCTGTTCCGAAGTTATTTTCTTTGGGTTTTATTCCTGAACGGTAGTACTCTCTCGATACTAAGTTATCTCGACAAACAACTCCAGGAGGTTGACGACAGAATTGGGCCGCAGAATCCGTATTCAGGCTCACAAGGTAGCATGCCCGCAAATTACGTATATTTATTCTGGAGGCGGCCTTTCAATAGCGGCTTTTAAGCGCTTGAGAACCTTTATATGCCACGAGAGTTAAATTAGCCCTTCTTGCTAATCTAGCTCGTTGTTATTTCGTTAATTCGGAATCTTCTATGCCTAATCCCCACGTCCTGCATCAATTATGTTTAGGTCCTCGTGACGTTAAGAAAGAGAATACCATTATTCTTAACACAATAAAGGGCAACGCATTTACCTAAAACAATACGAAAATACCCAACAAAAATGTGAAAAATATCGATATCGCAAGGTTATGTAAGCCAGATAGCCAAGAGGTGACAAATGACGATGCAATGAGAGACGCCTATTTCATCACCCAGCCGCCCACATCGCTGTGGCAACCACGAATCAGCTGACTCAGTCGCTTACCTCGGGCACATGTTGCGTGCAGCTTTGTTAGTCTACGCTGTTAGCCTGCGTATGCGGGGAGCCGTTAATGGACACACAAAGAATGTATTCGGCAGTCAAAAAAATGCAACATTTACAAACAGCCCTCTTCTTCATATTGAAGTCTTGATTTGGGAACCGTCGGTGCCCTGAAAAAGCATCTGCGCATTCAAGTAAAACATTCGGCACAGCATTTCAATGACCAGACCAGCGATTTAGCGAAACGAATATGTTTAAATGAAGAGTGCAACAGTTGTTGCTGAAGTGGCCAAAACTGCCATAACATTTTTAGTCCGAATTCGCAAGAAAATAATGGCTGCTTGTGTTAGCGGTTTTTCGATGGCAGCGAGCGTCTGTATCACACACGAAACATCAATTCGAGCTATTTTTGGTGGTGTTGACGTGATCCTTAACAGTTGAGGAAGGATTTCGTTTGTACCGAATAATTCTACCGAAACCATTCTACACGCTAAAAATTATGAGAAATAGAAATAAGTTTGGAGGGCGATCTGCGTCGCTGCGCTAGAAATGAGAGAGGGCTATTTAAACGAGTGTATACATCGCAAAATGGCATTAAATGAATACAATTTCACCGCCAACGGACAAGACTATCTCCACGGATATGGAGCAACTGTGAGACCTCTCAAATGACCGATTCCGATGACATTTCGCCTGCTTTATTAGAGTCCCCCGTCCCCAGAGCCAAGAAAACTCTCATTAATGACCGATTTTACAGTTCGATTTCAGTGAATTTATTAATTAACGCGAGGTGATTTTATGATAGTGGCATAATTTAAAGCCCGTTCCTTTATGGAGCTCACGTGAAGAGAACACGAAGGTTTTTTGCCAACGGAAGCTGCGTTAGTTCACCCCCACACCCTAGAAAGTACAAAATAGGAATCTGGTTATGATGATCATGTAATTGTAAGAGAATCCTAACCAGGTTTTAATTGTTGTCATCAGGACCCTGTGTTGGTTGCTTTAATCCCGTGGGCATCACGCACTATAGAGTGCTTAAGCAGAGCATAACCTGTAATTCGAAACTGTCAATGATTAAAAAAAAAATTAGCTAATATCGTTGTGCGCGGCAATGGCTGTTTTAATTTTTTTCTATAGTCTGTGAAACTACGCCTTTTTCACGCTGCTAACCCCGAAGGAGAGGTACGCTAGTCCCTTTTTGTCTTCCACATGCCGGACAGTGAGGCTGTTTTTGTGCCGTACGGATGCCCCTGTACACCCCCTACCCACCCCCCACCCCTACACTGCCCGCTTCCTGCAGCTTCCTGGATGCACACCTAACGCCCACTCACAGTTATCCTCTAAAATGAGCGTTAAATAGGGCTTCCAACCGCGGATCAGAATGTCTCCTACACGGGGTCGGTGTCCGCTCTAGCGGGTAAGTTGAGCTTGGATAAGCAATACGAATTGTGGTGTATTAATTCAATCTTTCAAGTAAGCGTTTCTTTTTCAGCAGGGTTTTGTTCCGACAGTTGTAAGGGTTTGAAAGCGCGTCTTTGGTTAAATATCAATTAGAAGGTGTATAATTTACTAAGATGAATCTGATTTCGCTCGAGAACCGTAAAATAATCAAAATACACCACAAAAAGAGTGGATCTATGAGAACTAAATTGTGCAAAATCGTGAACATTTTTGGTCGGTTATAACCGTCCAAAATAGCCCGACTGGGAAATTTAATCGAAAAATTCGAGCGAACCGCTAGGTACAAAACATAAAACACAATGTCCCGTCCGTTCAACTAAAATATCGATGTTTTTAGGGAAAGAAGAAGAAAATTGGTCAAATGTGCGCATTCACAGCAATTGGGTCTTTCTGCAATCGCCAAATGGCGAATTTTGCGGAGGTATTTCGATCTAATCCCTTACGAGGTTCAGTTGGGGCAGGAATTGAAGATAAAATATCATCAGAAATACGTTAATTTTATACTAGATAAACCGGATAGTTTTACTGAAGAAATAATATTCTCAGACGAAGCGCATTCCCATTTGAATGGGTTGAGAAGCCTTTACATTTCTCCCGTGTCACTGTTTAGTGACCATTTTCGTCTGGTGGTGTAATTCTTCTTCTTCTTCTTCTAAAATGCACTCACAAATGGGCTTAACATCTTCGGATTGCGATATCGTCACATGTTAACAACGCCTTTGACCAATTGTTGATGTTATGGATATTGACGATATGTGGGTTTTCCACAAGACGGTACGACGTGCAACACATCCAACGACGAAATTAATTTATTGCGAACGAAATTCCGGGGAAGAATAATCTAACGGAATTCTGAAGAAATCTGGCTGCCACGATCGCCGGATTTAAAGACTTTTGACTATTTTCGCAGGGGCCATCTCAAAGTTAAAGTTTATAAAAATAGACCAGAAACAATCGAAGCCTTGAAACACACCATTCGCAGATCGATCCCCGATTATGCCGAAACGTAATCGAAAAGTTCTCCAAATAAATCGACATCTTTAAGCCTGCACGTGTGGGACATTCGCAGAATATCATTCATCATTTATCAATCGTAGACCCTCTTATATACATATCGATAAAAAATTATAATTTTCAATTAAAAATGGGTGCTTAAATGGAATTTGAAAATGCAACTGGAACATGAAAGACTGCTTCAGAAAATTGAAACATTCGAGGCCTCATCAGACCCGTCGCTAGGTTACAGGTTAATTGCAAGGTCCCTGTGTTCAGAATTTATCGCGGGATCAAAAAGAAACATAACAAAATTGTATGACGGGATGACTGACTCTGAGCGTTTGGGATTGTGGAGTTAATCCCCGTCGCTGTTTTAAAGTTTCGGTAATAAAGAATGTTTGTTTATAGTTAGTCCGAATTAACAAGGTATGCATCAATTATTTGTTTACGAGCCTTCACTATCAACGACAAGTGCAATTTCAGTAATGCCCCCAGACAAGCTGGTGTCTGATATAATACAACGCATATCTCCGGAATGCGTTTGTACTTTGACAGAATTAGCAGAGCCGATAAATCGCGGCAAAAATGCACTTAAACGGAACAAAATTATTGGACTGGCTTAAACTGCACTGCCAGGATGTCGGTAGAAAGATGAGAAGAATGTAACAAGACCACAAGACTTGGCGAAAGCCCACGACGACACGTGATAAAGAGTTTATGTTTTTTGTCTGTCCGTATAAAAAACCTGCCTCTAAAATAAGTAACAATCAAGGACACCGTTTTTTTTTCTAGTTCCAGCAACAAGGCATCGATGTTTAAGCCGTTTTTGTAAGCTTTAACACCTTGCTGGTTTGATTAATGCTGAACATTGCTGTTGGGTTCCAATTGATGACATTAAGAGTGATTGGCGTTGTCATGACAAGCGAAGAATGGGGCAAACCCGATTCATCCCTGAACAACATTCCACCTGATTCATAGAAAATTCGCCATCGGTTTTTTGGTTCAATAAAAGCATTAATGCCGCTCAGCTGTTTGGAGTGATTCTGGGCTGATTAACCTCTGTCGTTCGCTGCAGCGGTTGGCGCTGTCGAACTGGTGGACGACAACGAAACACGTGGATCGGCATTGTCGAATCGGAGGTGCGTATTTCAACTTGACAGCATGGGCCAAACGAACCACGGTCTTGCGTTGCTACACTGATTCCATTGGATGGTCATAATAATAATGATAATAATTGTAACGGCTTTATTGAGGTCACGAGGACCACGACTTTCAGCATTAAACAAGACGGTATAAAAAGTACAAGATATGAAACTCGACTTTTAGTTCCTGCTTCACCTGCTCTGGTGAAACCAAAAATCGGGACAAATAAGGAATGACCGAATTGCGATATGCCGCCGTTCTTGTGGGTATTGAACGGTGTAGCCTACGCATTGGTCGAAGAGATTTAGACTTGGATAAACTTGAAAATAGGCGATGGGAGGGGTAACTTAAAATACGAGCAGCGATTTGTGAACAACTATTGAAGTTGCGTTGAACGATGATTTCTTGAATAGAGAAAATAGGCAGGCCACTAGAAAACGCGATTATTTTAAAAAGCCTACGAAGGGTTAAACAGTCAGAACATTTAAGGCCGGGGAAAATTACCGGGGAACAATATATAATGAGGCGAAGCGCTTAGAACTACAGAATGTCAACGGGGTGAGTCGCTGGAAACAGAACTGGATCGCAATCATTTCTGACCTGGCTGCGTCGGATCGCCGCGCCTGGGCAGCTACGATTCGCGACATCCCTGAAGCTGCCGGCCCATCCTCTGGCAGGAGAAAAACACACCAAAGAATCACTTATTTCGTCACAATCTACGCCGTCCAAGTTGGGTGCTATCAAACCTCCTCCACCTCCTCTTGCGTCGCCACCACTCCCAGGTTGGAGCAGTGAGTGCGGGTTACGACCAAAACACCGGATTTGCGGACGTGGAACGTTTGGGCCTGAGGTCTGTCAAATATGAGCGACGCTGGAACCAGACCTGTTCTCCTATCGGCGTTCAAGGGCAGTCGGTGCATCCTGGATGACGATAGCGGGATGACGGTGGTAAAGCAGAACCGCTTTTCGGATCGTTTTATCTCCTCAAATCGGAGCTGGTGACGCTTGTTGGGGTTGAAGCCGTGCCTTCACCTCTAGTCATTTTGTCAATCCAGTGCGACTGGATAAAATCGAGAAAAGAAAAATAACCTGCAATTCTTTCTCAGATGGGTTTTAATGATAAGAAGTACTCAATTGAGAAACAACTATGGCCATAAAACCGACAGCTGAACGAATAAACTTGAAAACGTAAATAAATGCGGTTTAGAAACGAAATTTACTATTTTTAATTTCGGTGATCATTGATCAAGGGGGTGAATCCCACAATTTGTGAGGAGAGACTCATGGTCAAAATCGCCATCGAGTCAAAAGAGGCGTTTTACCTATCACCCAGGGAGGCCTGGGCCTTTCGTCGATCGCGTGACTACGCTGGTAGTCTTGGTTGCACGTGGTTTGCAGCGCGGGCACATGGTTTGATCGTATCCAGAATGTACCAAATTACACTCATCTCAAACAATGCGCTTGGGTAATCCCCCGCAGTGTCCAATTACTTCGTAACACGCTTTAAGCGGGGCTCGCAAAGAAATCTTGGACCTACTATAGCTCTGAACTTCATTCCGTATTTATTTCGGCCGTAGGCGAAAAAAGAAGCAAACTCCCAGTTTCATATACCCAAATAAAGCCCTGCTTTTTGGTAGGAGTGATTTAAAATGTCAGCCCTGTGATTGGTTCCTCGTTTTGTCATAATTTTTGGACAACTTTTCCTATTCACCTTTCATTGGTCATTCTTGGCCTGAAATCTGTATAAATTGTCAGCCTAGTCACTTCTTGTGTCATTTTTTTGTAAATTTTAGTGTTGAATGTTTAGGTCTTCGTGACCAAAATAAAGCGTATACCATTATTATTATATTCCACATCAAACCAATGACTTTCACAAATAGCCAGCATCTTATTTGGGAAAATAAATATTGCATCTTTGCATAAATTGTGCCGAAATAACCTAACGGGGCCAGAAGTGATCGTTCTTTCACTGATTCTGGGGGTCATTGGAATGAGCTGAAGCTGGCTTCATGACGCTACGTGTTCTGGAATATGGTCCTCTAGAATTATTCTTTGTGGTCTACCCTCTAAAATGATGCACTGATGATTGTGGTTTCATTTTTCTGCTGCTGTGTGTGCAAAAAATATCCGCGCAATGTTTTCTGCCAGCTTCAAACCAGAAACACACAAAAATGACCACAAACCATAGAATTTATTGTTTAGGCCAGCGCAACCCATCCCATATCCCCATCAATCACCGTATTGGCCAGAACCCCTTTTTATGCACTCTGAAGGTCTTCGGTCTCAGGTTTTACCAGCTGGTGATTCTGTTCAGGTGTTATTAGTTAACGTCCGAAATCTAAAGCACACAATCCTTATTCTGGGTTTATCACTTCGACGACAACCATCCGATCCGTTCCATGAATCGTGATATCGTTTTTCTGCATCCACGGAATCTAAAATTTACGGGGATACTTCCTGTTTTAAAATACAATTACACAATTCCTATATATTACATAATTAATTGCAGTCATTATAACAACATAATTCAGTTTACACACCACTATTGTTTATATGATTGAAATGTTTGGCAGGTTCAGACCAAGTTTTGCGATTCGCGTTCAGTTGAATATAATTTTATTCCTGCAACATACTTATTTTTTATTCCTTACACTTTTTTATACACCCACGTATCCAAATTCCTACGATGCAAAATCATCCCAATTCCGACATTGATAACCCCTAAATATCACATTTCAGTTATGTGACTAATTCGACTGAGGAGCAGGAAAGTGGTCCCCCAGATGTATGTTTTTCCAGTCTATAAACTGAAATACACACCAGCGTCGGATGACCATCGTTTTTGAACCGACTGTAAAATTTGCTATTGCAACCTTAAAATAGAGAACTTCGGACGCAAAATTGTAAATTGATTACATCACAAGACACAGCATCATCTCAATGAATTCGTCAAACATCGATGGTAAAAGAAGAAAAATGTGTTTATGCGACAGGCTTTTCCAACGATCGCTGGTTTTCATAAATTTAAAACGTCATAACGCTACAAAACATAGATTAGAACAGGGCCACAATAGTACAATACTTTTTTTCTAAGAAGCTTTGCATTTCCTTTCCCCCTACCACATTGACACAGAAATGTCAAAATCATCACATTAACTACTCCTTTTGTTCGGAATTTTAATCAAAATGAAGTAAATAACGCCGCACTTAATTATGCGGGAAATGTTTTTAAACGGTCAAATAGAATTCCTATATTTTAGCAACCTGCGTCACGACAATTTAGGCAGCTCATTAAAACACTGAAGTTTATCGATTATTTTTGAAAATAGCATCAGATGGGCGATTTCGGCGGTGATGTTTCACCAAATGGAGGCACTGCGTCCAAGACAGACTCAAAAGATTCTTTTGGAATTTCGGAGCTTCAAAAGCGACCATATCTCTTGCTGCAAACGCTGCTGCCTTCTGTCGACGACTGGCATCAACAGTGGGAAAGCAAAAAGATTAAAAGAATTATTTTTCTACGTCGTCTGACAGGACTTCTCATCGGGATAAATCTTGCTCACCTGCTCGTATTGTGCATATGCTTGATCTACAATGTGTCTCTGAATTACTGGATTCATCGACATACTCTGCCCGGTGGAGTTGATGGACACTCGGAAGAGAGATTTAGCTTCTTGGCGGACTGTGTGGCCATTTATCCTAAGCATTCGGGGCACCGAGACTTCTACACGATTGACTTCTTGCCCTATGCGACTCTGCCCAGGAAAAGAGCCCTGTTCGCGAGGTCGGTGCACACGATAACCTTCCAGGAATGCTACAACGCATTCTGGCTGGGTGTTCACCCCGACAAACGCCAGTTCATTGGCGGTCAACTGCGATTTTGGGGTGACAGAGCCAACACAAGTTGTCTTCAAGTTGGATCATCGGCGAGGAACGAGTTGGCAACAGTCGCACAGTGTCTTACAGTCAGCTTCCATTTTCGTCGAAGTGGATCTTCTGGGTTTTCAGGGATTCCGTTAGACGCCCCCCAAACCCCACCCCTTCCAATTGTCGCCTACATTGGTGGACAGGGACTGCTTAATCATCGCCCACACCTGATAACCACCCAAGAGGCCTCTGGGATTGGCGCGCTCTATGTAGTTATCCGGTATCGCGTTGGCATTTTCGGCTTTGGTGACTTTGGAACTCGTGACTACGGTGCCAATCACGCCGTTGAGGACGTCAGAATGGCACTTAATTGGCTCTACGACAACGCTGCGACTTTCGGTGGCAACGCAGCCAATATTACTCTACTCGGAGAGGGGTCTGGAGCCACAATTGCCCTGTCGATAGCAAACGACAGATATGTGCCCAGGACGGAAGCACATGACACGTACGTCATCGAAATTTCTTCACACAAAGGCGTATCATCCCTATTCGAAGCATTTCCATGGTAGAAGTAATATTCGTGGTATCAGTAGTAGTAGTAGAAGTATTACGTGTTGCTGTTGTTGACGATGTTGCGGTTTCGCTTCCAGCATCTCAGGATGCCGTCGGTCTAATAAAAGGTAGTGACGATGAAAAAGGTCGACAGCTTAGAAGTAAACTCCGGCAACCCAGTAACGATACAAGCAGACTTAGCCGTCATTGGAATCTTTAACAAATCGTATTGCACCCCCAATATTTTTCCGGTAACACCAAGTGTCCCCATGAATCGATATTCGCTTCAGCTAATCAAGGTCAAAGATATTTTCTCTTCTGATTTCCGATTCGCAGATGGCCTTGGGCAACTGCACTTTTATCGCACCATGGCAGCACACAGAAACAAACACGCAAAGCTTACGGGCCCAAAGGTCGAATGGTTGTGCGTTCGAATGTTTATGCATTTGTGTGTGATTTCAAATAGCAAACTTAAAAATGAAACGTAAACGCTCTTCAGTAAAAACTTACAACCCTGCGTGCTTCCAGTGCGTATCCGAAATGATTACTCCGTCGCAGTGGTACATATTTTTTGGGTTTTTACTCTTGACGATCAAAAAACAAGTCGGGCACAACGGCGTCCAATCACCCACAGACTCAAACGCAAATGAAAGGTGAATGCTATTGTAAAACCACGCCTTTGTAACATCTAAAACAGATTTTGCTCCACCCGAACAACAGAAACATTAAAATGCAATGGGTTGGGTTTTATGACGACAATCACTTTGACGCGTGATTGCTGAGTAGGAAATTCCCCCCTCAAAAATTGAATTGAAAACTTGTGACCTGTATTTTTTCTGTTCCTTGTTTGATTTGACTTCAGGTAATCGGTGCTCGAATTGGGTCACGACAGTTCATATTTCATCTATATATATATTCAAATAAATTTGGTGTAATGTGTGTTTGGACAATTTGATTGAAAGAAACACAAGGTTCTTGACCTTTTAAATTCTCTTTCTCAATGAGACTGTTGTCGAACGCCTGAAAGATTATACGTACTGATGTAATTAATAAACATCGTTGCCTCCAGTGAGAGAGTATAGTAAGCTCAATTTAAGAGTAAAATTGCGATTCTAAACTCGGCCATAACCCCACAGAGGCGAATTAAAAAACCAATAATAATAAAGAAACCTTTTCCCCACCGGACGATGGAGAGACAGACCACCTATAAATCATGCAACAACTTGCGCATCGGCCACAACCCCTAGTTTTCCCACATGGATGGGCATGACATTTTAGCGAGCGTCATTATGCATTTGCTGCAATTCGTTGGCCCATACTTGGTTAACCTCGTCTTGAACCCTTGGTTAACCTCGTCTTGAACCCTAGGGACAGTCAGGCACTGGCATAAACGTAGAATTCCCCTTTTCCCCATAAATTTCCACAACTCCTTGATAAGCAACAACTCCAAAGAATAGACACAATGGCTTCCCGGTCCAGGGATTTATTCCTTCCAACTGTCTGTCTCGTGTGGCACGTCTCGTGACCTAACTAGTCATAAAGGGCATCAACCACCTCACCTGCCCTGGTCTCAAGGACGTTGCGGAAATGTACCTGTCCGTCTGATTTGTTGAAATTGAAGAGACTCGTGATACGTCGCCCCCGCCTCACCACGTGGTACCACAACGAGGTACCAACGACGACACCTTTTTAATTAAATTAAAAAATGACTCATTTTGAAGTTAATATAGTAGAATTATTCAACGTCGTTTGATCCATTTCCGCCGTTTCTTACCATCATCGTATGGGACGGAATGTCCTAGAATATCAGGCCTCCGTTCTCTGATTGGTCCTGGTAATTATAGAATGCCCCATCTCCCTTCTCTGATTGGATTGCATCATTCTAGAAGGCCACACTCCCAGATTCGCTTCTCATTTTTTTCTCGCAATCCCTTCGCGTCGTTGCTGTGAGCATATCAAAAGCTCCTTTTAAGACGGGTTTTTTGCTCCATGTGCATGGCCTTTCAAGTTTGATTTTATTTTTCAAGTAAAAATCAAGCACCCATAAGGAATAGAAGACCATAATCTGTTTATTTATGTATAGGGAGAGGGTCTAAAATGTATAAATGATAAAATATGTACGCGTGCACGCTTACAGATGTCGATTCCTTTATTGAAAGTTCAAATGTTGCTAAATGGTTCAATGACACAACTAGATAAAAGTTGAGAACAAACAGTAACACGGAAGGAATGTAGAGACTTTGGAATGCCTTAATACTACCATTTTCCGTTGTTTTGTGTACCCATTCAAATGGATTCGAGCTTCGTCTGAGAAGATGATTTTTTAAGTAAAACCGGCCGGTTTTTCTAACCAAAGGAATCGAAATCTTCATGCGGGAGAAATTTGCAAAATATAATTTATTATTCATAAATTGAAGACCCCATAAATTAGCATATGACGATTTTGCATTCACCATTGATGTTTAATTTAAGTCCGATTGGATCATTTTATTTTAGAAGACGACACTCCCGGACTCGCTTATTGCCAAATAAATAACCCAGCGTCAGCTACAATTCCGAAAATTATGCAACTGAATATTGCCTCTTAAGATGACGGACAGTAGAGATTTTGACTCAATTGTGTGGTTGCCCAATTAGTGTGCAGGTTGCGTGCGGCAGTTTTCCCGTTATGCGCATAGAATGCTTTTCAACCGTCACGCAGTGTCAAACAAACACATATAAGACGATCAATAATAGTTCATGAAGGCCAAAACTTTCAGCAACAACAAATACATTAATCCTAGTAATAACAAGCAATTTTGCAAAAAAATGTTGGATAATCAACCTAAATAAAAGCCCCTAGATATTTTGTTGCAATAAACAAACGTACTACTTATTAATAAAAAGTACACTATGTATATTTTTCAATCCAGCCAGCCCTACTTGATATCACAACTATGGTTGCGTGACGGTAGCCTAGTTATCCCCAGGGTGGATTCGAATGAACGACCCTTCCATCAACTTATACTGGGCAACGTCGGACTTCTTACAGCTTGTCGGCAGTGGCAAAAAACAAACCCCGGGGCCACCTCAGACAGTGGGAGTTCAGGCCTGTCCAGCAAAATATCCTGCCTTGAAGACACCGTTAATGAAACAACCTGGGTTCAAATAACACCCCCCGAGTGGCTTCATGCGAATGACAGAATGAATACCCTTCCAAGGAAAGATGACGAGCAATCGCTTAGAAGTTCTCTCATCACAGCTGATCCGGAGATCTCACGGGTCATATCGCCCTTCGATGTGGCAAATGTCCGCGATTTACCCATTCTTTGGATTTCTTCTATTCACCATCCATTGCCCCAAACAAAGGAGATTAGTCTAAAGGAGCTTGACAGGAGGATAAAATTTGCTTTCAGCGAGTTTACATCACCGAGCGCACAGTCCAATTACGCAGAAGAGATTTTGAGAGCCTATGAACCCATGTTAGATGTGGCGAAGAAAAGCTCGTCAAAGTATCGATTTACTGCGATCCTCAGAGAGATGATCAACGACTTGAGATCCACCTGCGGAATAAGCTTTCACCTGGAGCGCCTCCAAAGCCGTGCTCTGATAACGAGGGGACCAATTTATCGATTAATAAACGTCGCGACAGACCAGACTGTCCTCGACTCTGGAGGTCGAACTGTCAACATCCCTGCATTTCTTGCCGGCGAGCAGATTGACGCGACTAAGTATCCCGTGAATTTGCTCAAAAAGGTCTTTACTGACTTCATAAATACTGGAAAAATAACTACCCTTAAGGAGCTGCGATATCCTAGGCGATCCAATGACTCGGCATTCGACACGACAATCAACTTTCTAAGCAGGCAATCTTTGATCACTGCCGGAAAACGCGAGATATCGCATCTGGCCGCATGCAGGGTTTGGAGAAGTCACAGTGGGGACGCAGATTTCGCCAGAAAATATGGAATGCTAAACTAATTTGATATGTCAACAATTGCCACCTGTTGCCAACTAGGCTTCTTAAACCGTTCCCAGGAAATTGTTGTGTGGGAGTTGGCGATATTGTGCATCATAGCAAAAACACGCCGTTTAGGCAGAAAGACTATAGGAAGAATGAATAGCCGTGAATTATCCCTTTTCGAGGAAAGGAAACCGCTTTTATATAAAACCAAAGCATGACCAGAGGACCACACATTGGACCTTACCATTGGCAACTACGCTGATTGATTAGCAGATGCTCTATTTACTGAGGCCTGACCATCCCCATTCGTTGGAGATTCTGCCCACCCCTCTGGACCTCTTAATTCTTGTTTGTTAAATCGCTCATGACTGTATGATGCGTCTATTTCGTCTTTTATCTCGAACGCCTCGTGCCTCATTTAAACAATCGCACAGAACAAAGACCGATTGTTTAGTCACGCCATCACGTTTTTAATAATTATAACGAGGACCAAACCTTTGAGCATAACAAATAATAAAATCAACAATGCGATCGACGAAAATTGTCTCTTTTTTTTCTTCTTGGCCTTTTCGGGGGAAATCGAACCGAATTGCAAAATGCCGCCGTTCTTGTAGGTATTGAACGATATTGCCTACGTATTGGTGGAAGGGTATTACTTTGAGAAAAAATTAAACAGAGGGTATGGGAGGTGTCGTTTAATATACGAGCAGCCATGAGTGTACAACTAGTGAAGTGGTCCTGAATGATGATCTCTTGGGTGGAAAGAATAGGTAGACTACTAGAAAGCGAGATTATTTTAAAAAGCCTAAGGAGGGTTAAAAAGTCTGAGTATTTGAGAAAATCATGGGGAACAATATAATATAAGGGGAATTATACGGCTTGAGCTCACTTCATTAATGAAAAATTTACACGTGTAGACAAAGGTTTGAATATGGTTTGCGCCAAATCCGTGTCCTCTTAACTGGCGAACTAAAAAACAGAGGCGACTTGTGGTAGAAAGGGTTTTGGATAAATCGGGATGGACCAAGGAGGCATTTGACGTGAAGGAGTCGATGTTTGCACCATCATGTTGAGGCTTGATTGTGTTGTGGGAATTTAAAGCTGCCGTGACACTCATCACGGAGTTTAGAACGTGCTTAATCACCATATGTTTGCTTGATAGAGGGACGTTCACAAAGCGGCTACGCTGAACTAAACCACCAAGGCGAAACGAATGCACGGTTCTTTCACATAAAAGCCAAATCCGAACGCGATCCGCTTTCTAATATATACCAATGACGGCCTCTGGCTTTGACGGCGTAGCCGAAATAGCGAGGCGCATAAAAACGAATTAGCTTCGTGTTTGTTTAAATGGGTGCATATTTTCCGGGGTAGCGACGTGTTCCCGTCATCCAGCCACTTGAGACTGTCTGGTGGCGGCGGAAACCTGAAACTAATTCAATTACCTCAATAAAGCGACTACCATAAGGATTAGTATAATTATGCGTGGTTCCTGGATTGTTGTTTAAGTGTTGGATGATGCTGCGCCGGCCATTTCCGCGTCTTAGGATGGCCCTAGGGAAATAACCACGAAGCTGCCGGCTCAGACATCTTTCTCTAGTTGGAGGAGATCGGGACAAGATGGCGAGGAGCGGTTGAGGTTAACTTTCAAATGGGTGAATTCCTTATTTAAAAAAATCTTATCTCGGTGCCGTCGTCTTCAATTGTACCGGAGATGATAGGCCCCGATAAATTAAGTTGCCAGGAAATTGGGTAAGAAAAATATCCATCTGCTAATACCTATCTAATCCCGAGAGTCTCTGAAATCCCCCAAACTGTGCACGAACACACGACGCGACCGGTTCACGTTGGATAAGCCAACAGTTCTCCTCCATCCAATCGCGTCTTAAGTGAAGAGGCTTTTTGTAATGGGATTAAAATTTGCACTGGAATCGAGCCGTGTGAAGACTTTCAACCCATCGTACAATCCCCATCAACTGATCAACTAATCTGAATGTATTTGTGAATTGCTCAAGACTGGGTACATACTACACTTCCGAAAGGGGCTAGTCCAAGAGCCAGAGACATAGAGAGGCAAATACTCATCATCTGGCATGCAACAGTGACCCATTTGAGATGTCACAATCGCCTATCGCGCGGCTATCGTCCAAGGGTTTCTGTTGGTAGAAAAGAGTAATTTTACTCGCAGAAGAGGTCCCCATCTCCTGCTGAAGGTGCTTCTTGAGGACTCCGATCCTGGTCTGGGATCTCACGTGGCAGGCGAACGTCTGGCCGCTCTTTGACTGAACGATGATGCGCATTTTGGGCTCTGCCGTCTCCTCGACAGTTGAGTGCCACTTTCGTGGTTGCTTGTCGTCGGCCAGTCCGCACTTAGGCGCATCGCTGGAGCTGAGGAAAACCGATTCGCCGTTGGCAATACCGTATTGGGAGAAGGATCGGGAGAGATCGAGGGATTTGCCTTTTCGCACAAACCATACCTCCTTGGCAGGCATCTGGAGAATCTGGGCAAGTTTTCCACGAACCTCTCCGATGGCAGTGGTCGATCGCACCTTTAGGGCCACGGGTGACCGGTCCTTGGTGAGAAACACCACGGTGATGAGACCAGAATCCCGGCTTTGGGATTCTTCTCGTTCATTCTCAGGGTTACAGAGGCTCTGGTAGTCGGGATTCTTTACTTTGGTTGCGAGTGAGGTGATGTGGGCGTCCATGTGTTTTGGGTCACGAAGCTTGAGACTGCCACCGGCCAGCAGCTCATGTACCAGCATGATCACCGAATCGGCGCCAATATCGTACTCCACCAGCCTCCGGTTGTCCTCCAGGACCCAGTGGTTGTAGATGAGCTCCGCGGTAGTCAGGGGGAGATTGGTTCGCCCCTCTATGCGTTTCTTCAACTCGGCGACTGTTTCGTCACTGGCGACGTCCAAAACGAGTCGGCGGTTGGATGGAAAGGAGATAATCACTGAGATGGTGGGCTGGAAGCCAAGCCGGAGGAAGAGTATCACGCGGCAGTTATCGAAGAGGCCGTAGTCGCCCAGCGACCTGTCATCCTCAAGCATAAGTCCGTCGAAGGTGAGCGTCTGCTCCGAGATGGGCACCTTCTCGGCGTGAAATACGGCGCTTTTCAGCTCCAAGACGCTGATGTTGTCTTTCACGTTCAGCAACTGGCGCTCGACACCATTTCGATAGAGTCTGACAAGCATTACGCGTCTCTGATCTTTGTGCGGTATTTGGCGTCTCGACGTAAGCGATCACACACCACATGGGCTATTTGCACGCGAGTACACCATTGGATTTGTCGAGATCCAATTGGCGAATAATAATTGCAGAGTGAGTTACGACTCTGCGTGCATTGGGGGGGGGTGACAGTTATATTCGCCGGAAAAAACGGAACCGGCGGGATTAAATAACATCCACTCGCCGTGGTGGGGTACGAACTTCGATCGTAAAAACCGTTTGACAACGGGGCTATTCAGGGGCGATTTTAAAATTAATTTTTCGATATCATAGTTAAGTTCGAAAACCATAACGGGGCTCTGGACTAAACGTTACCTTCGAACACAAACCATTTGTAATTGTTCGATCGTATAAAAAAGACAGAAATTGACCTGGTTTTTCCGTGTGGGTTCGCGAGTGAGGCCGGTTTTGATTGGCTCGACAATTGGAGCTTCTTTTCACCGTCCCAGAGACCCACGCGAATTGCCAAAAAGAAGCTGTGGCAACAGACCTCTAGTTGGTTGGCCCCAATCAAATCAGCCAATGGAACGCAGTGTCGTTTCACTCTCGTGGCTAATCGGTGGTTCCTACATGGCGGTTTTAAATTCGCTGGGGTTCGAAATGGTCCTATTGGCAGAAATCGTAGAATGTGTGCGGGTCCATTAAGGTGTAAATTTTCGGCGTTACGTTGTGCCAATTCGACGTGTGAAAATCGAAGAATGTGTGCGAACACAAAAATTGTCTGTCAATTTTCAGATTTGTTCAAAACGGTAGTTTGAAGCAGCAAAAGCGATATTTCGATGTATTTCGGTAGACCATTCTGTAAACATTGGCTGGCAATTTTGTGCGGCACATGAATACACTTTCCGAAATGTCTCCACAGACCGAAAAATCGGCGATCGATATTTTTGCACAATAACGTACTGTTAGAGTCTAGCAGTTAGACGCTTCAATCCAACCACGCGCTCCAAGTCAGTTGTCTGATTGACTTAAAATTAGCGCGGAATTCGTCCAGATTACACAATGAGAGCACATCTACATCGACACCCAACGATCTTCTTGGTCTGAGTTGATAATTGGCTGACTCAACTGCGTTTTTTAATGGCGATACACCGATTAATAACGAGAAAATCCAAAGAAGAAGCAGTATTGCATATAGGCGTGTTGAAATTTTACCAAAATGCACAAAACACCTATTTTACTTCACGGGAATCGTCAGGCAATGTGAATAGGATAACCGCGTAACCGTAGCCAAACCAACGGGAAGAGAGACGGTGGAGGATTTCTAGAGAGTTGACCTGAACAGTTGCCGTCTCTTATTAGCAGGTGTAATGTGGTCGGGAGCAGTAAGGCCAGCCGACCAATGGGGAGCGTGGGGAATGAGTCACTCAATCGATTAGATTGGGACAGGGCAGAATGTTGACGGAAGGGGAGGGTGACGAGCTACGTGGTGACCTTTGACCCATGCGTGGTTGTCTACGCCTTACGGTAACTATGAAGGGACCTAATTCAGTAACAAAAAATAACAGCAACACTTTGAGAGTTTTGTATTGTGAATTGTAGATCATCACGAGAGACCAATATCAAGCCCGACACAGATCCCCAACACACACCACGGGAGGTCCCGCCATTCTGGTGGGCGACGGGACTAGTGACCACCCTGGAGACACGGCGCCTTTCACGCGTGCCTTTCGTAGAAGCCGAAAGATGTTGCATAAATGCCTTGACATGCTAGCATCCCCAAGCTTTCACATACTTACTATAACATTCACGTAACCGGTAAAATGCTCAAAGCGATATCCAATGACATAGTGGTTAATGATTGCGTTGACCGCAGGTATTCAATTGCATACTGGTTACAATGACCGTCGTCATCCAATGGAATGCCGGCTAAGGTCATATTGACCTTTGTGACCCGAAACCCCCGATATGTGCAAGGGGCGGTATCTCCAATGACCCCGTATCGATTTAAACCATCAAGAACTTTACATTCACTGCGGGGATTAAATAATATTCAATTTATTTAGGCCACGAGAACCAACACATTCACCAGAACAATTTACAACAAACTGGATGATACATAGAACAGGAGACATGCATTTGCAAGCGATCCCATTTTCAAATTTGTAAAATTTTTGAGCAGGTAATTTTCTCACGATGAAAATTCAGAATAAGTTGACACGAAAAAGCGAGGTAAATTTGCAATGAAGTCAAATTAAACCCTCGATGATGTATGGTTTGGCAAACAAGCAATGACCCCCTTGTTAAGGTCACATAAATGTGAACGGGTGACGGTAAAATGAATTAATCACAAGGTCACGTAAACATATAAACGTGGATTATGGAAGTCTATTCTCTTTCGAAGTGGTTAACGAGCCAAAGTAACGCGTGGCCGGGTTCACCCAATCAAAATAATATCGGAGCGCAAGAACCAAGTTTCAACCACCGCAAAACTGCGGCATCCTCCAATGAAATAATCGGCGCCAAAGTCGGCTCTTCAAAATCTGTTAAATGCCCCCGAGACAAAACAGATAGCGCTAATTTTACGCCTGTATAATTCCCCATATTTTTCCTTCAGTGATTTCCCCCGGCCTAACATTTTGAATTTTTAACCCTTCCACCAATACGTAGGCAATATCGTTCAATACCTACAAGACCGGCGGCATTTTGCAATTCGGTTCGATTTCCCCCGAAAAGGCCAAGAAGAAAAAAAAGAGACAATTTTCGTCGATCGCATTGTTGATTTTATTATTTGTTGTGCTCAAAGGTTTGGTCCTCGTGACCTCATACCGTTATAATTATTAAAAACGTGATGGCGTGACTAAACAATCGGTCTTTGTTCTGTGCGATTGTTTTTTCATGAGGCACGAGACGTTCGAGATAAATGACGAAATAGACGCATCATACAGTCATGAGTGATTTAACAAACAAGAATTAAGAGTATCTAGCAGTGTTATAATGTCTTGTTTTATGCTGACAATATTGGTCCTCGTGACCTCAATAAAGCACTGACCACTATTTTTAATTAGAACCCAATTGGATCCCCAAAATACCACACCTGTCATCTCCGGTAAAGGTGATGACGGCACATAATCTGATTCCCGCTAAAACAAATAAATTTAAACCTGGCCTCACCCACTCTCCCCACCAACCCTTCCGGTTCTCCAGCTAGAGCACGATCCGGCTGCTTCATGGATGGCATTTCTGTGGAGACTACTCTTGGGAGGAGGAGGAGTAGTAGTGTAAAGATGTAAGCAGTCATTCTTATTTTCTTGGGCCTATCACCTGCTGCAGGAGGATGAGCCGGCTGCTTCATGGATGGCATTTCTGTGGAGACTACTCTTGGGAGGAGGAGTAGTAGTGTAAAGATGTAAGCAGTCATTCTTATTTTCTTGGGCCTATCACCTGCTGCAGGAGGATGAGCCGGCTGCTTCATGGATGGCATTTCTGTGGAGACTACTCTTGGGAGTAGTAGTAGAGGTGTCGGCGTCCGCCAAAATGGCCACGTGGCAGACGTTATTATTTGACTCGGTTACTGGATTCCCTTGAAAGTGCAAGAAATAGATTGCCATTTCTTAGGCATGCGCGTATTCTGTCGGGGCTTGATGGTAACCCTTCGAATTGCTCTTATTTAAGCTCACGCATTGCAGGAGTCGTGTGCTGAGAGAAATGGTGCACACAGGATGACAGTCAATTTAAACAGCACCTTAACTTCAATTAAGAAGCTAGACCACTTCAAAGAGAACATCTGGGGTGTCAGAAAAAACGGCATAACATGCGCGCATGCCTACACAATCACGTGATCGACGACTTTCACGCCAGGCGTATTGATTTGGCCCGTTTGAAGGCAACGGACCACGGAGGCACCCAATCGAAAGTCTGGTTTCCCCGACGGTTCGATTCTACGCCACAAAGAGAGACGCCCTGTTGACTTGTTTGTCCTTTTTATTTCGCGTCGCCGGTCACCAAGCTGATCAAGTGCGGTTTCAACCCGGAGCCTGCCGAACTCCCAGGATACCAGACTTATAATATGCTGCTGAATGTGATCTACGATAACAAGGAATTCTGCAGCGTCAATGTTGACGACCGTGGCACCGTTGAGGACCTCAAATGTGCCATTCTTCAGGCTCAAAATGTCTCCATCGAGGAACAGACTCTGACCTTCGGCGGTACCACTCTGGAGAATGAACGATGCCTCGCGGAATACGGCCTCGGGAGCTGCTGTTCGGTCACCCTCTCTCTGCCGCTGACATTCCACCCCAAGATTCAAATCTACGTCAAGACACCCTGCAACGAGTGCTTTCCCCTCATCATCACAAGCCAGGACACCGTCTGCGAAGTGAAACAGCAGTTCTCCTGTGCCTGTCCTGTCAAGTACAATGGACCCGAGTTCATTTTCGAGTCCTGGCTCATGGAGGATGAACGGCAGCTCTGTGGGTACGGCATCGAGGAGGGCTCGATGTTAACTCTGGTCGATCGTCTCCCTCCCGGAGCTGGGATGCCTGCCATTAAAGTCTACATCAAGTCTCCCAGTGATCAGGTGAACGAGTTCGAGTTTCCCCAGACGATGACGGTGCGCATGGTGAAGGAGGCCGTCTCCAAGTGTCTTTGTCTGCGACCAGGCTCATTCTCATTGGTTTACAAGGGCGCTCCCCTCGTGGAGACAGCGACGCTCTATCAGTCGTGCGTCACCCATGGAGCCGTTATTTGCGTTGTCAAGTGTGGTCGCTGAATAAGTTGCTGTATTTCATTTTCTCACTTTCGTTATTCTGGCCTATAAAATATAAATAATTCAATGTGTACACCACCTTTTCCATGCCGCTTAGCTGGTATATGAGTTGGGGGTATTGTAGAGGACTTGTCAATGCGGTGATAACAACAGCCGAATGAACAGTCTTGGATGGGTGCATGCGCCATTGCGCATCCGATTCAACCAGATCGGTCGGAGAACACACTCACCGCAAGTAAGAATTTCCGACTACTACGACTACCAGACATGGTTTAGCCTGTGGATTCGAGGTTCACCATCGGATTGTGGTCGAGACCGCAGGCTGGGACATGCTGGAGAGCCCCAAGCCAGGGTGGAACCCAAGGAGATGGAAATTTCCAAGAGGGTTGCAAAACAGACACCACAACCACAGGCACTGGTCCTACCTCCGCAATAACACGTTAATTATTCAAATACCAGACTGCAGTTTTCTCCCGAGTCACCCGACCAAGAGCAGCAAGACGACAGATTGAAGTGTAATCAAACAAAAAAGGAGCACATAATAAAATCCAACGGTCTACGATTCTATAACGGCGGGTACGACCTTCTTTCCGTCTCCGTGATGCGGTTTGCCATAGGAGAAGGGCATGTACCGGTGCGTGATCATATGCTGTTGGGGGAGGGGGTGAGAAAGAGAAATACAAAATAATACTTGCTACTGCCAAACCAGCAGTAACCTAGAAAATCACAAACATTTAGTCACGCACGCACGCACTCAATATATATATACCAGTGGTTTTTCGGGTTCACAGCGCAGTGCCCTGATTTTTCATGGTCTGACTGGGTTTGAGAAACCAGGGTCACCCACGAACAGAGTGATGATACGAACCACTTTGGTAAGGCGAAGAAAAATAATAACAATCGGGATTGTAGACGAATTGCTTACAGTATGTGCGAGCGTATGGGCTTTAGAACATAGAACACCGTTTTGGCATTCAGCAATATACTGAACGCTTTTGACGATAAACATTTTTGAAATTTTCTTGCGTCAATTACATTTCCATTTACGACTCCACCAAGCCCCTTCGAGTTGGTTTGTCGTAAAACGACACTAGAATTAGCAGCATTTATTAATTAGGTCACATTTCGCTCGAAGTTTATTCAATACAGAACACGTTAAACCTAATACCCAAACGTACCCTCAATGCGCGCTCGTTTAATAATTCAGCAAATTTCGGATTTACATTTGTCCACATATCTGCACAATACTATTCTGGATGGTAAAAAAGCTGCACAAAGGGCAGCCTAACGCATACACAGTAATCATGCGAAACAATTTAAACTTAATCATACTGATGAGCTACAGCTGCTTTTATGTAAAGATTTTTTAAAATGCACCCCAAATGGATGTGACTAACTCGATTACTATGGTTGTTGTTTATGTGTCAAACGAAAGGTGATTGAAATACCGCTACAGCACAAAAGAAGAATTAAATGCGGACGAATTCGGGATTATAAAATTAAAGTGCTAACCTTAATTTGACGCTTCATCATGACCGTAAAGAGGAGAATGAAATACATAACAAGAATTGGCCAGAACACCGGGACGTCAAACAGCGGGATAAATGTACAGATGATGCTGATGATGATCGCTCGCGTAGTACAGTGCCTAAAAAGTAAACAATCACCAGGAATGTTGATACCAGAAATTAAACAGGGAACTATGTAAAATACCAGAACGTAGCCTCTAAGAGACGTGGTATAAACGGCCGAAACTCTTCTCCCTCCGTTCTAGGAAGTGTTGGGGTTTCACCTGTAAGAACATCATTATAGAAGGAAATGTTCTACCCAATATGTCAGCATAGTCTGGATCGACTTGTGGGGTTATCGACGAGATAAATAAACTTAGTATGTAGATTGCCAGGGCGTATGTTATTATATGAAAACCCTAAACAAGCAGCAAATTAATTATCGTACTTGGATGTAATATATTCTAAGAATGTATAGCATCATAAGGGCAAGTGTCATACACCACCGAGTTTTGATATGTGGATTTAAATGATCGATTATCGCTTGGTATCTCTAATACAAAAGGTGAACACAAAATATTTCCTAACCTCGCGAATAGGCCTGCAAATTGCAAGATACCTAGCGTCTTCATTATCGGGTGGTGTCTCTGACATAAAATGCATTTTATCAATACGCAACAACTCTAACGCAGACAATTATGATAAAGGCGGTAAAAGTGTAAACCAATGCCAAGAGGGGCAGTCAATCCAAAGCTTGAACCTTTTAAGCAAAAAGCAAAACCCAGAGTTTTAATAATTTCTAAGGCGAACTGTAGACGTCTTAAAACATAACCGACAAAAGAGCACGATATTTTTATGAACATTTTAAATTTATTTTATCTTAAATCGAGGCAATCCTGTGTTTCATTGGTCTTTAGATAATAATAATAATAATGGGATTCGCTTTATTAGGATTACGAGGACCAGAAATTTCAGCAGTAAAAGTTAAAAAAAACAAAAATGAAACCAGAAGTTAAGATTGTATATAGTTGTTGTAGAATAAGCTAACATGAATAAATGAAATAACAACTAGGCATATTTACAGAAAAGGCGAACTAAACCCTCCAAGTATTCAAAGTTTGTCAAACTCGCAATGGTATTGATAATGTTTACCACCATTAAGAGCGCGTTGTTCTTGGTGGTTTTCTATTTGAACTAATTTACGCGTTGTCACAAAGTAGAGCGTTTCAGTATTTCGGGTTGGGTCGAAACCTGGTGACTGGAGATTACGGATGATTTCAAAGGTCAACGAGAACATTAACTGGCTTCCGTTGGTAAACGGGGATCAATACGAGAATTGGCCAGCATACCATTATATATAATTTTAGGGGCATTTGAGGTCAGACGAACAGATTGTGGACCAGGTGGGGCTTGTAGGGTTGTGCGTTAGACCGTGTGTGTGTGCTATGGTCGGGATCGGCCGGATTGAGCAGATTCTAATTCAATAAAATAATGCAAACCGCCTTACTAAGACCCCGAGGACCACAGAATTCCACATTCAAACCAAAGTAATACAGGAAGTGGCGATTATCCACAAGAGTTGTAGAATATGTTGCTTCTAATAAACGAAAATTAACGTTCTTAACACTCTTACACAAATTCTATAGAGCTTAACACCCGCAGGCGGTTATGCTGGGGCTCAAAATGGGGAAACCCCAAGAAAGTTTGGTCAGCCAGATCTTGAGTGGACGCGGTGAGGTTTAGACGCGCCACCTATGGAGTCAGATGTGGTTCGGGTTGAAAATATGTGAACGATGAGATCTTTTTGTGCAATATGTGGTTTAAGTAAACAGCAAATTGTCTTGCTGTCCATCGAAATTAGCAGACAACAGGTGTAACTAAGCCAACAGGACACCAGGCTTAATAGATAGGAGGTCATAGGGGGTATATAGCGTGAGCTTATAATTTGGGGGATAGTTCCGCTAACAGAAACACAGCAACGCAAGGCCATGGCAATCAATATAACCGCATTGTTTAAATCAAGTTTTGTTTAATGTGATGGAATTGATTGGATTTTTGCACGGGCCATCTGAGCCAAAGCAACGCCTGGCCGTGTCCAGCTATATTTACGTTTATTTTAGTGTGCGTGGATAACATATTTTGCAATAAATCCAATGGCCCATCACTATAAGCTGCTAGGGGGATTAAGTGCCACTCAAGTCTGAGTAAAATGTGCAACAGTAAAGCGCTGCAGGGCCTGGCGTATGTTTAATAACATTAAATACATAATGATAGTTTCTTTAAAGAGGAAATTTTAAACAATATATTTTTCACCCATAGCCCCAGAAACGAATAACGGAAATCCTATAGTGTGCTGCAACTTTGGAAAACAACCTTAGTTAACACACTGGCTCACGCATTAAATACCAAACCCCAACCCCCGTTGTTTTCACAATCAAATTAGCAGTCTTATTGATTATATTCTAAACCAAATAGAAGTACTTAAAACGAGGTGGGACCCTATCACACATTTTATCATTAACTTATTTCAAAACCAACTATAACGCTCAAATATATTCTTTAAATTGTAGTTTGAGGAGTGTTTTATCAGCTGGCTTGAAAAGAATTCATCCCACTAGCATCAGCATTGTACGGCTTGCGACTGAACGTTATAGTCCTGAGCCAGTATATTGTAATGGTCTTGTTTCGCTCCCCTTTCGTTAGTGTATTATACATCCTAATTTGTATCTATTGTACCAAGCCGAGAGATCGGTTGAATTCTCGCATCGTGAAAACATTTAAATGCACATTTGTCAGCCAATAGATATTAATTTTTGTCCGTCATCCATTGATAAGCCACGGTTGGTGGACCAAGAGCGTTCATAATTGATTTTGACATAATTCAAGGACATACGGCCGGAAGCGCATAAATGATTCTTTAAAAAAAAATATATATCTCTCTCCAGATTACTTTACAATAGATACTTGTATTTTTGGTATACAGAGTTTGATAGAACGCTCTCCAGAGTAGCAAAAATAAAATAGATTTATTCAAATAACGATTTAAATTACCTGTCTTTAATACTTATGCATAAATACGTTAAATTATTATTTCTTTATTTTAGCTGACCTTGAAAATTGTTTGTTAAAATATCCATAACAGAACTTATTTGAGAATGCACATATTTGCGCGATAACAGAAAGCTGGTATTAATTGCAAGATTTCTTGCATTTACGAAATGCGACTTTGTAATACATGGAGCGGGGTGCTTTTCCGCAGACGACGTAATTTGGACGGAGGTTGCTGTTTATTGTGCTCGTATATTCAATCATGTGCAATTTGCGGAAGAAAAGGAACGAACGGATATGTTAGTGCTATTCCATCGAAAGAAAATACGGCTGAAAAGGAGAAAAGTTTTACGTTCTGTCATTTGGTAAGGTATGCATCGTTTTTAATAATCAGTTTTATCATGGCGATCGTCTTGATCACCTCGGTCTGCTCGTCGGATTAATTTTCAGTATTGGCACTGGGATGCTGATTCCGATGAACCTTATTATTTACTTTGACCTTGTTAATTCATTTATTGAGAACGGGCCGGATACAATAATGAAAGAGATGGAATCAATCACAATACGCTTTGCTATATTTGCAGCAATTTCTATTATAATTCCTTTCGTGCAGATGACATGTTTGAAAATTTCTGCTAAACGACAGGTCCAAAGAATGCGATCGATGTTCTTTCGAGTATGTTAATAACCATAAACCAATGTTTAATTGTATTACGTTTGACCTAATGACCCGTGCCATTTCAGCAACTGTTGCGGCAGGATATTTCCTGGTTTGAGAATCAAACATCAAGTGAACTTACGAATTCCCTCACAACCTACTTTCAAAATATTGAAGATGTCATGGGTGAACATCTAGGAAACTTTGCTGCCAATATATCAATGTTCTGTTCCTCCATGATTATGAGTTTGCTCTATGGCTGGAAATTAACCCTAGTAAATATATTCGCAATTCCTCTGAGTGTCGTCGCGTTGGAAATCATCGGCTACTCTTCCAGAGGCTGTGCGGATAAAGAATACAGTGCCTACACCCGAGCCAACGAAGTTGTGATAGAGGCCTGTCAATTTATTCGAACCGTATTTGCGTTTGGAGGCCAGGAAAAAGAGGCCAAGAAATATGAAAACAACTTACACACGGCTGCTCGAATGTTCACAATAAAATCGCTCGTGTATGGCACAGGTATCGATTTTGATATTTCATCTCTTTTGTTTGTTTTTAATTTGCCAATAAAACACAACCCTAAGTTCTTCATAAGCTGATTTGCGATTTTTTACAAAATTTACGCGTTCTAGCTTAATTGATGCATTTTACTCTCTTTTTTAGGAATGGGTCTCATTTCCTGCACGAGCTTCTGCTCTGCTGGTATTTCATTCTGGTATGGTGCAAAATTGATTTCAACAGAGCAGTATAAAGGCGGAAACGTTATTGTTGTAAGTTTATTTATATATTTGGCGGAACATTAAATTTTAATATGATTCCGGGTATGCGTAGATGAAATATTCCAAAGATCTCAACTTAAATCATGTATTTGTATTTAAATAGGCAATAATATACGAATCGGCCGGATTACTTAGTTAAAAAACTCCCTATTGTATTTCCTAATGTATTTGTCTTGATTAATTTGGGAAACTGACCTGTGTTGGTGGAAATTCTATTTATATTCATGAGTTACTAAATTATCAGTCTTTCGCGATGATTTCTTCTAATCATTGTAATAAGATAATCAATTTTGGCTTTTAGGTTGTACTATCATTTATATCGGGAAACGGTGCCATTGGAAGAGCCATGTCTGATCTTAATTTTTTCTTAACTGCTCGTGATCTGGGAAAAAGGCTTTTCAATATTATGAATCGTGTAAGAATTTACTTGCAATTATTATTATTGTCATTATTAAAGAGATGCAGCACGCCCGTTTACCCTATAGAATTTGTAAACAATAAGATTAATTTATTTTTCATCAAAAACCAGAACCAATTTTGTTGGATTAGTCGTCGTTCTTTCAAAATGTGCTAGTCAAAACCAGGATTGGTGGCGAGATTTGTTTTCGGTATCAGTTATACTGTCTCTGACGAATAGAAGCGCATGAAATAGAGATGCATGCAACTGAACACATACCAGAAGCGTTCAGCCGTCGATTGTGACAGTCATATAAAAAAAGTTTAGACGAATTGCCGAAGCACATGCCACACAGGTTAAATAGTGGCTGTTCCACAATCTGCTTTGCCTTCCGCGTTGGGAGGGGGGGTTTCACAGTCGGGCGTCATTTGGGGGATCCGTCATCGATTTGATCCCAGTTTTCGTCTTAAGTTCGAGAGATTTAGGATTGGTATCATTCCAACGGCAAAACTTTGGAGGAAGAAGAATAGTTCAACTGACAGTTTTTGAAGACATGAATTGATCGATTTTATTGTTGTTGTAAATTAATTTATAAAACTTGTTAATTGTGTCCTTGTGATTCCAAATTTGCGTTATTCCCCCCCTAGATTCCTCCCATCGACTGCTCGAAAAATGGGCGGATTCTTGCGAATCTGAGGGGCGTCATTTCATTCGAGAACGTTACTTTCTTTTATCCATCACGTCCGACCATAAAGGTACCATAAAATCCAGTTCACGCTGAAATTCTGTCCTATAGCGCCGAGTCAATATTTATGTTCTATTTATTGGTCTACTTTAAATCAGTCGCACCAAACCGATACTACTTATCGGTGCAATTGGTTTTCAGTAACATTGAAGATCTTGCCTTTATCACTCAGATCCTCGACAACATTTCATTGACAATTGAACCGGGCGAAAAAGTTGCCATCGTCGGCAGAAGCGGATGTGGGAAGTCGACCTTCTTTCAACTCCTCCAACGCTTCTACGATGTGACCAACGGAACAGTGGGTCATTTGGTGGAATCTTTCCTTATCTTATATTCCCTGTTCTTGCATGACTCCGGTTAGGCAACCGAAACATAAGCCGGGCGTAGACGCATGCCCGTGTTTAATCCAGCAACTTCGAAACCGGACAGCTGGACTTCTTCTTCTTCTTCTTCGTCTACTTCTATTTCTTTTTCTTTTTCTTTTTCTTCTTCTTCTTCTTCTTCTTCTTCTTTTTCTTCTTCTTTTTCTTCTTTTTCGTTTTTTTCTTTTTATTTTTTTCTCCTTTTTTTCTTCTTCTTTTTCTTTTTTCTTCTTCTTCTTCTTCTTCTGTGGCGCGGTTATCTGCTGCTAAGAGTGGATGAGTCGGCTTCATGGATGTCGCAAATCGAAGCTTTCCACACGCCCGGTCGATTGTGATACAGTTCTGTTTCCAGCGACGCTCCCCGTTGACAATCGGAAGCTCCTAGCGTTCCACGTCCTCTTTGACGGTGCTGATGGACGGTTTCAGTTGTCCACCCGCCCATCAGCGCCAACCTGTGCAAACCTGAGCAACGGCGAAAGACACAGGATCACAAGCTCTGGCGTGGGGGTGGCAGAAACTGGCTGCTGCTGCTACTGCATCCGAAATTCACCCAGCCGCCGTTCACCGTGTGACCCCTGCTGTGTTGGATGACGCATCTACCCTCCTCTCAGGGTGGCACTGTGGGGGAAGCCGTTGTCTGCGCGATATTCCCAAGGATCGTCTTGGAAATATCATCAATGAAGCCAAATCATTCTCTAGCGCACGGAAAGTAAAGCATGCCAGAATCAATCAATGCAAACACGATGACTTAATTATTGCCGTTGGTGCTTAATTAATTAAATTTTACGTTTTATTAACAGCCGTTGTCTAGCTATTCATTATTGGCATGGTGTCTATAAATTCCGGATAAAGTTTAATCGACATATCCATCAAAAGCCTTGGCTTTTTAAGTCCCAATTGCCTTTTGCGGAAGGCATTCATTTGCATATCTAAGCAACTTAATTTGGCAGCTGTCTCACAGATTGAATCACATTTATACTGAATTGGTAGGCCTCGATTAATCTTAAGGAGTTAATATTGTTATAACACGACACGGCGAGAGCTGGCAATAGTTTGAATCGTTTGGCGGAATTATCTGTTGTGTGTCTATCACTTCTGACCGGAGTATCTCGAAAAAATATAGGTAGAAGATTGGTAAAAAAAACCATTGTTAGGATTATCTTTACAATGATGATATCTAGAGGCTTTTGGTGGTTGAGGCTGTTGACAGTTTGTGCATCTTTGGCCCAGATTCGGCTGGACGGAGTGGACATTCGCGAACTGGATCTCCAGTGGCTTCGGGGTCTCTTTGGCGTGGTACTTCAGGAGCCAGTGCTCTTCGACGCGACGGTGTTCGAGAATATTCGAATGGGAAATGTTAATGCCAGCACAGCCGACGTTGAGGCGGTGTCTAGGATGGCCGATGCATTCGAATTCATCACCAAACTGCCCCACGTAAGTAGTAGTGCTTCAGGATTAATTGATACGAACACCTTATTTCCCATCCACGTTGCAGAATCTGTCTCTAGACAACACACAGCGGCTTTTTAAGTGAACGCGTCTGGTGAATGTTGACTCCAAGAGCCGCTGTAGCAGTGCTAGTAGTTGCTATTGTTGGTGTTATTGTTTAGTGGGGTGTTTTTTTTATGCTGTGGCGTTTTTGTTTGATACTCCTTCGACAACAGAGTCCTGGATAAATATAGGAAACCGTAGCTATTGTAATGGAATGATTGAGCTTCGAGATGGATGTTGAGGTCAGATTTTTTCTTGGATGCCGATTGATTCCATCTATAAAGGCGAAGAAACAGCGATTGAGGTTCAGGAGGCAGGATTTAGGGTACACATAAGTAACCTAAAGACTCCCAGACGTCACCTAATACAAAAATATAAAAGTGGGGTAGTTCTTGTGGTTTGCACTGGCTCTATTCGTGCCTCGAGTTGACAAGGCGGAGTTCAGTTCACACAGTCCTCTGAAGAAGATGGAGAACGTATCACTTCATGGGAAAGAAACCAATATTTTAGCAGGTTGTTGTAGAAAAGACCGAAGGTATCGAGTCGAGGTGACTGAAAATGAGATAAAAGCTCAATGAAGGTTGCCTGATATGGTGAAAGCCCGGAGCGATTTTTCATTGGACGGAATGCATCGATTTTCTTTGGTTAATGGCAAAATTACGAGACGATTTGCGTAAAAGTATAATTAAATTCCCGGAAAACACGAAATAAAAAGGTAAATTTGCAATCAATTAAAATTTCAGCAAGTCGTTGTTCCTAACAAAAGAAAACCCATGTTTGGCTTCAAAAGACGGCGTATTAATTTTTTTGTTAAGTAGCGATTGCGAAATAACGCATCGCTGCTTTTATTATTTAATTTCGAGATTAAACAGGGTTGCCTGGGAGGTCGAGTATTGAGCGGAATTTACTAAACGATCATCAAGTGATCCCAAAACACCTTGGCGCATTCGCCGGCTCCTATAAACCCTGGTGTCTGTTTGATCACCGATACCAAGAAGGATTGTGGGTTTTTCCTTGGCGCGGAAATGTTTACTGGCTCAACAATCTGCCGATTCCCAGGAGATAAGGTCTCCTGTTTACCCGGGAAATTCCCATTCCGGTGCGTCATCGAGGGTTTGGTCAATTTCATTGGCCAACTTCAAGCTACCGTTTTATTCGTCTTGTTAAATCCCAATCCAGAGGTCCTGGTATGAAATATTTCCGGTAAATAAGTAAACGTTATTTTTTATTTTCACAAGCGCCATTAGTTGAAAACGTAACGACCAATAATAAAAGTATTACGCAAAAATCCAACGGTGATGTAGCAATATGGTTCAGTGAGTGACTCCTGGAATGTTATTAGACCATGTTTGGGAGATAGTTCTGGTGATTCGCAAGTTTCTTAAGACTGCGAACAACATCTGTCATCACCAATCACCACACAGATATGACGAATAAGTGAGAGTTGCCACCCGTTTTTCTCGGAGTTCGATGGGGGGGGCTTTAGATGGCAAGACGTTTCGTCCGAGGAAAATCTTTTTTCACCAGAAAAAGCATGAAGTGAAAAGTGTCCGATGAATCCGGAGGTATAATTACGGGTTAACGAGTGGACGGGAACTTGAAAACCCTGCGGCAGGACTATATGAAAACGGGTTTTGTTAAAAATATGATTGTTTTCGTTGATTTAATGTTCCCGTTGCCCCTGGACCCATATGCCGCGGGGTTCTGAGATAAGGGCGATTTTTGCGGACAAGAAATCTATTTTGAGGAAGCACCGCGAGTTCGGGGGGAGAGATAAGGTCTTCAAATTAATAGAACGACCTTTGGTTTAGATTTCTTGGAAATTTGATCAAAAAACATGCATTTTATGATGTCATGGCCCGACGGTGTAGTGCTTGGCTTCAAAGCATCTGGGATTGACCCCCAAATATTAGCTTGGAGATCGGCGTGCGCCTGTAATCCTGCTGCATCGTCCCAAATTTAGTAGACGGCCAAATTTACACGTTTTCCAACTTCCACCTCCTTCTCTTCGGGTGTCACCGAGGACGCCGCCACTTGTAAAACACTTTGAGTCTTCATGTTGCCAGTTTATCAGGTGACTCTGTTATGTGCTTGTCTGTGCGAAGAGGAACTCACAAGCGTTCGTGGGGGATTTTTAGATTCCAGTGATGAGAAAACGGAAGCAAAGCTACAAGTCTATATGTAGCGGAAGGCCATTGGAAGATCCGCGATTGGTTGTTATGCCCTTGAAAATATGATTTCTATTTCCGAAGGACAATTTAAACGGCGAGACATTATGATAAGCCGTGCTGGAGCGATCTAGTAGCGGTTTGTACGTGGATTAGGTATACTGTGAGCATTAATCAGCTTATTTCTTCACACAGGAATCCTTGAAATGGTTCTGCAGTCATTTGTTAGCGCAATTAGAGTAATATTTTCCCACAGAAACGCGATAAATGTGATTCTTTTTTTGAAAAAACCAAGAGAAAGGAATAAGCATCTTGATAAGGCGGTTATTGTAACTCCCTTAAAATACCAAGGCGGTTTTTGTGCAGTGTATTGGACCGTTATAATACCCCAAAAAATAAGCAAACGAGGTGAAAAGCTCAAAGACGGGAGTACATTCAAACCGGGCTTTACTATTTTATGTCTCGACGAAACCTATTGGCTTCTGTGTGTTTATCAGCCCAATCGCCGGTAGATCTGTATTGACCTCAAACGCCCCTTTTTGTTTTAACGAACACAAACCGACGTGATTCGGTTCGACGATAACTTAACCCACTTAACCCTTTTAAGACAAACGCGTCTAAAAGGGATTATATAAGAGAACGCAAACCAAAGTATAGTCAAGATAGTTTTCTTGATTCAATAATAGAAAGCCGTGACGTTAAGTCCGCGATGGTGCCTTCGTGGGCTTAATTCGGTTCGTGTTCGTTAAAACAAAAAGGGGCGTTTGAGGTCACTACAGATCCATCGAATATTCACCCTCTAACGGGCAAGAAGATTTGTCCACGTTGATCGTCATGGGTCATTCGTGGAAATTTCAGAAAATCGCCACCTCAAAAAATGCATAATAAACCAACCGATTCTTTGACAACACAAACGTTTATTTAGTAAGATAAAAGTGTATGTTGCACCGTGAATCTCTTAATTGAGTTCTATCCCATGTTCGAAATAACATTTCAAGATTATTAATAATTGATTTCGCTTTATTAAGGTCACGAGGACTAAAACGTCCAAGATTAAAATTAAAAACGAACAAAAATAATAAAAGAAGTTGCGATTATAAAGAGATACGATGACACGAATAAACGGAAAAACAATGAGGATGTGAATTTGCAAGAAGGGCAACTTAAACCATCGAAGTATGTAAAGTTTGAAAAACGAGTAGCCCTGCTGGCAAATTCTCCTTAAAGTGTGAAATTCCGGATTTTCCGTTGTCACCCAGTGTCGTTGATGACAGCAACCAGTCTCTTCCGAAGAGTAATATTCACTTTGTAGCAGAGAAGCTTGTCGTTCTCCGACACTAAAGTTTGGAAACGGACTCTGTCAAAAAGCTTAAACTGAGCGGTCTTTGAATTTAACAACCGCTTTTTATTTTATAATAATTGTAGACAAAAGGATTGTATTGAAACTCTAAATCCATTGAACACCAATAACATAGTGAGATTATTTAAAAGTAAAACGTTTATTCGTTCTGTTATCATCCAATTGTACGCGAAATCAATGCGAAAATCACGACGAATTGTGCAGAATATGCCAATTCAGTTGGAAATAGAGTTCGTTTGGCCAGTTCACTATTAATTAGCTGTTTTCCATTTATCAAAATGAAAATAAAGCTCGAAATACCATCGCAATAAAGACAAATTGAAGGAGAAGCTTGCAATGCATAAAAGTTAAGAAATACCAAATCTGAGAGCGAATTCGGTATTTGCCTACATAAGCAATTCGTCACGCGTCATGCCCTGGAAAAAACCACCAAGTTGCTTAATTTCCCTTGTCGTTTCAGGGGTGATGACGGAAAAATGTATCTTGACGATGATTCAGAAGTCGACCAAAGGCTATTGTAAAGCGATGGATTTTTATCTTCCTTTGAATTAAACACTTTGGTACTATCACTTATACTACCATACTATAAACACGAACCATCCAAAGTCCCATGTTTGCTTTTAAATCAAAGACCATTCAGTAATTAGGTTTTTAATCACCATTTGCTCTTCATTTATTCGCCCATAGTCTGACTTAATTAGAGGCTCACTTTTATTCCCCCCCCTCCTCCTCCTCCTCCTCCTCCTCCTCCTCCTCGTCATCCTCCTCCTCCTCGACCTCGACCTCCTCCCCTCTAACTTTACTGCTCTGCCGCCGCATCGTCCACGTCCTCCTCCTCCTCCTCCTCCTCCTCCTCCTCCTCCTCCTCCTCCCTCCTCCTCCTCCTCCTCCTCCTCCTCCTCCTCCTCCTCCTCCTCCTCCTCCTCCTCCTCCTCCTCCTCCTCCTCCTCGACCTCCTCCCCTCTAACTTTACTGCTCTGCCGCCGCATCGTCCACGTCCTCCTCCTCCTCCTCCTCCTCCTCCTCCTCCTCCTCCTTCCTCCTCCTCCTCCTCCTCCTCCTCCTCCTCCTCCTCCTCTCCTCCTCCTCCTCCTCCTCGACCTCCTCCCCTCTAACTTTACTGCTCTGCCGCCGCATCCTCGTCCTCGTCCTCCTCCTTCTGCTCCGCAAACTCCTCCACTGCCCCCTCATACTCATCTTACTCTTCCTCCTTGAAGGCTTTCGAGACGACGCTGAGTTCCCGCACTGGCCACCTGTCAGTGGGTCAGAAACAGCGTCTGGCAATCGCACGGGCCCTCGTGCGCGATCCCAAGTTTCTCCTCTTCGACGAGGCCACCAACTTGATCGCGTGTCCCTCGGAGCAACTCGTCCAGAACGCCCTGGGCAAGGCCTGTCAGGGTCGGACCCTCTTAATGATTGCCCATCGCCTTTCCAGCGTCCGCAGGGCCCATCGAATCGTTGTGCTGGACGAGGGGAAGATCAAGGAGGTTGGGACACACATCGAGCTCCTCAATGCTGGCGGTATATATGCCACCATGTTGTGGCATCAGGTAATTTGGTCACCGACGTCTTAATCTCAGCAGGTATTCCCGCGTGACCAATAAAATAATAGTATTTCCTTTATTAAGATCAGGAGGACCAACCCTACCAACATTAAAAATGTTAAAATACAATTGATTCACGGCTCCCAGAGCCCCGAAAAAGCGGACAACGAGGGAATAACGGAATTGCGTCATGATACCGTTCTTGTGGAAATTAAACAGTATTGCCTTTGCGGTGGTCGGTGGGATTTGCATGGCATGTATAGACAGTCCAATAGAAAATGGGATTATTTTGAAAGGCCTACGAAGGGTCACAAGGTCAGGACATTTAAGACCACGAAATAGCACACGTTATCAGTATATTAAGAGGGTCATGAAGGCCCTGATGTGGATTTTCCGTAGCCCAAGTTGCCTGAAACGAGGAACTAAGAAACAAAGATGGCGGCATTTTCAAAAAAGATGGCATCCATACACGAAATCACTCCAACATAACCGACTGGAATTTCGATTTTGATGTGAAGGCAAGATGGTAGAGTTAGAAAATCAGCCTCTGATACCTTCAGGACCAGGGCGCCTTCGGAAGACTTCTCAAACGCCCGAGGCACTGCCTGGTGCAGCTGTTGACCATTCACGTTCGTCAGGCACGCATTGCAGCAAGCCGGGTTGTCCGCGTTTTGATGACTGCAACGGGGAGAGAGAACGGTGCCTGTTATGAAATCAAAACACCAATTAATTGCACAAAAAACGGATTGAAATTCCCCTTTGTACGCTTGTCTGAAAGCATTTATCCTTGTGGATTATGAAATCAACCAATTAGCAATTTCCTACTTCATCGGCCAACTTGAATCCAGATTTTAGTTTGATTCAGATAAATCCCAATCCCATGGGCCTGCTTTTAAATACTCCTGGTAAATAAACAACTCTTTATACTTTAACAGGCGCCATTATTCGAGTGGGACAATAATAAAATTAAACCTTTTGTGCAGTGAGCGGTGCTCATTGGTTGAAGACTATTTCCGAAGGCCAAGCTTAGCGATAAAGCCGTGGGGTTCAGTAATTTACTCGTGCAATGTCATTGGACCATCGGTGATAAAGTTAGAAAGGGAGACAGATGCATCTTCCGCTATCCCCCAACCTATCTCTACCCAGAATCCCGATGTACGAGTGGTCTTAAGTCGCTTTAGACCTTCAAATTTGCACCATTACGTACCCGCCATACCCTCAATTATACCGATCTGGTTTGCCCCACTACACAATGTGCTGAAGCGTATTAAAAAGAACCATTTCTGGTTCTCCCAACTGAAACATCTCCTGCTGTTCCTCCATCTCTGAGGCTCTGGGGTGGGAGGTTATTAGAAACCTCACTGTCCCTGAAGCAGCCCAAAATCCTCCGTTCCATGGGACGTTGCAACAAATCCAATCGTCTCCCTATGACACTGGGAAATGTTGGAGTCAGTATTTCGATTCAAAATGTTTGCCAGTCCCCGGCGATGTGTAGAATCCGCGTTTAGGGACTCAGATTGCTCATTCCGGTAGCTCCCCAAGAATTGGTCGTGCACATCGGCCGCAGCTTCCACTGTGGGGGCGAACACGACAATGATGGAAAGGTTGAAGGGACTGCCGCGAAAGCGAATTGGAGTCAGTCTAGGAGATATTTGTTCCGTTATTGGCCTTGCCCCCAACTACGAATGCTACGCCATGTCGACCTGAGTTGCCAGTCGGGCCGCCATGATTTAGGCGGGAGGCATCTTCAATCTTCAAATCCAATCTAGAGGGTCTCGGATAAACATATTGCTGTGAAAATATAAACAATTTTTGTTCTTCACAGGCGCAATTATTCGAGGGATTAAGGGACAGTAATAAAAATACGAACCAGCTTACATTCTCATGCTCGATTTCCCAAACCACCCCCGCGGCAGCTAAGTGATATAGCCGTACGGTTCGATGATTGACACAAAGCCACCGGTGAGACAGTGATGGAGACTAATGCCCCTTGAAGCACACGCGAATTCGTGGGGGGGGGCTACCGAAGGAGTCAGATTTTAATGCTGCTGATGTTGCTTGGAATTTGGACAGATTCCTCATCCTCAAGACGCCCAAGCCCATCTCCACCCAGAGTGCTAGTGAGTCTAGGAATGCCTTGAATGAGTGGTCCAAAGTAACTATGGAGCCTTTTCCACATAATAATAATACTAATAATTGTAGTGGCTTTATTGACGTCATGTAGAACCGAAAGTATCAGCATAAAACTAGGCAGTATAACAAGTAATAGATATGCAAATTGACGTTTAGTTCCTGCTTCACCGGCTCTGGTGAAACCAAAAATCGGGACAAATATGGAATGACCGAATTGCGATATGCCGCCGTTCTGGTGGGTATTGAACGGTATAGCCTACGCATTGGTCGAAGCGATTTACACTTTGATAAACTTGAAAAGAGGGGATGGGAGGGTTCACTTAAGATACGAGCAGCGATTCGTATAAAACTATGGAAGTGGAGTTGAACGATGATTTATTGAATAGAGAGCATAGGCAGGCCACTAGAAAACGAGATTATTTAAAAAAGCCTCCGAAGGGTAAAAAAGTCAGAAAATTTAAGGCCGGGGAAAATTACTGGGGAACAATATACAATAAGGGGAATTATACAGGCATGGAAAATTTATTTTTTTTGTCTGGTTTTTCGTTGTGTTTAAACAATAGGACAATGCCTAATGTGATCAGTTTCGAATCGCGTCATTTTTTCGAAATAACTATAATTTAACTATTAATTAATTTATATTAATTATATTTCCACATATCATGTTTTGTAAAAATGGATGTAATGTTGTTGTAATTTTCCTTCTGCATCAAAACAAACACCATATTCCCCAAGGAAACTCCAGCATTGTCTTGACAATAACTTTATGTTGAAGGCGTCATATTTGAAAGATCCTTTGTTAACAAGTTGTCTACGGAGGTTGTCGGTTGCAATAATAATAATAATAATAATGGTATTCTCTTTATTGAGGTCACGAGAAACAAAGCTGTCAGTATTAAAATCAACAAAAAATGGTGATTCCAAAAAGGAATAAGCGAACTGGAATCAACGTAAACATTGTAAATCAAACGGTTTTCTCCTATTTATTGCTTGATGGCTTCATTCTCTACGCAGGTTAAGTGTGATCCCAAAGCCCATTTTGAGTCTCTCAAGGCCTCGTCGAATTTTCTGTCTGAGGCCAACATCCATTCCTCCTTGGCCAACGTAGCAAGAACCTATAGGGCGAGTTTGTGAACCATTTTTTAAGATTGAACAGAAAATATCGACTAAATGATGACGGTTTGGAAGGTTTTTTTGTGTCCGCTTTTAATCCAGTAACTTGGAGGCTGGCGAGGACGGAAACCGTCTGCGCCATCAACCGGAATTCAACAATCCCGAGTTCACCTGTGTCCAGCTTAAGTGTTAAATAATATTGCGGCGGCCACTTCCACACCATCAAGAGCCACGATGGACGCCGTCGACTGTTGGTCTCCATTGAAGGGACGAGCCGTACGAAAAATCGAATGGCCACACCCAATCAGCTGGGAAATGTTAAAAAAGAACCCCACAGACCGCGGGAGAATATCATTAAACAAATCGTTTCCATTTATTGAACAGAACCTCGTCGAAGATAATTCCATCGACTGTTTGAGTTAATTGTATTGATTGTTTTTCAGAACGCCTCTCTACCGGAAAACTGTTCATCGTTAAAGCCCACGCAGGAGGGATGGAAGGGGGTCAGGAGGCTGATGGCGAAGAGGCCATATCCGTGTTGGCACCAGAATCCGGAAGGCGACAGCGCCTTTCCATCGTTCGTCTCCAGCCGATCCGTGGCATCTCAAAGCAAGGCAAATGTAAGTTAGATGGGCAATGGAAAATGACCTTGGATCTTGGTCTGCCGCTTGCACCGCAGAGGCACTATATTCTTTTCGTGGGACCTTCCATAGTCTTACACGCCTTGAGTGAATTACGGTCATGATAAAAGGCTTTCGCACCCACATCGTCTGCTACGCCCAGGCGCATGTCAGCATCAATTTTGAGTTCCTTTTCCCAATTCGAATTAAGCACAAATTTGGAAAGGAATACCGTCATCTTTTTTTCGATAAATATAGTGTGAGGTCTACAGATTATGATGAAATATCACAGCCAACGAAAGAATGAATTTATTAAAGAATATATAAAAATATATGCTGACTTTTAATTAGAAAAAAAAGCGAATCTGAAAGACCTATTTATGGGGGTGGGAATTTTTGAGTTCGCTTTCATGCGGCTAACTGGACTGTAAGGATCTGAGCATCAAAACCTTCTGCAGAAAACGTTATACGACTAATAATAATAATTGGATAGGGAGGCCATGCGCGGAAAATGAAGTCGGCGATTTGATGCTGTAAATGTTTTATGGTATGTCTAAATTGATCTGGGAACGTGATAAGAGCTCCAGATGGTTTTTTGTGGGAATGCCACTGTTTAGTAGTCGCAAGGATCTTTGATATGTTAGAGTAAATAGGGCATTGCAAAGTGCAGGTAGCATATATCTAAATAACCGGTTTTATAACCATGTTTTTTTGTGATGTTTTTGGTTTCGTTTGTTATGATGAAGCAAATATCCTCAAAGCCTGAAGAATGCACTTAATGATTGGACCAAATAAGTCGATAGCACTCTCTGAGTGCCTATTGTCTTTCGGAAACGTGTTTACGTATAAGCGATCTCTCGTTCTAGACAATTGTCCGGGAAATTTTTCCACTCGAACTAAAAACAATTTTCCTCTTATGTTCACCAACCACGAATAAAAAATAAAAAGTTTAGACAATTGTGGAAAATCTCCCAAAAGGAAAATGTAACCTTAATTGTGCAATGAAATCATAGATGTGGTGTAGAATATGGCCAGTCGAAACTGATGAAAGAAATACTTCCGGATCTATTCTTATTTTATGCATAAATGAATTTTTATTTTTATGGACTAGCTGACCCCGGTGATGTGTGGCTGGAGCTCAGCTAACCACAGCATCTGCTTAGGCAGATGCTGTGATAGGCAGTTGGATGGATTTCTGTTTACTTACACCAAAATACAGACAATTCTATGAAAATATGTAATTCAAATAAACGCAAACGATCCTGTAAATAGAATCGCGGTTAATTAATTTCATAAACTTGACAGTCACAGTTCATCACTTCCACAATCGCCCATTTTTTGGTTACCATGACGATTCACTGGAGATTGCACCCCGGAGGTAACAATGGTTAACGTGACTTTTTTTAGCGTCACTTTTTGAGTTTCTTTTTTTATTTATATCGAGAATGAAACGGGTCTTAGAGAATGAAAGCATAAAAGGTGGGACAACATACTTAACGATTTGTCTTTCCGGAGGACATAAATCGTAATAAGCCGACCTCTCGGAGCCTGTGAGTCTAATGCAATACAAAGTGAATATCAATGAATCGATTAATGATTAACATGCTGTTCGGAAACTAGATTTAAATGCATCTGACGGTAATTAATTTGAGATAGGAATCATTTTAGGACAACAAGTTAGAGCAACACTAAGATATAGGGGACATTAACTAGAATAGTAAACTATCCAATATATCATAATATTATAGTCAGAAGGGATCTTTAACTGCTAATCGTTTTGTTCGGGTCAAAATGTCAGCATTAAAAAGCGAAAATACTGTTCTCGAAAACCGTCGCCGAGTTTCTTCTTCGCCGGTTGGAGTGGAACTAAAAATCGAGATGAATGAGGGATTACGGAATTGCAGCGATATGCAGCTGCCGTTCTTGTGGGATCTTTGCATTGCGACCTACTTGATTGACGGTTGGGGCGTCACTGGAAATACGAGATGTGAGGACTGTAGAAATGGTGCAATTGCGATGAATAATGGCGTGTTTGATGGAATGTATAGATAATGAACTAGAAAACGAGATTATTCTCAAAATGCCACGTGGGGTCAAATCATTAGTACATTTGGGGCCAGGGGAAAAAAATAGTTGGCTATGAGGAGAATCATGAGGGCAGCCAGGAAAGAACTGTTATTGTTTGAGCAACTCACGGACCTCGGCCTCGACTCGGACCTTTGGCTCCAGGTAGTTGAACGTGGCAGCGGCTACAACCCGGTCGACAGCCCTTTGAATGGCGGACCAAACATTGTGCCGGTAGTGGGCGGGTAGTGGGCATTCTCCTGGAGAAATGGCGACAGAAAACCCCGGCAGTCTGTGCGACCGGTTTCATTGGAGTTGTCATGACGATTCTCGGGACTATAATGACAGTTCTGCCCTTTATGGCCTGATCCGGGAGTCGAAACCAGGTCCTTCATCAGCCGAGCGACGATTCTGACCGGTTCACGTCCTGAAGGCATGGTATAGGATCAGTTAAAATTCAGGAATCCGGTGATTTCCGATCCCTCTCACGGTTTAGATTAAACCAATATAAATATTCGGTGAGTCCTGGTTTCACTGCGCGATATTTTTAGAAATTAGATCAAATTCGACAAATCAACCCGCCAAGGATTCTTTTTTTTAGCAGGATAACATAATCTTCCGCGTCTACCGGATGAACCGGCCGGAATTAGCCTTCCTCATCCTAGGTGGTCTGATGTCCGTCTTAATCGGACTCGGTTATCCGTGTTTCGCCCTACTCTATTCGGAGATGTTTCAGGTAAGTTCTTCCTCCTCGTTTTAATTTATGATCGGCTTTTCTCGGGGGGATTTTTGTCTGACAGGCAGGATGGATGCAATAAATTAATCTCTAAATGAGCATTCAGACCACAATTCAAATTAAACACACATGTATAAAGAAGATAGTCTACAATTTATGAATGATAAATTAAATATTGCAAATTTCCTCCGACTGCACGCTTACAGAAGTCGTTTTTTTTGTTTAAATTAACGAATTGCTAACGTTTCCGATGATCGTTTGTCTTCAATTCTGGCACCAACTGAACCTTCGAATGCTTAAGAGTCAAATCCTTACGCAAAATTCGAAATCTGGTTATTGCATATGCCAAATTGCTATAAATGCCGCTCAATCGACAACTTTTTATCTTTTTCCCCAGCAACAGCGATATTTTTAGTTTAACTTCCTCACCATTCTACGTTAAAACCATTTAAATCTAAGAGAGTGCACACGGGAAACATTCGGAATGCATCATTAACCAATCGTAGGCCTTCTAAAGTATTAATCAATAAACAGATGAGGATTTTCCATTCAAAATAGAAGTTAATTTTACAGTTGAAAACCAAACTCGAACGAGTGAAGACCCTGTATAATACCCAGTCATTTGAGGACCACAAAATATCGTATTCTCGTCCCCGTTAGATGTCAGATGTCATTCAGTTATTCATAAGTGAGCAATAATTTCTTTCCTGGGAATTGATCAAAATAACGAAAACGGACCTCTGGTTTTCTGTGCGCATACCCCATTCTACTCAAAGGCGGTCTCATCTGAGATCGTTTTGAAGTGATTTTTTGTTGAGAAGACGGGGTCTATCGTCTTTCGTAAACAGATGATACAGTTGGAGATTGCCAGCGCAAATGCCTTTTGGAAGACGCACTTCTGCAAATTCAGAGAGTGATATTATCACAATTGGAGTGCCTAGTGGTGTCTGGGAATTTTTAAAATCAAACCAATAACTTCAATCTTCGCAACGCATGCTTACGCGAAATCGATAAAATTAAATCGACTCGTTCATCGTCAGCTCAACACATGTCACGGGGTCTTGGTGGTCTCCCAGGACATGTCAGCAATTCTTTGGAGTGATTGTTATAAAAAATCAGACAAGTTATAACAAACAAGTTAGCATTTGTGTTTGGTTTATGCAGTAGCGAATTTTACGCCGGTGGGTAAGACATCTGTCAGTGCCAGCAGATGGTAAATCGGACTACTCTTGAATCCCCCCAAACTTGGGTCTGTTTACGGCTTTATCGTTGAACTCAATGTGGTCAACTGCTGAACGACACTCACTAGGAAGACAGGAACCTCGTTTCGTTATATTCGGCCCCGTAACGTGGAAGACACTCTTAAGCCACTCTAGACCACACATTACAACGTCTTCCTAGACTCGCTAGAACTCTGGGTGACGATGGGGCTAAAGGCGGGAGGGTGAGACATCTGTCTAAATTCACAGCAGCAGGCAAATCAAACTCTTCTGGCACCCTGTGCTTTTTCACCTATGGCCCAATGACATTCCACTAGTCAATCACGGAACCACACGGTTTAATGGCTAAGCTTGGCCGTCGGAAATAGTCTTCAACCAATGAGCACCGCTCATTCGACAAACAAGGTAATTTTACTATCGTCCCCCTCGACTAATGGCGCCTGTTAAAGTATAAACAGTTGTTTATTTACCAGGAGTATTTAAAAGCAGGCCCATGGGATTGGAATTTAACGGAGTCAAATAAAAATTATGTATCAAATTTGGCCTCCGCCAAATTTAAAAGCATTTCGATAAGTAGACTCGTGTATTATAATTGGTTGTTCTCATCTTAAACAATATACCGCAAAAAATCACCATTATCTACGAGTTCCGGGTGAATTGGTGTCTTTGTTGTTTATTGGTGTCCCAAGCTCAATTTTATATTTAAATATACATTGAAGAACAAATATAAAGCATTGCCAGACAGGAAAATCGCACACCGAGAGGTGGCCACTAAGAGGAAAATACGTTCACGAAACTGGTTGTTTTGCAGTGAGAAGGAGGTTTCTGCAATATAAATTGTACTCAAGAGCAATGCCACTTGAAACCGTTGAAAGTGCCTCTAGTGACCTTCTCTAATCATCTATAAGACTGAAGACGAAATGAATTGAGAATATATTCTCGGGGCTGCGGCACCTCGACGATTTACCAGAGTTCCTTCCTTTGGTTTATTCTGCATGAAGTGTCCCTTGGACGAAATGTTTGTGCGGAGTCATGGCCATGGGAGAATCGGGGTCATGGAAACTGAATCAGGTCGTACTCGTTCAACAGGTGTTGAAACATCCGCTTCGGGGTTATTGACCTTGTGGAATATTTTAGAGGCGACGGCGTCAAAAAATCATAATTTTTTAGGCAGATTCACAAACATTTGTAAATTTTACCTTCCAGATATTTTCTCTTCGGGACAACGCTACGTTGATGGTGGAATCTTCAAACACCGTGGCGATGCTCTTTGCAGTTGCCGCCTTCGTCCAGCTCTGGGCAGCCATTTGTGCGGTAGGTGCGGTGGAG